>JAJGQD010000013.1:1800000-2215520 GCA_020882685.1 Aphelinus atriplicis
TGTCTAAAAAGCTATGATGAATATAATCGAATTAAATTAGAACAATTTTAACTTTATATTTTATGTGATCAGGGATGAAATGCAATCAGGTACTTTTCGCTATTAGGGTTTAAAATCTCATCACGTGTATAACCTCAACGGCTGGCCTGATGAATTCTTCAATACTGAACGCGTTCGATAGTTCCCAGGAAATATTCACACAAGATGTAGCTTCCTCGAGGAGGAGTAGCAGCGTCCACCACAGCCCGTCGAGGTTGTTCGACACACAGCAATCGCCGCAGAAATCTTGAAAAACGGCTTGATCCGTCCTGCACAATGCCGCGTATACGCCACGTGCTTAACCTCAACACTCAGCCAAGGTTATTTTGCCACCCAGATCGTTTTCTATAGTTACCACAGTGTGTAGCTTCCTCGCAGTGTAGAAGTAACGTCCAAACTCCACGCAGTCCGTAAAGCTCTGGTTCAGGAGTTGGCGAAAACTAAGAAATCGCTGTGAGTTTGAGACCGGCTTAGAGTGCGTCTCAATCCTTTCGGCGTGATGAAGCGTGTACGTCTGTATATATGTATATGTATATAGCACAGACGCGCTTGATTTTCCGAATTCTGGAAGTATGAAATTTTACTCTCGCTCTGAAGGTATCGATGCGTGCAATTATTTAAACTGAATTCTGTTACATGCACCCATGTACAGCTCTATAATGCACATGAATATGTCTTACGGGTTAACTCCAGGTTCACATACGTCAAAACAACCGCCTTCTAAAATATGACCAGAAGAGAATACTAGGACCATAATCATTCACAAAAAAATATCAGATTTATAACATTTTGTCAAAAACGTCTTTCTTACCATGTATGAGATTATGTTCGCTGCAGAACTGGCACTGCGAAACTGGAGAAATTGCACAAACATCTTTCACAAAAAGATGGTGAAGTTTATTCAACTTCCACATGTGAAATCCGTGGCTTTTATTCTATCGAATTGTAATAAATTCAACAACTCATTCCGAAAAAAATATATTCAAATTGAATAAATATCTGCAGCAAGACTATCATGGTTATTTATTAGCTGTGTTCGTTATACGTTCCGGAAGAATGAATTACAATATTTATTTGGAATAAATATTTGTTGTATTTCAAATAGATGATCGAGTAATATTTCATAAAAACAAACAATCATTTAGTCAATTGTAATAAACCATGAAATATTTTTGAGAGATTATACATTAAAATAGATTATTTTATTGAAGGAAATATTCATTTGATTTAATTGAACTATATATTGATTTCGAATAAGTCTTTATTGAGTTATAATCTCTCGATCACTAAAATAATTTAAGTTTTCCGTGACGAATGTTTGTTTAAATGTAAAAAATTGCTTAATCATTTTGAATAAAATTTATTCGATACGAATAAATTTTTGTATCGAAACTAATGTAGATATTTGTTAGTTTCAAACAAACTTTTTTCTTTAGTATAAACGAATAATTATTCAAAGCGAACAAATATTTATTAATTTTCAATCGATATCCATTATATTTCAGATTGATGATCACAGAAAATGATATTTCATCCACTCAAATGAATGTTTATTTGATTACAATAAATAAAAATTCATTTTTTAATAAATAATATTCAACAGAATATGTTTTTTTTAAAAAAACCCATTTATTCAATTTGAATATAGAAATATTGACCAATTATTAAAAAATAATATATATTTATTCAGAATGAATAAAATTTATTCATTCTGATTAGACATGATCCCTATAAATTTTATAAATTCATTTTGAATAAATATTTGTTTCAAGTGATGACAGTTTATTCACTTCCAATAATTATTTAGGCGATTGAAATAAACCACTCTCTAATAAATATATTTATTTGGATTCAATAAATTTTTCTCTCATAGACTCTGTCGGACTGACACCGTGGAATATTTTTAACGTAGTAGGCTTACTATGAGTCCACTTGGGATGCAGCTGATAGATTACAGCATGAAACCAATAAAAAAAAACAGTCACGCTTCTCGACTTTTTAGTCTGTGCTTGGATACTCAAACAATAACAACATATATCCAAGCATACGGGCAACAAATATAATATTTAGACGCTTAATAGTACCAAGAGTACAAAAAGCGTCGTTAGATAACTAAATGAAAAAAAAATAAATATAATACAATAGTGCGACATTTCAGAGTCAGATTTGAATTTTATTCATGAGAACTCCAATTCTGAATACTTTTGAACCAATGTCATACTATATGAGATAATAGCAAAACTTCTCTTCTTACAGTTATTCTCTCGCTCCAGTAAGTGTAGGTTATTGAGAGAATACTTATCTCAATTTTGTTGGGTCTCCATTGAAAATTCATCAGCTACACACAATGGAGTCCCAAACTTGCTCTTACTCTGGAAAACACTACAGTGGAATCAATCTGAAAACTTTTCTCAAATTGATTGAACTATGAGTAAGCAATAGTGCTACCGGGTAACTAAGTGCACCTCACATCGTACACATTCAACTAGTTATATTTACTACGGAACTCTATTAGTAATACAGATTCTGCACTGCAGGTCACCATAGGCATCGTTAGTAAACATAACCAGTTGAACGTGTGAAATGTATTCAGTTACCCTGTAGCACTGCTGCTTACTCATAGTTTAATCAGTTGTCAGAAGAGATTTCACTTTAATTTTACTATCTTATTCTCCAGAGTGAGAGAAGGTTTTGAACTCCATCGTAAGTAGCTGATGAATTTTCAATGGAGACCCAACAAAATTCAGATAAGTATTCTCTTAATAACCTTTACTTTTTGGAGCCAGAGAATGAATGTACGCAACGCGCTCCAGATTTGCAATGTGCACGTTCCTACAAGTTATCTGAGTTGTACCGAAGAGTGACATTAGGATTCAGTGTATGGAAGTATGAGCGAGAATCGCTGAGCGAGCCACCGATGCGACGGCCGGTTGTCCACATGAAAATCATACACGTCGGGCTGCGCATTTGTGCAGCTGCTCATAGATTTACGAAGAAGCAGTCAGAAGATACCTTTCTATCAGCCAATATAATATTACCGAGAAGCTTACGGGCATTCGAGCGTGTTGAGAGAACGTGTGTATATAGAGTAAGATGTATAGCGAATTACAACTAAGCGAACGACAGAGAGTCGGGATAAACCACCGAGCCGTGTGCAGAAGCGAGCGCTCTTCCTAGAATGAAATCCTCGCGTGCGACGCAGCGTAGGGAGGTATCACGGGATGCACTCGCAGCCGTGTCGCGCCCGCAATTTCCGCATCCACAGGGGCTCCTGCTTGAGTGACGTCACGACGATTATAAAAAGGAAATGCCACAGCGAACAGCGAAGGAGTACATCGAGGACAGTGGGAGTAGAGAAAGTATAGTGGTAGTCAGTAGAGGAATGAGTCTTAGAGTAGAAGTCGGTATGAGAGAGATAGTCAGTGCAATAAGAGTTAATGTCAGTGCAGAGAGTTGATCGGCACTAATAACGAGTGCTATGACGAGTGGCCAATATAGTGCACACGGACGGCGCAGCTCCCCGCGCTCGGCGTTCATCTTATTATCATTATTTTTCGAGAGTTATAATTATTAATTCATTTATAAGCCGAAAGACGTTTGTATGGAGTGTAGACAGAAAACCGATCAAGCGGGATCGACCAATCACATTTCACATCTCAATCTATAAAACACAAAATTAGTGCTAGTGCACAACATTATATATCTTTCACAAACCTCGCTTCCTCCAACAGCCCAGCACGCTAATGGCTTTCCGGCTGCCATGCTGCCAAAGCAACAGACAAAGATGACCAGGCGCCGGATGGAAGGATTTTTGTATGTGGCCAAGCGGTCTCTTACCATACGCCTCCTATGTTTCCAGATAATCGAAGCGAAAACCTAAACTATCCCACCAAACAAGGGGTTCCTCCTGTCTTTTCTTCATCGAAACAAGGTCAGGTCATAACACTATTATAGTGTGACATTGGTCGAGCAGTATTCAGAATTGGAGTTCTCATAGATAAAATTCAATTCTGACCCTGGATTGTCGTACACTTGTACTATATTTGTGACCCTTGTGCTTCGAAACATGTTGTTATAGCTTCAGTATCCAAGCACCGAGTAAAAAGCCGAAAAGTGTGACTTTTTTCCATTTATTTCATGTTTTACTCTATGTGATTGAGACATGGAAGTAAAATTTGATAAATACGTATGTATTGACTCTGTATGTTATTTTTCAGGACAAATCGTGCTCTAGTATTCCGGCGACTAGTGTGAACGTGTAGTAAAGTGACTGTAAATACGGCTCAGAAACTTATTGCCATTTGGAATGAGACCAATGGCTTTAAGCAAAGTACTACATTAAATATCTTAGAAGTATGGGAGTGTTGAATCCTGGGACTAGGGGTACACTCTATTCTTGATCCTAACTACCATAAGAAGAAATTTGGCCGAGATTGGTGACCCGCATCTCAAGTGGTCTCCTAGTTGAATTCGCTTGTTTGACGAAATCAGAAATTTAACAGTGTTAAATTAGTAAGATTCTTGGCACACTCTTCATATATATGTGCGTGAAAATGAAAATACTTTTTTGAATTTCTTATCAGTCAATTCATCGTGAATGGCCACTTCATTACTCTCAAAATCTATCTAATCGTTTAAGACCATGTATAATAAAATTCATTGAGCACTTAATTTTGATAAATTAAGGGGTAATATCCGGCAAATTCTTTTTTCTTTTTTTTTTATTGGCTTAGATCATGCTAAAATTATCCTAGAATCGAAATCTACAACTCCAGAGTACTGATCTAAACTCAAAATTCGTTTAAATCAATTTTCACCAAATAACTTTTATATAAGATACATAGAATACATATTTTTTTCATTTTTTTTTATTGGCTTAAATCATGCTAAAACTATCCTAGAATCAAAATCTACAACTCCCAAGTACTGATCTAAACTCAAAATTCGTTTAAATCAATTTTTACTGAACAACTTTCGTATAAGATACATAGCATTTTGAAACTTAAAACGCGTTTTTCTCAAAACCATGTTTTCAAACTCGGCGAGCAGTAAAACTAAAAAAGTTTACATTCGATTGACTTAAAATTTTAACTGTAGCTTCTTAATTAGATTATCTAGTGAAGTACACACGATTTTAGCGATTGATTAACAAAAAAAAAGTTATAAACAATTAAAATCGATGGTTTCTGTCGAAAAAATTCAAACCGTCGCCATTTTGCCAAAAAAAATCTAAAAATATAATGATTTGTACTTCACTAGCGACACTCATGTAGATAATGGAAAATTTTGTTGTTGTTGTTGGCGGAGTTGGGCACGACTTCTACTGCTCGCCGCGAAAGAACTTTCTAGAAAAGCGGTTCATGGCAGCGCTGCACAGTTGCCATTTTGTAAAAAAATTCTTTTTCTATTCTCCAAGAGTTGTTTGATCCAATGATATATTATTTATATACCTTACATCTCAAATATCGTTTCAAAAAATCTTGAAAAAAGCCTTGTTTTTTTGAGCATTTGGTGGATATTACCCCTTAACAATATTCCATGAAAAATAACTTTGTAACCTCAAAATTGACTTGTTCTAACAATCCTGTAAAGTACTGTAACAAAGTGACTTCCTGGCAATGATCTCACAAAAATACGTGTGGTGTTTCCGAGCAGACGGGGAATCTACTGGATCTATATGGATTCCAAAACCCCGGGCCACGAACACTTGCCAAATTCATCAATATTAAGTATCAAAAGTATACGTAGTAGAATAATAATTGAAACGGTTTCTGGTAGATTGAACATTCTTTTACTTAAGTATTAATCATTATATACGTGAGTAATGTTTTTGATACTTAATATTGATGAATTTGGCAAGTGTTTATGTGCAAATCTTGACTCAATTATAATTTATTATCCCTTTTCCAGCATCCATGAGTAGTCTAGGATAAGACTGATCTACTTTGAAACGATAGAATTAGGAGAATTTTGAAAAATAATGCAGGCACCCCCAGTAGGGCCCCGCATTGGTACGGCACCTAACGCTGAAGCCCCCTTAAGTGAAACAATGTTCAATCTACCAGAAACCGTTTCAATTATTATTCTACTGCGTATACTTTTGCCGGAAAGGTACCTAAACTTTGAACCTCTATATCTCGGGATTCACTAATCAGATTTGAATAAATGAAAAATCAAAATGAGCGTGTGTTTATCTTCTATCATATGCAACTTTTAAATTCCAAATAGATAGAAAAACCGCGTTTCAGTTGCATTTTTTTATAAGGTAATTTTTTCTAAAAATTTTAAAAAAATCATCAAGTGGTTAAAATTGATAAAATTGATATTTTCCCGTGGGGGATCAATAGGTAGTATCTGTAAGAGTACGTAAAAAAAATCGGCAGGTCTCGGAGACGTTCATGAAAGACTCAATTACAATTACAAAATTCAACAATATTTTGAAATTGGCTTACTATTGTGCAAAAACTATCAGAGATATCGTGATGAAATTTTTTTTTGTATTTTCATTACTGTATAAGGTACTCTAAATTAGATTGTCATAATCGTAGCTATGATTTGGAAACTTGAAAAAAAATCGAAAAAATGGCTTGTTTCTAGGGGTCATTTTTTCGTTTATAACTATTTTGCAACAACAATAATCGAGATTAATGTTTCGGAATACTTAATCCTCATGCAAAATTTCATAAGAAAACTTTTTTCCCCCTTCCATTTTACTCTAGGATGGATAGTTTTCATACTATCTCAAAATTAAAAGAGAAAAATGCAAATTTTCGTAAAAAAATATGAAGCCATACTTTTCAGATTTCCGCACATGTCTCATTCGATTCAGAGTGATGTCCTTCCTATTCATTATTGTAAAAAGTGATGCAGAGCAAAATGACAAGTTTCGTATCGAAAGTGATGCGTTAGACTGGCCGATGATCCGACCAGGCAAGAAAATCGTCACCACTCTCGAGTTAACAGTAATCATCTGTTTTTACTGCGACTATTCATACACTGTCGCTAAAAACTTTTGGGTTCCCTCCGGAAAATGATTCTAAATCGAATGGTACATGTGCGTCAAACTGAAAAGTATGGCTTCATGTTTTTATTTTCGAAAATGTTCAAAAATCTGCATTTTTCTTTTTTCATTTTGAGTTTGTATGAAAACTATCAATCCTAGAGTAAAATGGAAGAGAAGTAAAAGACCCCAAAAAATATGCGATTTTTTTTCAAGTTTTCAAATCATACCTACGATAATGACAATTTAATTTAGAGTACCTTATACAGTAATGAAAATACAAAAAAAATTTCATTTTGATATCTCTGATAGTTTTCGCAAAATCTATTTTTTTAGTAAAAATGAAAAATTGTAATTTAGTCCTTCACGAGCCTCCAGGTCTAGTATCTATAAAAATACGTAAAAAAATTGGCGGATTTCTACTCCGGGCGCAGGGACCGATTCCGTAGCCGATGGATGGCCCAAGCTCCACCCAGGTTTTTCCTATGTGGTTTGAGCTGCTGAACACGAATTTCGAGGGTGGACAGCCGGAAAATGGGCAGGAAAATTTTTATCGAGAATTTTCCGAGAGCGATAGAAAAATCAGTTTTTTTGCGAAAAAAAAATATTTTTATATTCTCCTCAGCATTCTGCATAAGAAAGGTCCTTATACATTTTTCACGAAAAGGCGCCGTTCCGGAGTAAAAAATTCCCAAACTTTGAGAAAATGCGATTTTTCCGATTTTCAAGGTGCTGCTGCTAAGTCACGCTACAATATTTTCCAGTCCACCCGATCTCAAACTGCTGTTTTGGGTCTCAACTGGAGATTTTGATAGTTTTGAAGCCGGAAAAAATGGTATTTTCCAATTTCCCGGCATTAGTTTTCCAAGCACCTCCAGCGCCCTTCGATTACGCTTATTCATGTGCTAAAGGGTTTTCCGAGGTTGGGTCGATGGTTAAATTCGACCCAATTTCTTTCGATAATGTTTTCCCATTTATTTGAATTCTCTAAAATTCAATATTCCGAAGGAAAATTAGGAAATTGGTAAGAAAATTCGGTAAATTCATATAACACTGAAAATAGCAATTTTAAGTGAAAATCTCATGAGGGTAAAAATCCAACCATCGACCCAACCTCGGAAAACCCTTTAGCACATGAATAAGCGTAATCGAAAGGCGCTGGAGGTGCTTGGAAAACTAATGCCTGGAAATTGGAAAATACCATTTTTCCGGCTTCAAAACTATCAAAATCTCCAGTTGAGACCCAAAACAGCAGTTTGAGATCGGGTGGACTGGAAAATATTGTGGCGTGACTTAGCAGCAGCACCTTGAAAATCGGAAAAATCGCATTTTCTCAAAGTTTGGGAATTTTTTACTCCGGAACGGCGCCTTTTCGTGAAAAATATAAGGACCTTTCTTGTGCAGAATGCTGAGGAGAATATAAAAATATTTTTTTTTTCGCAAAAAAACTGATTTTTCTATCGCTCTCAGAAAATTCTCGATAAAAATTTTCCTGCCCATTTTCCGGCTGTCCACCCTCGAAATTCGTGTTCAGCAGCTCAAACCACATAGGAAAAACCTGGGTGGAGCTTGGGCCATCCATCGGCTACGGAATCGGTCCCTGCGCCCGGAGTAGAAATCCGCCAATTTTTTTACGTATTTTTATAGATACTAGACCTGGAGGCTCGTGAAGGACTAAATTACAATTTTTCATTTTTACTAAAAAAATAGATTTTGCGAAAACTATCAGAGATATCAAAATGAAATTTTTTTTGTATTTTCATTACTGTATAAGGTACTCTAAATTAAATTGTCATTATCGTAGGTATGATTTGAAAACTTGAAAAAAAATCGCATATTTTTTGGGGTCATGTTCTTGTTTGTATCTATTTTGCAACAACAATTTTCGAGATTGATGTTTCGGAATACTTAATCCTCGTGCAAAATTTAATAACGAAACTTTTACCTCTCTTCCATTTTACTCTAGGATTGATAGTTTTCATACAAACTCAAAATGAAAAAAGAAAAATGCAGATTTTTGAACATTTTCGAAAATAAAAACATGAAGCCATACTTTTCAGTTTGACGCACATGTACCATTCGATTTAGAATCATTTTCCGGAGGGAACCCAAAAGTTTTTAGCGACAGTGTATGAAAAGTCCGAGATAGCAAATTTTCGAACAGATGCGCACCGTACTAAGTAGGCTCGAGCGGTGGCCTAGCCGGCCCGGCGCGGCGGCCCGTTTTTATGAGTTTTTTTTATGAAGGGTACGGCCGCTCGGACGCTGCAGTGACTCGCTTGCTTATGCGCCCATATGCACCACACTGACGAGCTTCTCTGGCTATGACTGTGTGTGTTGTGTCTTATACTAAACTAGCGGAAAAACGCCAGAAAATCGAATTATTGCAATACTATTTGATGTAGGAGCTCGGCGATGGGTTCATTCTACGTAAAATTTCAATCAAAACATTTGTAGGGTAGTTTGGGCCTTCTCAGATTTACGGTTCCCAATAAAAAATTTGTTTTGCGAATATTTCGCTCCACGCAAAAAATTGACCACAGCTTTCTTATTGACTCTTGTCAAATATTTTTTCAAGGATTCAGAATATCCAAAATGTAGCTCGGTAGCTTAAAAGTGGCAACTTTCCAACCTCTCTATTGGACTATGTGAAAGGTCTCTATTCTTCCAGTACAACAACAAAAAGTTTCTAGAATTTTATTCATTGATTGATTTTATCCTATTCAGATAGTTGTCACTCGATAGCCACATTAAGACACAACTCATTCTGAGGCTTCTGAATCAAGGAATAAGTCTATTCTCTCGTATACGTATATTTACTTCACTAAATAGTAAGAACAAGTTAATTTTGAGGTAAGAACTTCATTTTTTCATGGAACATAGTTAATTCATAACAACTTTTACTTCTGATTTTTTTGATTTAATGGCTTTTCCATAACTAGATCAGGCCACAAATTTATCAAGATTAAGAGGTAATATACCTTATTGACTTTTTTCCAATTCCTCCTATTGGCTATCTAATAATGATATAAGAAGTCGATGACACGAGTGAAAAAGTTTTGAGTATTTCAAATAATCGATTTTCTGAACGTAGTCGCGGAGTCATATAAGCGGTATTTTAAGCGCGCGGAGAATTGTTAGGGCTTTTATTTTTTTCTGTATGAAACTGCCCGCAAAGACGCAATCTCGTCAAGAAAAGATGGGGTGCAAGAAAATCTTTAAATGTTCAGCTAATCGTATCAAGCAAGCACTGCCAATTACAGGTAATGCATTAATCGAAATTGAAGTTCTTGAAACTTTGAACGCGTTTCTCTCAAAACCATGTTTTTTACACTGACCGTATTGATAGCTCCGTCAATTTTCAACCGATTGACTTGGAATCCCAATTGTAGCTCGGAAATATAATGTTTCATGGAATATCGTAGAATTTTTTCGGCATATAGAATTTTAGCGCATCTATGGCCGATTTTCGAACAAACTTTTTGAGAAAAAAATAATTCAAATTGACACTATCTCTCTCCAAATTCGAATTCCGAAAAAATCTTACGATGTTCGCTGAGTTCCACATTATATTTCAAAATGCCGTTCGGTATTTGTTCTAGGTCCATAATTGTGACCTGTAGCAGTACGGCCGTGGGGACCAACTGAAATTCTTTTTTTCTTAGATCCGCTGTCATTCTGTATTCCGGAACTCAAGAAAGTGTGTTTTTCGTCATTAAAAATTAGTACTCTCATATTCATCAATGAAGTACCAGAAATTGAGTAAAACTCATAGGAATTTCCCATGAAATTCAATTTTTAGCGATTTCCGGAACCGTACATGTTTCTTCGATGCTTAATAATTGACTGTTCTTTCATCAGAATTTTGCAGTAAATATATCAACATAAACGCATGAGTGATGATGTGATCTATACTTCTAACAACAGAACATTATTCACCTTTCTAGTTTGTCCACACAAGCATCTTGGTAATCATGAATCCACCTAACACCGTTGAAGTGACAAACTGCTCTCATATCATCAGGAAGTTCTTCAGGTTCTGGCCATTGAAAATTATCGATAATGGGAATGATGTTACATTGAGACTGTAATGCTGCAACTATTTCCTGAAAATGCGTATGATAATTATCAAATTAGAAACAATGATTTGATTAAAACGAGATCAGTATAAGGAACCTACTCTGTGAACCCAGTCCTTACAGTCTGCATCATCAATACACCTCTCTAAAGCTTTAGGCGTTAATACCAATAGAAAATGCTTAGCTTGTCGTATACTTTGCAGAAGATTATTGTCAAATTTTCCTGCTTCAAGTCTCTCTACGTCGATGAATACAGAGAAGCCTCTCAGTTGCAGATGAACTTTCAATAAACTTGCTAATTGGGAACCGTTGGATCTCCTATAACTCACAAAAACATCGAGCGATTTGTCTGGTGATTCATTCTCATTCTGATTAAATTGATTATTCTGAGAGTTTTTAATAGCTTCAAGAATCCTTAATCGATGAATACTATTGATGATTCCACATTCCGTGAGAAGCTGATCCTCGGTTAATATTTTTATCGAATCTTTATCAACTCCAGCATTGAGCATACTGTAGGTGTAGATAGAAAATTCTTGACCGACTGACTGGAGGAAATTGTTGAGATTACCAGTATCTCGACTGCTGTAGTCTGCCATCTTTTTCAAATTCTGTAATTCTCGAGTGAACCTCCGTCTTTTTATGCCATTAGTAAGACCTATGTCTTCTCTCAGATTGTCTTCTGTTAATTGTAGTAAAAGATCACCATCCACTCTACTTTCTACGAAATTCGATGCATATTCTGAGAAACCGATTTGCTTCACCCATTCCCGGACATCTTCACTCGACCAAAGAGGTACTTGTTGACTAAGTTTGTGAGGAATTTCTTCACCAATGAGTCGAAGAGCTTGGACAGCAAACTTCGAGGCAATCGCATTTGGACAACTTGCGACTTTTTTGAGTGGCTCAATAGCTCCAATCATTCGAAATATTTCTGTATTGCCTTGTTGTTTTTTTATTCCAGCCTCCATGCAGAAATGGAATGCAGCAAGATTCCTAGCCTCCTCTCTTTTAGAACTCAGAACAGGAACTAATCTCTCAAGCCAATTCTTACTCTGACCATGAGCATGGGCTAAATTGGATTTCGCAAACTCATATGGATTATGTGAAGTAACAAATGGTTCAACAAGATCTAGGGTGCCAGACTTCAAGACAGCAGCTTCAATTTCTTTATTGGCTACGAGGACTGCTATTGCCAAACAAGCGTAGTACTTGATATTATCATCATTGTGGAAAGCGAGAGGAAATAACCACATGGGTACTTTTCGTTTAATCATTGCTTCTTGATTATCTGCACCGCCATAAAGAGAAAGATTCGCGAGTGCTCCAGCACAATGTCGTAAGGTTTCAACATCATTCTTTCTACATTCAAAAAGGACAGCATCAAGTCCACCCAATCTGATAACATCACTACAAGTACCTTCATTGTGTTTGAAGAGATGCTCAAGTATACCTGTTCCAATTCGAGCATGTTCAACAGAGTTTGTATTCTTTGTACACGTACATGCTACATTGACTACTTTTTCGAGGCCATTATCGACAACATGAGCCCGATTTTCTGTAGTCAAACACTGTTCGAGGAGGCGAGCCGATGAAAACTGTAGTCGATCATCAAGAGCTATACAGTTTGACATCAGTACATCGAGTCCACCACAGAGACGTAATGTATTACAAAGACTGTAGCCTAGCTCATGTCCGTAGGTTGGAACAGCCCAAGCCTTTCGTATTATTTCATTCACCCGGTCAAGGATTGAAGGAGCTCTGTCATTCCTCGATGTTTGTCCATTATTCACAGTTAATTTCTCAATTAGATCATTCAGAAACTCAGAATATTTAGTTATAGCTAATTCTACTTCCTGGGGTTTTGATTTAGAAGAAAGAAGGTCGAGGTCATCTAAAGGTACAGAAAGTAATTCATCTTCGAAAGACTTAGCTGTAATTGATCTACCAGAACTCATCAACAAATTTACTGTACTGGATGCATTCGTTACGCAAGCAGATTTACTTGAAGATGTAATTTCTGAAGCTTCCGATGCTATTGTTATACTGGACTGGGAACTAGAAGCTACGTGCTTTTCTTGGTTGAAAATTCCAGTTGAAGTGAAAGATTTGCGTTGTTGTTGAGAAACGGCTTTCTGGAAAAATACATTGGATTATTGCTATATTAAATGAAAAATATAACTAGAGTCCACCAGAAATACCATACAATTGGTTTGGTACTATTCAATTGAGAAATCTATGAAAATTATGACTTTTGATTGACGTACAGCTCATGAATGATCAGTTATTGTGAATTATTTATGGGGAAACAACTACATTTAAGATTAACGTGGAAGAATTCATTAACTGATTCCTGCAGGCAGTGTCGAATTTATCAGGAAAATTACGTTCAGGGACTCGAAGCTTGCTGGGAGCCTTCTTTGCTAGTAGCTACTCTGGAGAACATCGAAATAGCAATAACAAAACCAATAATCCCCCAAAAGACTCTTTTTTTTAAAAAAAAGTGAAAATGTTGCGTCAAGCATGTGGCAGAATTGGTTTATTTCTTAGATTGCTCAAAGAAAAATTGAAATATATAATAGAAACATGAGTCAAGTTATCATTTCATCAGTATTCATTCGGATTAGTTCTCATATTGTTGGAGTATTACGTATTCTTATTTCAGTTTATTTACTATAGGAGACGTTGTCAACTTTGAGTAACCAATTACGAAAAAACTTACCAGCATGCTTTTTGGGTACCTCATCAATTATTTAAAGAACGAATGACGAACCCAATTGACGTCACTTGGTAGGTATTTTTGACGTCTTGAGAATCGTAATTTTTCAATTCCAAAATTAACTTTACAATTTTGTTAATTTTACTTATTCGAGAATTTGAAATTTGTTCATAGTGCGGACATAACATACACATGAATTATCTCTACGATGAAACCTTAGATTTGCATTTTACTGGATGTGAAAATTATTATAGAAATATTATAGAAATATTATAGAAATATTTAGAATTTCATGAGACACATGATCAATAGTTTGAATTATGAATATTTGTCTCTTTGAAAGACATTGGAAGTATTAATAATAGAAGAATATGAAAGGTCTATCAGGATTATAAGATTAACTGAACTTGCAATTACAATACAGAAAAATATTTGAAATAAATCAAACGATCGGGGAGAGGTTTTGAAACCATGTGAACTAGAAATAATTAAGTGATGAAGAATATTATATGTAAGGCGTCAATTGGATTCGTCATTAGTTCTTTAAATAATTGATGAGGTACTCAGAAAGCATGACGGTAAGTTTTTTCGTAAATGGTTACTCAAAGTTGACAACGTGTTCTATAGTGTTATGGCCCGACCAGTGGGAAGGGACTTATTTAAATTTTGCGGTGGGGAAACCGGTTCAATTGATGTGGCGGCGAATCGCTATTCGAGATTGACATTCCGAACTTACTCCGATGTGCGCTGCAAATGCACGGAGCGCGCGGTAGTTACGATCCTGGCAGCGTGCATCGCCAAGCGAGGCGCGTGGACCGTGATGTGTGCGGGCTCCGGCAAGAGCGCGTTGGTGGGAGCGAGAGCGCTGCTTGGGCGCTGCGCGTCGCGACTGCGGAGGGGAGGGGCGGATACCCGTCTCTCGCTTCTGGATACTCCCAAAACGCTGGTGTCCGATTACGGCCCACCAGTCCGGCTTCGGCTGCAGGCGCGCTCCTTCGGCTCGGCAGCTCGCTGGCAAGCGATCACGTCCTATGTGATCGCCTCGTGGGTAGGAGGTGTAACAAAAACTATTCACAACACCCTTTCTTGCTATATCACTGATCTTTATTAACTATTAGCACTAATAATATTACGAATGGTCTTCAACTAATGCGACACGCCCGGGAATTCCGTAACTAATTGTCTGTGAGCGGTACGCGTAGCAAACGTCTGTTGCTTTCGGTGGCGGGTGGAATTCTGCTGCGGCCGGCCGCAGCTCGCTCTCTTATCCTCTCCGTGACGTCACACTGATAGGGTCGCGGAACGCTCCTCGAAGGTGTCGCGACACTATCCGAGTGGTCGAACAGCTCCTTATATGGTCATGGCTCCGGATGAGGCGCGGAGTAACACCGTGGCGTCAGGGACTACATTTCTTAATTCTACTGCGCAATAAAATCCTCACGCATATATAGATATATATTATGTATAACTTGGCGTTACATGATTGACTTATTCCTAATAGCAATTGACAAATATGCGTATTTGTATGCGCGCCCGCGAGACTTACTCGATAAAGGATAATTCTACTTTATTATTACATTGTTTCTATTATTTAGGAATGTATACATAGTGATCTCGAGTCATTAGCTCTCGATCGATGGTGTATGCTGCCTGATTGCAGGGCAGGTCGCTTTATTAGTAATGCAAAATGTTTATATGTACATATGATGTCAATGAATTGGTTATTCCTCAGCATAAGGTTATACTGAATGGATATAAAATGAATAAGTCGTTGTGAACACGTTGCATCGGTCATGTTCGTACGCGGAGTTACTACGCTTTGGCTTTGGAATCGCGGGAAGTATATGTATACCGAATTTGTTGATTAGTTATGCATTTGATCAAGGCCGTTGCAGAATGATCGTGCAGCTTCTCATGCCTGAAAGCTAACTTGTTATCAGATTTCTTATCAACTAGCCTAGCCCGCTCATTGTAAACTTCTAGGATAAAACATAAATCTGAAAACTTATTACGTAATATGCCACGCCCTGGCCATACTTCACTCTCGAGATGCACGACGGAGGGTAATGCAATCATCGCCTGCAGATGATAACGCAGCGCGTCTTGATTACCGTGCGCCGTGTCTCTCTCACTCGTCTACTCATTCATACAATTATCGTCTCTACACTGGCAAACAGCTGAGCTGCTCGCGTCGTCGTAGGACTCGTGTGGGGCAGAGAGCATGACGATAGCTGGATCTTTGTTGAGATCGGGGAAATCGGTGGAAGAAAAAAACCAAAATAATTTGGCGGGGCAAGGCTGGGCCATAACACCCCCATCCCCAAGTCAGGCCAAGGACTACTGGACCGAGGACTGTCCTGATGTCGTCAACGAAGTCTCCCTTCAGCATCAGCTGGCAGTGTTTGTTGTTGCGGCTCGTAATACCTCTCAGAGATACCGTCGCGGTGACTGGTTTTCCCGTCCCACACGAGTGACCGGTGATTTCTGCTTCGGCGTAGGCGAAGGGTGTGGTTCAAACAGGGTGGGCAAAGCCATCTTGGCCCAGGATATTCGTATATCCTGCTGCTTGACCTGTAAATACAGTGACGCGACAGAGTCTACTCGACAGTATGGTATTTAATCTAACAAAAAAATTTTACATATGAATTATTCTTATATTTCTAATGTTGTCTTTAACAATTTGTTGGGATGCACGACCTTGTGTCCCTTCCTCGTATCGATCTTTATGTTTCTACCGTTGTTTAAAATTTCGATTACTCTGTACGGTCCAGAGTATACCGGTGCCAATTTTCCTTTACTCGGTTCAATAATTAGCCTTACTCGTTCACCAACTTTGAATTGTCGCGGGTTGGCTCGTCTATCGTAAATTTCCTTCGATGTTTCTTTGGCTTTCATCAAATTCTCGCGAGCTAAGCGCTGAAATTCGTTCGTTACAGATCTAATTTTCGTCCATAATTCTTCGTATGTTTCTCCGACTGGACCGTCGAGACTCGGACGATCGGAAGGAACGCGTGCTATTCTACCGTAGATGCATTGAAAAGGAGTTAATCTCGTTCCTGAGTGGACGCTTGTATTATAAGAGAAAGTCGCGAATTCTAGCCAATCATCCCAGTCTCGAACGTTTGTCGTGCAGCATCGCAGCCATTCCTTTAGAGAGTGGTGCATTCGTTCCACGGATCCGTTAGAAGCCGGCGAAAAGGCCGTTGTCGTACACGTCCTGATGTTACATAACTTCGCGATTTTCTTTATCAGTGCACTAGTGAAATTCTTTCCCTGATCGGTCAATACAATAAGCGGGGCTCCGTGAACGTACACCATTCGCTTAAGGAATGCAGTCGCGATATCATTCGATGTCGCGCGCTTCAAGGGTACCGCTATACAGAATTTCGTAAGTAGGCATTGCATAGTTAATATGTAGATGTTTCCGTTTTTTGTTTCAATTAGTGGACCGACAATGTCCATGCCTATTTTATCAAATCCGGTTCCTGGCGTGTCGGTTAGAACCATCGGCTGACGAGTGGCCTTCCGTACCAGTTTGTTTTTTCTGGCAAATTTGACATTGCCGCACAATTCTCTCTACATCTGCTTTGATTCCCTTCCAGTAAAAGTCCTGTCTGAGGCGTTCGTACGTTTTTGCTCGTCCTTTGTGTCCGTTGACCGGGGATTCGTGAAGGTCCTTAATCAGTGCTTCTCTTAACCCTGCCTCCGGAATCGTTATCAGATTTCTACAAATGATTACCTTAATTGCTCTTCCCTCGAATGTGTCCTTTAAGAGACCCGTCACTGAATCCCAAGTCAGATCGTCAATTTGAGGTGTCTCGGATATTCTGATGGTATCGAGTTCCATCTCTAAGCAAACGTTAAGCAATGATTCGATGCAGTCCGCGAGTATCTCTGCGTCGGCTCGGATGTGTAAATTCTCCTTTAAAGGTAGTGCAATGAAACATTTTTTATTGTCGGGCCAGGGCGTTACCTTGGCTCTTCCCAATGTCACGTCTGTTATGTTCGGGAGTCTGTTGTCAGATTTTAAAGCTCGACTGCCCGTGCAGATTGGTTGATTCTTCACCGTCACGAAATAAACCATGCTGTCCTTGCTCATCGTGAACAAATCGCGTACCTCGATAATATTTGGACTTATTCGCGCGCGCCGTTCTTCATCCGGGTTTAGGTCAAATTCTACGTCTGAATCGATCTCGGATTCTTCCGGCTCTTGTTCATCACCTTGCGATTCATTATCCGCTTCATTATGTTCGATTATCTGACTTGTGGTTTCTTCGTCGAGAAGGAATCCTTCAAGGTCGTGAGGCGACTCATCAAAGACCGTTCCGTCCGCCAATTCACGTTCTGACTCCCGCTCGACCACGCGCCAATTTTCCTCGTTTGTCTTATCCTCTTCGGTACTTAATGATTGTCTGAGTACTTCATCAATTTTCGTTAACTCTTCCTCGCGTAGTTCATATCGGTTTTCGGCAAGTTTTGTTAACTTCACCGTGACCAAGAGACTTCGTGCGTCGATTGAATCAGAGTAATCGCACATATATATATTTGGCGTATCCGGGAGCTCGGTTAGCCATTTCACTCGAATTGATTTGCTGGTATTGAAAACATCCTGTTTGACCTGGCATAGCCAAAATGTGTTTTCGGGATTCCTCACGGCAACAAATGTATACTTCTTGAAGGTTAAGATTCTAGGAATCTTCGGTAATTTGGCGATGGGTACACCCCCATCCCCAAGTTCATCGTCAGACTTGTTCTCTTCTGATTCGGTTAACTCTGCGTCACTATCTTGAGTGACTCTTGGCTTTTGGCTGGTGTGCTCGTTGCCATTCTCCAGGGATTCGTCCGGTTCACGATTTCTTTTGTTAGCTGCATTTATCCGGTAGTGCTGGCCCGGCTCGCGTGAGGGGCGTCTCGATAATGCGTCAGCTACGAAATTCGTTTTCCCAGGCTGGTATACTATGTCGAATTCGTAAACTTCGGACAACGTAAAATACATGCGTTTTAATCTCGATGTTGAATTTTCCACTCTGTGGAGCCAGACCAGTGGTCTGTGATCTGTCACGAAGACAAATTTCCGACCAAGAAGGCAGAATTGAAATTCGTCTGCGCACACGAGCATCGCCAATAGTTCTTGCTCGATGGTACTATACCTTTGTTCGGTTGGGCTCAATTTCTTGCTGGCGTACGCGATCGGCAGATCAGCACCGTCGTGTTTTTGTGAGAGCACGCCTCCGACTGCTTCGTTTGAAGCGTCAGTTGTTATGTAAAATGTTTTATCCCAATTCGGATGCTGTAGTATAGGCTTCGATATCAAGGCCTGTTTAAGCCTCTCAAATGCATGGTGTTCTCGTTCTGTCCATCGAAATACCGCTTTGTCACTGAGCAGGTCAGTCAGTGGTTTCGCTATTTCGGCGTATTCGGGGACAAATCGTCGGTAATAATTGCACATGCCGTTGAATCTCTTGATTTCTCGCTTGGATACCGGTGCGGGGAAATCTCTAATTGCCTCTAGTTTCTTCGGATTTGGTTGTAAGCCCTGCGGCGTAATCAGATGTCCGAGGAAAAGAACTGCCTGTTTATAAAACTGACATTTCTTTGGATTCAGCCGCATATTCACCGCTACTAGCTCGTCCGCTAATATGATGAATACTTCTTCTAATTCTTCCAGTAATTTCCTTGCCATGAAAATGTCATCGATATATCCAAAAATATTACCCTTGGTGCGTTCGTCAAGTTTATTCATTCGTCTCAATATATTTACGATGCGTCTTATAAGCACATTTGTATTTTCTTGGAAAGCGCTTGCAGCATTCCGCATACCAAACGCCAGTCTCGTAAACTGAAAGTGACCGTAAGGGGTCGTAAATGCAGTTTTCTCTCGATCCTCTTTCCTCAATGGAATTTGATGAAAACCGGAAATCATGTCAACTACCATGAAATGTTCAGTGTTGCCCATATCTTCGGTAACACTCTTGATATTCGGTAATGGAAAAGGAAATCTGATTGTCTTATCGTTTAATTTCCGAAAGTCTACGACCACTCTATATTGTTTCGTACCATCAGGGGCATCGTCTTTCTTCACTACCCAAAGCGGCGAGTTGTACGGGCTCGTGCTTGGTTCAACGACTCCTGTGGCTAACAGCTGATCGACTTGGTTTTGCACAACGTCTTGAAGTGCTTTCGGAATCGGATATTGGGGTACGTAGACTGGTTCACTGTCAGCCAAAACAATTTTATGTTCTACCAAATTGGTTGCGGGCAGGGGTTCGCCTGGTAGCTGAAACGCCTGCTCTGTTCGCTCGACTAATTTCCTGAGTCTTAGCTTTAATTCGTAACTTAAATGGTCTGTTGGTATCTCTTTCATTAATCTATCGACTCTCGATTCACCCTTACAAAAAGAGTTTACAGAAGTTTCTGCAAATGGGGTCTGGATTGACGAACCGTCATGAAATTGTCCAAGTTCAGCTATGCCATGTGAAATAGGCTCGTAAAGTTTGGATTGGAAAAATCCCACGAATTTCGAAATTTCGGAATGTTCTTCTTGAGCGTCAGGAGGATATATCGTTTCGTCTTTGTAATTTATCTCCGTGCGATCTATGTTATCGTTGCGTACGATGTTGCAAATGTTCTGACTTCCCGAGGGAAACTCGAAGGGTCGGTATGTGCTTGCGCAATTATCTTCGTGCAAGTTGGAATCGAAATTAGTATGAGTTGAGGTGCGAATTCGAGCTTCTTCGTCAAGAAGCCCTGGAATGTGTTTTCTAAATTTCTTCGGTATCTCGAATGTGATCAGCTGATCGAGCATGTCGTCAAGCTTACTTTGGTTTTCTTCGGCTGAAATTGGATAAACGTCGCAGTGCTCGTAGCGTGCGGCTGATTCGGCTTCCAATCCCACTTCGATTGGAATTATGTCTAGAGCGTGATCCGTCGTGTTTATTACCTTTAAATTGACAAATCCTTTATCTTCTTGCACTATTGTGCTTTCGGTATACACTCCGGGTTTCAAGTGATATTCGGGAACAAAACCTGTTTTTATATCAAGTTCGTCGATGACCCTGAAATCGGTAAACAGAGATGAGCCTGCAGGAATCATCACTATTCTGTCATTTGCAAAGGGGATCGATTGACCCTTGAATTCAAGCTTCCCCTCCTCAAAATTCACTAAACACCCGTTATCTTTCAAAAATCTTGAGCCAACTAGAGCTGAGTTTTTGATAGGCAAATTATCTGACACGATTATAAATTCCACGGTTATACCTAACATATGTAGTTTACATATGCCGTACGTTTTTTCATCGCCTCTAGTAATGCCTCGCAATATTGGCTTTATGTTCTCATCCACTTCTACGTCCGGATCGAGCTCGCCTATCTTGATCAAATTTGGGGCGGCTCCGGAGTCCAACATAGCATCGACACTTAATGTTCGGAATTGTCCTGATTCGAGCTCGATGACCGGGATGTACTCGGTGTCTGAGTATCGTATGTTGTACACGGGCTGATGCGGTTTGTGCGTTCTTGTATCGCGGCTACGTTTGTAGTTGGACGTGTAAACTGGCCTGCCACGGTCATGTCCCTTGCCGGGGGCCCTTGATCGTTTCCCTGCTGCTCGGCCCGCTGAGTTTCGACGTAAATTCTTTTCCTGCATTCTCGAATAAGATGTCCTGATTTCTTGCAGTAGAAACATACCGGGAGAGTAGTAGTCAAATTCTTTGTTTGGTTGGCTTCGCCTGGATATGGTCCCTCTTCCGATTTTGCGGCTGGCGGGTTGCGAGGATATTGTGCTTTTGCCGGCTGATCAGATTCTTGTCCATTCCTTGGCAGCGTACCAGGATCTTGCCCTTTCTTTGTGGCGTTTTCTCCTGCTGCCTTGACATAATGGTTACTATACGCGAGCTTACCATGCTTCCACCTATCGCGCTGCACTTGTTTTTCAGCACTCAGCGCTTCACTGATTACATCGTTCAAGGTCGTTACATGACGATCCATATAATTCCGATATTCTGGAGGGAGCCCGTCGCGCAGGCTCTCCATTACGTCGTGCTCTATTTCTTTTCCCTCTTCATAGAAAATATCTCTTCCTGCTTCGAATTTCTTTCGATCAATGATGGCATTTTTGAGGATCGAAATTCGATTAATAAAATCGATCACCGATTCCTTTTCCTCCTTCTTTATGGCATCCAACTTGCCGCGAAGGCGGTTAACGCTCTCACCTGTCGCAAAGATCTGAGTGAGTCTATCCAGTATTCCGTCCAAGGTCTGAAAATGCATTCCGGCTAATGTCGCATATGTGCGATTATCGAGCTTATTTTTAATTAAACTCAAAAAATCTGCAACTAAGTCGCGAGGTACCGATTCCTTCGCGCGCTTACATGCACTCGAAAATTGTTGTAGGTTGGTGCCGTCGAATCGCGGTACCATCGCTAACGCTTCTTTGAGATACAGGGTTTGGTTCGACGTGTTTGGCTGTGTTGTGCGCCAAGGGTCATTGTTTCGTATGCTATTTTTCTCTAGGCGCTGAACTCTGTCTGTTAGCGCTTTTACTAACTTCAAAACGTCCACCCCTTCTTGTGTTAACGGGAGGTCCTCATCTGCATTAGTCGGTGTTTTTCCTGGCATGAAAGACCGCTGGTTTGTGGACTCAGCGGGTGGAGTATGGGGGCTCTGCTTTTCGTGGGCTAAGCGATTCAAGGTCAAATTTTCCTTTTCGAGCATTTCGCACCTGCTTGCCAACTCCTCGAGCTGTGTTCGCAACGCGAAAGCCTCGTCTCGTTTTATATAGGGAGCGTCGCTATGATCGTCCGTACTGCGACCTATCCCTGACTTCACAGTTCGCTCGCGTTCCTCGAGAGCCTGCATCCGCTCGTTAATCCGTTTTTCCTTAGCTGTCAAAGTCTCGCTAAGTAGCGCAAGGTCATTCTCGAATTTAAGTAGGTCTTCTTCCGTTTTCGCGATGCTATTGAGATTCTCTTGCGACATTTTTACCGTATCTGCTAAACGTATGAAGCGATAAATCTCTTTTTGCAACCTGGCGGTTACTTTATGTGATTTGTCCGACACCGTGAATTTACTTTCCAGTCTGCAAGATATAATAAATTCTCCAAGGTATTGCAAGTTTATTAAAATTTGGGAAAAATCAGATGATCAACGAATTTTTCTTTTAACCAATTTTGTGCTGTTTGATCTTATAGATCTTCGTGGATTTCGTAAATCTAATCGAATACACGTTTCATGCGACACAAATCAAACAGTATCCCACCGCTACGCTGTCACCATTGTTATGGCCCGACCAGTGGGAAGGGACTTATTTAAATTTTGCGGTGGGGAAACCGGTTCAATTGATGTGGCGGCGAATCGCTATTCGAGATTGACATTCCGAACTTACTCCGATGTGCGCTGCAAATGCACGGAGCGCGCGGTAGTTACGATCCTGGCAGCGTGCATCGCCAAGCGAGGCGCGTGGACCGTGATGTGTGCGGGCTCCGGCAAGAGCGCGTTGGTGGGAGCGAGAGCGCTGCTTGGGCGCTGCGCGTCGCGACTGCGGAGGGGAGGGGCGGATACCCGTCTCTCGCTTCTGGATACTCCCAAAACGCTGGTGTCCGATTACGGCCCACCAGTTCGGCTTCGGCTGCAGGCGCGCTCCTTCGGCTCGGCAGCTCGCTGGCAAGCGATCACGTCCTATGTGATCGCCTCGTGGGTAGGAGGTGTAACAAAAACTATTCACAACACCCTTTCTTGCTATATCACTGATCTTTATTAACTATTAGCACTAATAATATTACGAATGGTCTTCAACTAATGCGACACGCCCGGGAATTCCGTAACTAATTGTCTGTGAGCGGTACGCGTAGCAAACGTCTGTTGCTTTCGGTGGCGGGTGGAATTCTGCTGCGGCCGGCCGCAGCTCGCTCTCTTATCCTCTCCGTGACGTCACACTGATAGGGTCGCGGAACGCTCCTCGAAGGTGTCGCGACACTATCCGAGTGGTCGAACAGCTCCTTATATGGTCATGGCTCCGGATGAGGCGCGGAGTAACACCGTGGCGTCAGGGACTACATTTCTTAATTCTACTGCGCAATAAAATCCTCACGCATATATAGATATATATTATGTATAACTTGGCGTTACATGATTGACTTATTCCTAATAGCAATTGACAAATATGCGTATTTGTATGCGCGCCCGCGAGACTTACTCGATAAAGGATAATTCTACTTTATTATTACATTGTTTCTATTATTTAGGAATGTATACATAGTGATCTCGAGTCATTAGCTCTCGATCGATGGTGTATGCTGCCTGATTGCAGGGCAGGTCGCTTTATTAGTAATGCAAAATGTTTATATGTACATATGATGTCAATGAATTGGTTATTCCTCAGCATAAGGTTATACTGAATGGATATAAAATGAATAAGTCGTTGTGAACACGTTGCATCGGTCATGTTCGTACGCGGAGTTACTACGCTTTGGCTTTGGAATCGCGGGAAGTATATGTATACCGAATTTGTTGATTAGTTATGCATTTGATCAAGGCCGTTGCAGAATGATCGTGCAGCTTCTCATGCCTGAAAGCTAACTTGTTATCAGATTTCTTATCAACTAGCCTAGCCCGCTCATTGTAAACTTCTAGGATAAAACATAAATCTGAAAACTTATTACGTAATATGCCACGCCCTGGCCATACTTCACTCTCGAGATGCACGACGGAGGGTAATGCAATCATCGCCTGCAGATGATAACGCAGCGCGTCTTGATTACCGTGCGCCGTGTCTCTCTCACTCGTCTACTCATTCATACAATTATCGTCTCTACACTGGCAAACAGCTGAGCTGCTCGCGTCGTCGTAGGACTCGTGTGGGGCAGAGAGCATGACGATAGCTGGATCTTTGTTGAGATCGGGGAAATCGGTGGAAGAAAAAAACCAAAATAATTTGGCGGGGCAAGGCTGGGCCATAACAATAGTAAGTAAACTGTAATGAAAATACCTAATACTCCAACAATTTATATTAGACTCATGTGTCTAATATAGATTTCAATTTTTTTTCAAGCAATATAAGAAATAAACCAATTCTGCCACATGCTTGACGCAACATTTTTACTTTTAAAAAAAAAAAGGGTTTTTTGGGGATTTCAATTCTTTTTGCGGAGTATCATATATCATAAAAATTGAAATTAATAGAATGTATATACACTATGCATTCACTAATTAGCGTCAGTAATAACATTCAGTAAATATTTCTCCAAAATCCAAATATATGTACGCATAAGCGTTACAAAAATAATCAATGTGATCAGTAAGAGTTGACAATTAATTTATTATTGCATTTAAATCTTCGCTGAAATAAGAATAATGGAATCTTTTAAATTTCGAAGCCAACTTCTTTTTGTATTTCTTCATCTTGAATGTACATCCAGCAATCTTTTTGACCTAATCATACATGTATGATAATTGTTCATCAACCAATATCCGGAGCGCACTCTTGGAACACCGTTATCGGGTACCCTAACTACCTGGACACCGTTCAGGTCCAGGGTCAGCATTTCCTAGTGGAAATACCAGGAGTGCATCCTTGGAACACCGTCATCGGGTACCCTGACTACCTTGACATTTTTCGGGTCCAGGGTGAGCTTCCCCAAGTGAAAGGTTGAGATCGGTATTTGACCTTCGAAGTATCAAATCATGTGTATTGACAACAATCTTGCGGTAATCCTCAGCAAAACCAAGGATCATGAGTGGAATGAATACATCAAAATAACCTAGATCGTTGATTACGCTTTTTTCTTCTGTGATATCTACTAACCAGCGTTCTCAGTACTCTGTAATGGGTTGAAAGATACCCATCCTTTCATAAGACTAATAAGACATACACTCTTGCAACGATCAATTTCAATAGCATCAATCTCATATCGAATCTCATCAAATAGATGACAAATACTATTGTTGACTAGTTAAGGGGTAATATCCGGCAAATTTTTTTTTTTTTCATTTTTTTTTTATTGGCTTAAATCATGCTAAAACTATCCTAGAATCAAAATCTACAACTCCCAAGTACTGATCTAAACTCAAAATTCGTTTAAATCAATTTTTACTGAACAACTTTCGTATAAGATACATAGCATTTTGAAACTTAAAACGCGTTTTTCTCAAAACCATGATTTCAAACTCGGCGAGCAGTACAACTGAAAAAGTTTACATCTGATTGACTTGAAATTTTAACTGTAGCTTCTTCATTAGATTATCTAGTGAAGTACACACCATTTTAGCGATTGATTGACAAAAAAAAAAGTTATAAACAATTAAAGTCGACTTTTTTGGTCGAAAAAAAAAAATTTTTTCAAACCGTCGCCATTTTGCGAAAAAAAATTCTAAAAAAATAATGATGTGTACTTCACTAGATAATCTAATGAAGAAGCTACAGTTAAAATTTCAAGTCAATCGGATGTAAACTTTTTCAGTTCTACTGCTCGCCGCGGAAGAACTTTTTAAAAAAGCGGTTCACGGCAATCGCTGCACAGCCACCATTTTGTAACAAAACTAACAATAAAAAAATTTTTCCTATTCTCCAAGAGTTGCTTAATCCAATGATATATTATTTATATACCTTAGATCTCAAATGTCGTTTAAAAAAAATCATGAAAAAAGCCTTGTTTTTTTGAGCATTTGCCAGATATTACCCCTTAAGTATGTTCTAAAGTTGTACCATCTGGTTTGGTTAATCGATCACAAATATGCAGTGAGCTCTTCGATAGTAAGAGACACAAGTCCTGATGCTGAATCGGTATACGAACTTCATCACTATTATCAAAGTTTGCTCTAGTATATGGTTGATGAGCATGCACCTCATAGTGCGACATACGCTCATCGAGCGCTATGGGAGTTTAAAGATTTAGAATGTCTTCCATCTTTCCAAAAACAGCGAAAGAATATGCAATTCATCTTCCACCAGGATTGACTCTGATGCCGAGTTTTTTCAGGAACTGAAGATTTCGTCGTGTTAACGCAACGAGAGTCGTCGACGACTGATGTATGATTGCCATAATGCGCTGCTTTTATACCCTTGGCCACGATAAACGATACCCATTATACAATGAGTTTGATATGCAATCTAAGTATCATTGTTTTTCCACGGAAACGAACAACACGTTCGGTCTGATCAACAACCCAGAGTTGAATGTGATCTATACTGTTAACTGTAATTTTTAAATAAATCACAGGTGTTGGGATTTCAGTGATTTTGAATTCGTGGATTATATGAGCTCTCTGACCGTTTATTTTTAGATAATGCTCTATCAGGTAAACTTACGTTCATCTACCCCCCCCCCCCAAACCCTAGCATTTGCATGCCCTCAAGTCGAGTCCATAACCTTTTTTCTATGGTTTTGAGACCTTTACCTTGAGCAATAGCTTCCATAGTCTTGTTATATCTCTGACTTTCTTCCAACTGACGCTTAGATGCTTTAGCACCATTGATTGCTTTTGCAATACCAGCTGCTCCACTTGTTAGTGTACCAGTAGCACTTAAACTAGCAAATATTGGGATGAGGAGTAATACTCCTCCTATTTTGGATGAAACTGGTAACATACGTCGAACTTTCATCTTGCTTATACCTCCTACTTTCTTGATAACTGCGCGAGCACTCTTCAGAGCCGAACTTATAACTGTTTTAGCATGTCCACCAGGAACGACTGACTTTGAAGCAGCCTTGATGGAAGACAATTTCTCCTTTCCCTCAGCAAGCCTCTTCTTTTTCCTAGGTGCTGCCTTTCTTTCTAACCCCATCCCAAATCTACTTTTTAGCTTTATTGTGTTAGTAATAGCCCAAGCTGCTGCCTTCTCACCAAATTCTGAGTCCGCAGCACGGACTCTTTCCCAAGCTTCATCAGCAAGAACTCTATCCGCTTGATTTCTAACGTTGATATTTTCTGGATTTTGTGAATAAGCTATGTCGTGCTGCTTGCAAGCTGTATCAGAAGGATTGATTTTAGGGTCTCCACGAGTTAGACGATCGGATAGTTTTATTCCAGGTCCACAATACTGATATCGAGGCAAATGAAGCTCGATTGGAAGTTTATTTAGTACTCTATTAAGTAAGTCACGATCTAGTTTTTTTTTCTTCTGTGAATGATCATCACTCTTCGATGGTCAGCACATGGCTAAATTGTAGCACGGGGCGCATCTGTTTTAGGTATGTTATTTCATACCCCCTCTCTGGAAATTTTTTTATTCTCTTCGGAAAATGATTTAGAATGATATGAAAGATACGTGGACAAATGAAAAGTATGGCTTCATATTTTTATTTTCGAAAAAGTGCATTTTTGTATTTTGATTTTGAGATAGTATGAAAACTATCAATCCTAGAGTAAAATGCAAGAGGAAAAAAAGTTTCCTTATTAAATTTTTGCATAAGGATTAAGTATTCCAAAACATTAATTTTGAATATTGTTATTGCAAAATAGGTGGAAAGGGAAAAGTGACCCAAAAAAAAAGTCCATTTTTTGTGATTTTTTTCGAGTTTTCAAATCATACCTACGACGATGAACATTTTAATCAGAGCACCTTATACAGTAATGAAGATACAAAAAAAATTTCATCTCGATATCTCTGATAGTTTTTCCAAAAAAGTTAGCCATTTTCAAAACGTTGAAAACTGTAAATGAGTATTTTTATTAGCCTCTCAGAAACCTGCCAATTTTTTTACGTACTCTTATAGATACTAACTATTGATCCCCCGCCGAAAAATTTAGATTGATCAATTTTAACAACTTTTATGATTTTTTGAAATTTTTTTTTTAAAAATTTTTTTGAAAAAAATGCAACTGCAAAGCGGTTTTTCTATCTATTCGAAATTCAAAAATTGTTTATGATAGAAGAGAAACATACGCTCATTTTGAGTTTTCATTTACTCAGATCTGATTTGTGAATCCTGAGATATAGAGGTTTTTAGTCGAGGTAACTTTCCGGCAAAAGTATACGCAGTAGAATAAAAATTGAAACGGTTTCTGGTAGCTTGAACATTGTTTTACTTGAGTATCAATTATTATGTACGTGAGTAATGTTCTTCATACTTAAAAGTCGGGCGGAAGGTTGGTGGAAATCATTGAAACGCAGCGCTCTCGGTGCAGAGTCAGTGGCGGGCAGTGGAGGGGGTAGGGAAAAAGACGCGACGAAAAGTCGTACGCTCAGGATCAAAATGAACGTTTGATTTTTTACCGACAATATCTCAGCTTCTATCATAGATAATTTGATGATTCTTTTTTTAATTTCATAGAGAAAGTAATAAGATGATAAAATATGTAGGTTAAAGTACCGTAAAAATTATTGGTGACGATCTGTATATGAAAAATATAATAATTAACATTTGTGAAGCCGTTCAAATCATATTTTTCAATTTTCATTATAAAAATATACCTCAAGCTGACTAATACATTCAACAAAAATGTTTTTCAATTTATATTGATTGATAAATATATTTTGGGAAGGTTTTAAATAAGACAGCACAGTAGAATGTTCTATGATAAGACGTTTATTTAACATTAAATTTACAAATTACATAAACTTAAATTCTAAATACATATATCTCAAATGTAATCCATTGTCGTTGTCTTATATTGTTAACAATTATTCATTAAAACCACGGAAACAGTAGTTAAATAATTGTTAGCTTCTGTTTCCGTGGTTTAAATGAATAATTTTCAACAATGTAAAACAACAACAATGGATTACATTCAATTACATTCAATATATATGTATTTAGAATAATAAATAATTGTTAACTACTCAATTGTAGATTTTTTGTATTTTCATTACTGTATAAGGTGCTTTGAATAAAATTTTCATCGTCGTAGGTATGATTTGAAAACTCGAAAAAAATCACAAAAAATGGACTTTTTTTTTGGGTCACTTTTCCCTTTCCACCTATTTTGCAATAACAATATTCAAAATTAATGTTTTGGAATACTTAATCCTTATGCAAAATTTAATAAGGAAACTTTTTTCCTCTTGCATTTTACTCTAGGATTGATAGTTTTCATACTATCTCAAAATCAAAATACAAAAATGCACTTTTTCGAAAATAAAAATATGAAGCCATACTTTTCATTTGTCCACGTATCTTTCATATCATTCTAAATCATTTTCCGAAGAGAATAAAAAAATTTCCAGAGAGGGGGTATGAAATGACAGAGGTCGACCAATTTTTGACAGATGCGCCCCGTACTATTGAGACTGTAAAAGCATTCTATTTATACCCTCAGCGTTAGTTCTTTTCAAGATTTTGCGTGGTAGAGATGGATTTTATAGAACATTCAATCAAACTTTTTGTAGCTAATTTTGATACTTTAGTTGAAGAAGAGAAAAAACCGCTGCCAAGTGCCTTAGCAGTATGCTTTTTCAAAGAGGCTTCAACATCACCCACGAAACAAAACTTACGTGAATTTCCCTTCTCCTTAGCAACGGTTGCTAAAGAGCTAATTGGGGAGATTTCGTGTCCTTTATCGTCAAAAAGGATGGAAATGGGTAATAAATTGATTATTTCCAACCTTTGTAATGGTTGATAGGGAGGTAAACAACGGATGCTATGAGCAAATATAACAATTCACTGTCCTTGGCTATCGAGTGTGACTTGAAACTGATTTCCCAGCTTCCGAAACAACGGTCGCTAGGGATGGAAACAAACGGTTGCCAAAGATATCAACAGTGGTTGCTAGAAAAAAAAAGGGATGCACACTCATACATACATACATACATACATACATACATACATACATACATACATACATACATACATACATACATACATACATACATACATACATACATACATACATACATACATACATACATACATACATACATACATACATACATACATACATACATACATACATACATACATACATACACACATACATACATACATACATACATACATACATACATACATACATACATACATACAAATACTTTTGGATTTCCATATTTGTCGACCCGTAGATTACGAAAATCGAGGTCCCGAGGTCTGATTCGGTAGGTCGATTTTTGCCCCATTACAAAGCTTTCTCTTCGAATAATAAGTTTCAAGTACCGTGTCAAGCGATTTGCTCAGTTTTTTTCGGCCAAATTATTCTTCAGTCAAATTTTTTTCCACCTACCGTGAAGTTAGCCGCGGTATCGCTAATGTGAACGTGTGGTACAGAACGCCAACCTAACAACCCTCATATCGCGATTAGTAATTTAATTACAGTTATACAGGTAGTCAGGGTACCCGGAGAAGGTGTTCCAAGAGTGTGCTCCTGGAATGTTAGCTTAAGGGAGCTCACCCTGGACCCGAACAATGTCGAGGTAGTCATGGGACCCGATGACGGTGTTCCAAATGTGCGCTCCAGGTATTTTTGGTTAGAGTTGCTGACCCTGGACCCTGGACCTGGACCTGGACCCTGGACCCGAACGATGTCCAGGCAGTTAGAGTCGCCGATGATGGTGTTCCAAGAATGTGCTCCTGGAATGTTTGCTGGAGGAAGCTAACCTGAACCCCGAGTTGTTCATTTTAAATTATTTGATTGTTACTATAACTGGTTAATGTTCATCCAACTTCGATTCTTACGATGTCTCGGCGTCGTCTAGCAATAGAATTCGATCATCATGTTCACTTGCGTCAGATCAAACTTTTTTGATTCGAGTGTACACTAATTTTTCCTATTCCGATTGCTTTAAAGACGCGCGGGAAGTTGCATTTGCGCCTTTTTCCTTTGTAATCTCGTCTTTAAATTCCATGGAAGATTTATCTAACGCCTTCTTGGCTTCAATTTGAATCCTATTTCAAACCATTTTGCATAAAGGTTAGACCGTTTCTAACATATTTTCTCACAAATCCTCATAAGTGCTCATTGGAACTATGAGAGTCAATGAGAATCAATGAGAATCGATGAGATATTTCCCATAGCAACCACTGTTGATATCCTTGGTAACTGTTTGTTTACCTCCCTAGCAACTGTTACGAAGGTTGGAAATTATCAATTCATGACCCATTTCCATCATTTTCGACGGCAAAGAACACAAAATCTTCCCAATCAGCTCCTCAGCAACCGTTATTTACCACCCTAGCAACCGTTGCTAAGGGGAAGAACAATTCACGTAAGTTTCCGTATTTTTAACTGCACAGGATACAAATCTCCGTTTTACCCATAGCAACCATCGTTTACGTGTCTAGCAGCCGTTGCTCCAGAAGAAGAGAAGGGCCCAATATTATTTTGCACAAGTTTTTTTAATATAAATACACTTATCCATCAAAACAACCGTTTGTTTACATCCCGAGCAATCGTTGCTTCGGAAGCTGGAAAATTATTTTTAAGTTACACTCGATGGCCAAGAACACTGAATTGTTATATTTGCTCCATAGAAACTGTTGTTTACCCTCCTAGTAACCGTTACGAAGGTCGGAAATGATCAATTTATGACGCATTTCCATCATTCATATAATCTAACACATGTTTCAATAATAATTTGTCACTGGCGATTAATTACACAATCAAACCCTGTTAGATCTCTCCTCATGATATTACATAATATCCAAATGTTTATGTTATGAGTTGTGTTTCAGCGCCCAGCGAGAGAGCCAGCGCTGCCGATAGAGGTAAGAGAGAGAGAGAGAGAAAGAGAGAGAGAGAGACCGCGCTGCAAATGAGACTCGAATATCGCGCCGCGTGACGTTGGCCGAAGACGGCCGAAGGGAGCTCAGAATGCTCAGGGAGCTCAGAGCTCAGTTGCTAGAATAAAAAAGGTTCGAATAATTGCTGTTGCTTGACTGAGGTCTTAATCGATAGTCGTTGGCCGGATGAACGTGGTTTAACAATTGTAAATTATCTTATCTGTTTGGCCATAGATAAACATTTGGATTTTGTTTTCGGGGAGCCAATACTTTTTTCTCGGTTAACACTTGATAAAAAATTATTGGGGGGCTGTTGTAAGGCCAAGAGCTTCTTAAATATGTTGAAGTTTAAATTATTTGAGGTATGCTACATGTTATGCCGCGGGTAAACGCATAAGCACAATTGTATTCAATATATGTATATGCGCCTGTACACTCGTGACGCGGTATACGCGAATCGTCGGGTAGATTCAAAATATATATATATAGATATAGCTAACCGTATGCGAAAAATATGACAATGTGAGTGACACTGAAATGTTGCGTAAAATTATGAAAAATCGAATTACGCGAACATACGGCCTGATACGCCATTATTACGGGACCAGTAGAAAAAGAGCGACCGAACCAGGCAAGCTAGTTAAGTTGCAATTTGAGTTAACAAATTACGCGATTTGTTAACAGCATTGGTGACATGGTTTATTATGAAAAAACATGATTCAAGCTAATTTCGAGATTGCCTAAGCAATACGAAGAACCTTATGTGGAGATATGCGAATAAATAGTAACTCACTATGTAATAACGCAATTTGTTTATTGTTAATTAATTTTATATTATATTTTCACAAAAACGTTACAATGGACATTCGTACGTGATCTCTAGAATTGAATACTAGTAGAAATATGAAAATCGTATGGTTACATCGCGAATAAACAAAGTCAACGGCTTATTGATTAATTATGTTAACACGAATTGTGACGTTGATTTATTAGGAAATTCAAAACGGTTTGCGAAAACATGATGAGAACTAATGTCTCGATCGTCTCATGTTGAGTTTTGGTAAATATAGATGAAGACACCGAGATGTTATAAACAATTAATTGATTGTTATAAACTATTGAACTTAACAAAAATATCTCGACATTAGGCAATTGGCATTATTCTCAGTCTTTGATAGACGGCGAATACGCGCATGTAGCGACAATAGTTATTGCATAATTAGGGTCAACAAATTATCAAACTTAGTGAACGACGTAAAAAACGAACTATAATAACGACTGTAAATATCACGATTTTAGACACCTAAGGAACCGGTGTGCGACTTCACACTGTGACGTTTATCGGCATTTGCCTAATAAATAAGCTAAAAAATGAGTCAACGTGATACCCTGCGAAGGAGCGTTAGACTATATAAAGGGCCGCGCGTCCTCAATCAGGAACATTCTTTCGCGAGCATCGGTAGAGCGCGTATCGGAATACGATCGTCTCCGAGTGCACATAACATCATGTATTGCGAGCGGCCGCGAATCTTATACTTGCGCGTTAATTGTAATCTCTTTGTGAATAGATTTTCGTAGTATTCAATAAACGAGTAACTTTATTTTTAATCAATCTTCTCGCAATCATTTACCAAGTCCGAACCATATTATAATCACAGACGCTTAACCACATGTTGGCAGTAGCGTTTTACAATCACTCACTTGCTAAGCATCTAACCTCTTGTAGGAAGTGATGCTGCATTTGAGTGCATTACACACACATATTAGCCGGCTGGCCTAACCACACGTTGGAAGGGGCCAAGCTAGGTGACACGGCTGTTAAACCAAGCGTCGTGGTTCATTGCCCGATGCCGGTGTTTTCATGCCAAATACACGATTTTACACTTACAAATCTTAACACACACACACATACAATTTACGTTAGTGGGTGTCCTGTACGAAACCCTGCAACTTCATTTTGACGAATATGATACGTGGCAATTTATTCAATGATAATGTTTCAATGATAAAGTTAATTCAAATACTTGATATACCACGAGTATATCTGGCGACCGTGAAAAAAATGCCCAAACGTGCCTATAACCGATAGGTACGTTACAATATGTATGTGGTATAGAGCACATTAAAACAGGTTTGGTAAAAATACAGGACCCGGAGACTGTGGTGTCCCCTTGTTAGTATCGGAGATGGAACTATACCAAACAATAATGGACATATTATTATTGATGAAAAACTAGATAAAGTTGTACAAAATATCAATTATTTGATTTCTAAAGTTTATCCTGATATTGGAAATTTGTTACAGCGATCATACCATTGGCTGTGCGAAAGAACCATAATAATACCTCGAAATAGTTTCGCATTTCAAATTAACAACATGGTCCTAAATCAAGTACGAGGACAATTTAAACTATACAAATAAATAGACACAGTAATGGAAAATGAAGATATAGTACACTATAAAAATATATGTATTTAAGGAAGCTTTCTAATGGATATGACTAGTGATTTAGAGACGATAATCTGTCCGTAGAGCATCCTACAAGCATCATACATCCATTTGAACTGCTTTTATTTTCAAGTTGAACATCTGGAACATTCTCATTATTGCGGAAAGCAACTGGGCGTCTAACAAAAAAATTTAGTCACACGCAAATAAGTGGCTTAAACTTTTTGCATTGAGAAAATGTAAGCAAGTCGAGAATGCTCTTTGCTCATATTTAGTTCATGGAGGAGATCCATAAAAACATATATCTGCTGGAGTAGCAGAACTTTTGGAAAAACGAGGCCTTGATTAAAAGTTTATTTTTGATATTACAACATATAATAGAAAAATTTTTCAAGTATCAGAGGAAAAATGTTCATGTAGAGGTCACACACGTCTAATTGTAGCAGGTTCAGTTGCTGTGCGCAATGAAAAAGAAAATATATGAATGAGCTCGGAATTACTTGTAGTGCAGGAATTTGTTATGGCCCAGCCTTGCCCCGCCCAAATTATTTTTGGTATTTTTTCCACCGATTTCCCTGATCTCAACAAAGATCCAGCTATCATCATGCTCTCTGCCCCACAAGAGTCCTACGACGACGCGAGCAGCTCAGCTGTTTGCCAGTGTAGAGACGATAATTGTATGAATGAGTATACGAGTGAGAGAGACACGGCGCACGGTAATCAAGACGCGCTGCGTTATCATCTGCAGGCGATGATTGCATTACCCTCCGTCGTGCATCTCGAGAGTGAAGTATGGCCAGGGCGTGGCATATTACATAATAAGTTTTCAAATTTATGTTTTATCCTAGAAGTTTACAATGAGCGGGCTAGGCTAGTTGATAAGAAATCTGATAACAAGTTAGCCTTCAGGCATAAGAAGTTGCACGATCATTCTGCAACGGCCTTGATCAAATTCACAATTAATCAAACAAATTCGGAATACATATACTTCCCGCGATTCCAAAGCAAAGTAACTCAGCGTACGATCGTGACCGATGCATCGTGTTCCACAACGACTTATTCATTTTATATCCATTCAGTATAACATTATGCTGAGAAATAACCAATTCATTAATATCATATGCACATATAAACATTTTGCATTACTAATAAAGCGACCTGCCCTACAATCAGGCAGCATACGCCATCGATCGAGAGCTCATGACTCGAGATCATTATGTGTACATTCCTAAATAATAGAAACAATGTAATAATAAAGTAGAATTATCCTTCATCGAGTAAGTCTCGCGGGCACGCATGCAAATACGCATATTTGTCAATTGTTATTAGAAATAAGTCAATCATGTAACGCCAAGTTATACATAATATATATCTATATATGCGTGATGATTTTATTGCGCAGTAGAATTAAGAAATGTAGTCCCTGACGCCACGGTGTTACTCCGCGCCTCATCCGAAGCCATGACCATATAAGGAGCTGTTCGACCACTCGGATAGTGTCGCGGCACCTTCGAGGAGCGTTCCGCGACCCTATCAGTGTGACGTCATGGAGAGGATAAGAGAGCGAGCTGCGGCCGGCCGCGGCAGAATTCCACCCGCCACCGAAAGCAACAGACGTTTGCTACGCGTACCGCTCACAGACAATTAGTTACGGAATTCCCGGGCGTGTCGCATTAGTTTGAAGACCATTCGTAATATTATTAGTGCTAATAGTTAATAAAGATCAGTGATATAGCAAGAAAGGGTGTTGTGAGTAGTTTTGTTACACCTCCTACCCACGAGACGATCACATAGGACGTGATCGCTTGCCAGCGAGCTGCCGAGCCAAAGGAGCGCGCCTGCAGCCGAAGCCGAACTGGTGGGCCGTAATCGGACACCAGCGTTTTAGGAGTATCCAGAAGCGAGAGATGGGTATCCGCCCCTCCCCTCCGCAGTCGCGACGCGCAGCGCCCAAGCAGCGCTCTCGTTCCCACCAACGCGCTCTTGCCGGAGCCCGCACACATCACGGTCCACGCGCCTCGCTTGGCGATGCACGTTGCCAGGGCCGTAACTACCGCGCGCTCCGTGCATTTGCAGCGCACATCGGAGTAAGTTCGGAATATCAATCTCGAATAGCGATTCGCCGCCACATAAATTGAACCGGTTCCCCCACCGCAAAATTTAAATAAGTCCCTTCCCACTGGTAGGGCCATAACAATGGTGACAGCGTAGCGGTGGGATACTGTTTGATTTGTGTCGCATGAAACGTTTATTCGATTAGATTTACAAAATTCACGAAGATCTATAAGATCAAACAGCACAAAATTGGTTAAGAGAAAATTCGAGAGCGAGAACCAAGCATCGGTAACAACCGCTGAATGGATAAAACAGAGCATTGGTATATCGACATATTACGCAGTAATCTACATGACCGACTTACCGGTTGGTGAGAATTACCGACGGAGACTAAGTGCATGTAATGTCGTATAACGGAACAAAACGAATCTGGAGGAGAGAATAGAATCCGCTAATTATAAATTGAACAAGTCAGTAGATCGGATCAAATTTTAAGCAAGTAACATCAGTCGAGTGATTATCTCATAACAAAGTCATTCGATTTAGAAAAAAAATTCGTTGATCATCTGATTTTCCCCAAAATTCAATAAACTTGCAGTACCTTGGAAAATTTATTATATCTTGCAGACTGGAAAGTAAATTCACGGTGTCGGACAAATCACATAAAATAACCGCCAGGTTGCAAAAAGAGATTTATCGCTTCATACGTTTAGCAGATACGGTAAAAATGTCGCAAGAGAATCTCAATAGCATCGCGAAAACGGAAGAAGACCTACTTAAAATCGAGAATGACCTTGCGCTACTTAGCGAGACTTTGACAGCTAAGGAAAAATGGATCAACGAGCGGATGCAGGCTCTCGAGGAACGCGAGCGAACTGTGAAGTCAGGGATGAGTCGCAGTACGGACGATCATAGCGACGCTCCCTATATAAGACGAGACGAGGCTATCGCGTTGCGAACACAGCTCGAGGAGTTGGCAGGCAGGCGCGAAATGCTCGAAAAGGAAAATTTGACCTTGAATCGCTTAGCCCACGAAAAGCAGAGCCCCCGTACTCCATCCGCTGAGTCCACAAACCAGCGGTCTTTCATGACAGGAAAAACACCGACTAATGCAGATGAGGACCTCCCGTTAACACAAGAAGGGGTAGATGTTTTGAAGTTAGTAAAAGCGCTAACAGACAAAGTTCAGCGCCTAGAGAAAAATAGCATCCGAAACAATGATGAGAATCAAAACCCTTGGCGCACATCACAGCCAAACACGTCGAACCAAACCCTGTATCTCAAAGAAGCGTTAGCGATGGTACCGCGATTCGACGGCACCAACCTACAACAATTTTCGAGTGCATGTAAGCGCGCGAAGGAATCGGTACCTCGCGACTTAGTTGCAGACGGGCTCCCTCCAGAATATCGGAATTATATGGATCGTCATGTAACGACCTTGAACGATGTAATCAGTGAAGCGCTGAGTGCTGAAAAACAAGTGCAGCGCGATAGGTGGAAGCATGGTAAGCTTGCGTATAGTAACCATTATGTCAAGGCAGCAGGAGAAGACGCCACAAAGAAAGGGCAAGATCCTGGTACGCTGCCAAGGAAGGGACAAGAATCTGATCAGCCAGCAAAGGCACAATATCCTCGCAACCCGCCAGCCGCAAAAACGGAAGAGAGACCATATCCAGGCGAAGCCAACCAAACAAAGCATTCGACTACTACTCTCCCGGTATGTTTCCACTGCAAGAAATCAGGACATCTTATTCGAGAATGCAGGAAAAGAATTTACGTCGAAACTCAGCGGGCCGAGCAGCAGGGAAATCTTAATAAACTGTTCACAAAATTGAATGGAGTGATGCATAACCCAGATTAGCAAATTATAGTTTATCCATATTCAGCCTTGCATCATTCTTGAGGAAATAAGCAGCTGTGCGGTCTGTAATGGATATAACTTCGTTCAGAGAAAACAAAGGCTCTGGGAATAAACAATCCCGAACCTCTTCTATAATTACTCTCCGCTTTCATGTTTTCGTTAGATCAGTCCATCCATTTTAGTAAATATCAAATTATATAAAAGAATAAAAACACAAAATTTGATGACAAACAGTTTTTTCATGAAACATTGCCCGTATTGTTGCAGGTTTAATACTTAACCGAATCAGTACTCTGTTTGGAGAAGAATCCTCGTGTAAGCAGAAGAAAAAGTAATAAAAAGGCAAGCACAACATAGAAATGATTGTGTCGAAGCTGGTCAAAAAACATAGTTCATTGAACACCAGCTACTGATTAGATGATAAATATGTATTTATCGGGCTTTGTGGACAATTAAATAACGCAATCTCATTTTCCAAATATATTGCAAAATGAGATTGCGTGAAGAAAAGTTCACGCTCCTCGGACTGGATTTGAACCAGCACCTTCCTGATCTCCGGTCAGCCGCGCTGCCTATGGTGGTACCGCAAAGACGACTGATTCTCACATCGCTGGTGTATGAAATTATCTCTCTTGCAATATCACCCGATCCGCAACGACTAAGGGTTAGATCGTTCTAATTACAGATCGTTACTTCACCCACATCCCCAGCCCACCATTGAGCAACTACATATTTTCACCTAGAGTTGTAGTTTAAATAATTAATAATTGTTTATATCCACAGTTTTTAACGATAAATATTAATTTATAGTTAAAAATGACAAAATACATAAATATGGTGCCGCTCACACTTGTATGTTACGAATTAATGAATTGTATGAGAAGAATAATGGAATCAAATATATGTAAAAAAGGAATATGTTCACTCAATTATTGTACATGACTATTATTTTAAGAAAAGGGAAAATGTTGCGTCAAGCATGTGTCGAAATTAGTTTGTTTCTTATGTTCCTTAAAAAAATTATATAAACGATAGACAAATGAATCAAGTTATAATTTCATCAATTTTTATTCTGATTTGTTCTCATATTGTTGCAGTATCACGTATTCTAATTACAGATTACTTACTAGGAGCCGTTGTCAACTTTGAGTAATCAATCACAAAGAAACTCACCGGAATGCTTTTTAGGAACCTCAATAATCGTTATACGGACATTTGGTTGAACGTACCGATTTCTAGGAGATATTGTGTGGATGATTTTCGATTTGATATGTTTTTTGCAGTATGTCTATCAACTTCCGAATCAGATTGAGCTATTGAGTCAGACGAAGGCGAGGCTAAAACTTCGCGTTTTCGTCGCTTGTTTTAGACTCTATTAGACCAATATTTAGATAATGACGGATATGTTATCGATGAAGTTTTCTCTCAGCTTTTCGATAGCAAATTCAGTTTTTCAAAATATTCACGTATTTACAGGAAAAAATAAAAACAGGGCATATCTCAAAAAGTTTTTTCTTATATTTTTTTAAACAGTCTAGATCGAAAGCTGATGTTCTTCAAAGTTAATATATTCCTTTGAAATAGGAGCCTTCGTTATATTCGAGTTATTAAATAGTGAACATGATAAAATGTGCCGCGCCGCACTGCTTCCATCTGCTTGGGCTCGAATTTAGAATGTAAAGACATCAGATAGTTACATTAAAGGTTATATATTTTTTCAGCTTCTGATGTACGAAGATAGCAGTCTTAGCATAAGTTCAATATCTTAGCTGTTCGTTCAATGGAGAAAGTGAATAGACACAGTGAGAGAAAAACAATCTGAATCAAGGTCTGGATACTATGAGGATAAAATTTAAATAGTATGATATGTGAATAACTTGGTCCCGAGGGAGCGCTGGAAGCCAAATCTCTGTCCGCATGATCACTATTGTGTCAGAGAACATACGTACAAAGTTTGGTTAAAATTGGTGCTCTGAAGATCTGACACTCTTTTTGTTATTCATCGTCAGAGTATCATATAAAAATTGTGAATAGTTGAAACCGAATAAAATATTCCATAGCCGATTTTCTCTTATTCTCTCATACAATAATTTCTTATTTGAATTATATACTGTATATTTCACTCAAAACTAATTTTGATTCACAATGATCAACGGTTGCTATGGAGAGAAGTTTCTGTGTCTTTTGTCATCGACAGATGAACCTCGAACTGATAATCCAAACTATCTAACAACGATTGCTAAAGATATCAACAATAGTTACTACGAAAAATACAAAGATCTTGTGTTCTGGGTCCCCAAAAATACTGGAAATCAACTTCAACTTATTATCTAGTCCCTTAACTACTGTAATTTTCTAGTTGAATTTCGAGTGACCACGTGAATGACTTCAATGACCAAATACAAGGTTTTCAGGTGATGGTTTCAGATTTTTCTAACAATTTTTGTAGAGGTCATTCCGATTTGCGGGCCAAAGACATTGCGCAGCAACCGTGAGCAGCAGGGTCGCCGCTAAGTCGTGAGTGACTGCAACTATCTTTAACCTGTAAGATCAACCGGGCTCTCGAGTGCACCAATCAATCGTGGTAGAATTTTCATTAAATTTTTAATAACTCTGCGTAGATCATAGAAAAATGGACACGCGTGAAAATGCACACTGTTTGGCCAGCCTACACTGAGAAAAACTCTCTTATCGGAATCTGCTATATGATATAGTAAACGTAATTATAGAAGAATCTACTATAAATATCGTTAAATTAACTTTATTTGTGTAAATAACCCTCATGTTTTATAGTTTTTTCATCAATGTTCAATTACTATTTGATTATTGTTCATCGACCAATAAGTATTGTTTAATGAACCAGAATTATAAGTCAACTGTGTCCGCTCAATCATATCTACTATAAATAAAAGTACTATATAGAGTAAAATCTACTTTAAATATAATATAATTAATACTTTTTCATGGTATACATTAGTGAAATTTGTATAGTTGGTTTCACAATATCTCATAGCTGGGTCGAAATGGAACTATATTTATAGTAGATTTATAGTTCACCCAACTATAAACTGCTCTCAGTGTACGTGGGTTAATGACAGCGACAAACAGGGTACAAGCGGCTCGGTGTCAACCAAGACGCAAGTCTCTGCATGACTGTATGCTTGTAAGGTGTTGGGGTCAATCGATTTGATTTGATTAAAACAAAATATACATCCACCTGTTCTGAGCTGAATGAGTCACTTCGCATCTTCATTTTGGTTGCTGCAACATTATTCCTTTCTCCAATACAAACGTCACAAGCCTTCATACTTCTTTGTTCCTGCAAAGGAAATACGTTCCATTAGTTGCAAAGTTATGAGAATAAGATCTTTAGAGGTATTGTGACAAAAGATTTCGTTATAATAGTATTTGTTGCTAAAACGTTTTGTATTTTCAAGGAATCTATCATTTTTTGCGAAAGATTTCTCAAGAAGACTGTGCTTCCAAGAAATCTAATGATTCCAACGACTATCTTTCGCGCACTTCTAACAGTCCCAATTCATTCGAGTGACAGTGATTGGAAGGAAAACAATGAAAATCATGTCACAGACATTTATAATATCCATTTGTTTTTCATTTTGTTTATCTACGGATAAAAGCTATGGTTGCACGCAGCCAGTAAATTATATCTACACATGGAAATAGACTTGTTTATCTCCTTGTTTTGGCCCGGAGAAATTTTATTTCGATCCTTAGTAAAATGAGAGCATCAAAATAAGACACGTCTCAACTTGTACAAATTATAGATTTCTAGTAAAGTTGCATAGCTGATGTGATTTGGGCTTGACTGATTTCCACCAGGCGAATTTTATTTGAATCATTCGTAGTTCTAGCGTAACCGAGAATGTTCTATTCCTGTCGTTTCTGTCTGGTTACTTAAGGTCGTACTGAGTAGTTAACTCGAGCATCATTTCTCATATTTTTCATGATAATTAGCGTTGACAGTTTCCTCGCTGTATGGGTCATTCATTACTTTCTATACGAAGAATGATATTGGATCGTATCAACGCATAACTATGCTTCCTAAAAAACAGTTCGATTTTTTTAATTTGCTATAAGTCCACGGAGATTACAGAAACTCACGGAAACCGTGAACACACACACACACACACACACACACACACACACACACACACACACACACACACACACACACACACACACACACACACACACACACGAGAGAGAGAATAATATATAAAATATAAATCGTCTCACCCACGAGAATAACCTGTAGTAGGTGCAACGTGAATGCAGCTACTACAGGTAGGTGTAATATTCATGTTATTTTCTATAATAAAACAAAATATTTTGAGAGGCAGAAACTTCACTTTATGGAATACAAATAAAATTATTATCTCATAAATTCAATCAATATTATACTCAATTATAAAAAAAAAACCAACACATATATTAGGTTGATTTTTTTTCTATCTCTACATTTATATTATGTAATTTTCTGAGCTACTTGTCTTGTTTCATGACGTAGTTCGGCAGTTAATCCGTGTGGACGCAGTTTCATTTTGTCAAGTGAGCTGTTAAGAGAAATATAATTATTCCTGAACTTTGAATAAAAGCATATGTAAGCATAGATAGTGAGAGAGAGTTTTCTAGATATAGGTGTGTGTGTGTGTGTGTGTGTGTGTGTGTGTGTGTGTGTGTGTGTGTGTGTGTGTGTGTGTGTGTGTGTGTGTGTGTGTGTGTGTGTGTGTGTGTGTGTGTGTGTGTGTGTGTGTGTGTGTGTGTGTGTGTGTGTGTGTGTGTGTGTGCGTGTGTGTGTGTGTGTGTGTGTGTGTGTGTGTGTGTGTGTGTGTATGTGTGTGTGTGTGTGTGTGTTTGTGTGTGTGTATTGTGTGTGAAAATAAAAGAGACCCTACTGCAAAAAATCACCTGAGAAATCACCTGAGAAATCACCTGAGAAATCACCTGATTTCTCAGGTGATTTCTCATGCCAATTTCTCATGTGACCTTTATTACATGGAGTAAGTTATTTAATTTCCATATTAATTTTATTTACTATTCAAATCAGTTTGAGGATCAATAAGCATTTACGGAAAAGCGTTGAATCGCAAAAATGTTTGCGTGCTCATATGAAAATACGTATATATAGTGAATTTTCTTTCTCGGAGAGAAAACTTTGTGACGAATTAAGAATCAACCTCTTGAATCGTTATTTCAGAACTTTATTTGCGTAATCTATGAGTTTCAAAAATGTGTGTTTGAGCAAATGCGGAACGATATTTTTCGTACGCGATAACTCACGAAGGAATTGTTCGATCTTCCCAAAATTTTTCACATTCCATAAGTGGTAAAGTGAACCGCGTTCAATTTTCAAGAGCAACGATCATTTGCGTCCCTAGCAAGAAATTGAAAAGTAAATTAAAGTTTATTTCGAGTACTTTTGATACCAAAAGACACTGACTAGGAGAGTGCACACCCTTCGGATCACCAATCTTGACAAAAATTTGAGGGATCTCTCCTGATACTATCACCAGAGATCCCTGAAAGCCACAGGGTCTAACGCTCAGCCATTCCTGAGAAAAAAAATAAAACATATTATGAGATTTTTCAATTATTGGCGGTATAGGGCATAACATTGCATATGCTATTTGAATGCATATCATTACCCGCCAACCATATGTGCCAATCAATTTTTTATAAATTTGACTCAAAGATAAATTCTAAAACTATCTTGACAAATTTCCACTGGTTTTAGGCATACTTCACTTATAGGATGTATAAGGGTCTCAAGCGCTAACCAGGTTATCATGGGAAACATGTTATACCACTTCTCACCCAACAAAACACGCATTTATCTTGAGCCCACCCATGAATATATATCAGAATATATATTCTACACTTGAAAAAGAAAGGAAATACGGTCAACACTACTTCTTTCTTCCCTACAGTCCAGAACACTAACTATTGTAGCTATTGTTGAATTAAATAATTATTAATTAATAATTAAAAAAAATGATATTATTAATATCCAACTCACTCTAATATTGAATCGCTTTTTCCAAATAATTTGATAAAAAATTATATAAAAAGCAGCAAAAGTAGTACAAATCCATATATTGCATGTAAAGTTGCAGCATTTGAATTTCACACCAGATCACAGCTGACTGGCATCTCACAACAGTCAGTGATAACTTGTTGCGCCAACGGATGGCCGACACTTATCCTGTTGTTCTGGTTTGGCACATGTGGTGCTGTGTAACTCTGTGTACAACTATGGATAGTGCTGTGGAAGTGAAACTCTTTCTAAAATTTGGGTCTGGGAAAATTCTCCTACCGGATCATGAAGGAACGCTGATTGCTGCAGAAAGGATCATCGATCATCAGATAAGTACATAATGTAACCTAACCTTTGATTTTTGGTGTCTAATTTCTACTCTAGTTGAATTTATGTAGCTCTGAAACTCTCTTTCTCTGTTAGTTTAACTAGATTTTTCCTACTTTTAACCTTTAAATTCAAAGAAAATGATTCTTTGTGTTTTCATTTTCAGGTACTTCAAGAGTACAATCATGAATGGATGAGGCTTGGAGTGTTATTTTTCTCCCTTTATAGGACATCATTTCTGTGAATGCTGGAGGCTACACATTCAGTGGGAGCTGGTGAACGATCACGAAAGATGAACGAAGTCATCTTGCGATTCAAGAAAAAGGAACAAGTTTGCGCAAAAACTAATCCCCAACAAACTTGCAGTGTTGTCAACATGCATGTAAGGGATAGGTTATTTTGCAGCATCATATCTATGTGCGCACATATTACTTGAGGTGAGTAGGTACATTTTTTCTATCTCATGTACCCATCAGTCCCATAGGCTTAAGAAATATCCACACGCATGAGGATATTGTAAGTCCAGACACAGTTTTGAATAGATACGACTGTTTAACGTCAAAAATTCAAGTGTTCTGGACTGTAGGGGAGAAAGAAGTAGTGTTGACCGTATTTCCTTTCTTTTTCAAGTGTAGAATATATATTCTGATATATATTCATGGGTGGGCTCAAGATAAATGCGTGTTTTGTTGGGTGAGAAGTGGTATAACATGTTTCCCATGATAACCTGGTTAGCGCTTGAGACCCTTATACATCCTATAAGTGAAGTATGCCTAAAACCAGTGGAAATTTGTCAAGATAGTTTTAGAATTTATCTTTGAGTCAAATTTATAAAAAATTGATTGGTACATATGGTTGGCGGGTATTGATATGCATTCAAATAGCATATGCAATGTTATGCCCTATACCGCCAATAATTGAAAAATCTCATAATATGTTTTATTTTTTTTCTCAGGAATGGCTGAGCGTTAGACCCTGTGGCTGTCAGGGATCTCTGGTGATAGTATCAGGAGAGATCCCTCAAATTTTTGTCAAGATTGGTGATCCGAAGGGTGTGCACTCTCCTAGTCAGTGTCTTTTGGTATCAAAAGTACTCGAAATAAACTTTAATTTATTTTTCAATTTCTTGCTAGGGACGCAAATGATCGTTGCTTTTGAAAATTGAACGCGGTTCACTTTACCACTTATGGAATGTGAAAAATTTTGGGAAGATCGAACAATTCCTTCGTGAGTTATCGCGTACGAAAAATATCGTTCCGCATTTGCTCAAACACACATTTTTGAAACTCATAGATTACGCAAATAAAGTTTTGAAATAACGATTCAAGAGGTTGATTCTTAATTCGTCACAAAGTTTTCTCTCCGAGAAAGAAAATTCACTATATATACGTATTTTCATATGAGCACGCAAACATTTTTGCGATTCAACGCTTTTCCGTAAATGCTTATTGATCCTTAAACTGATTTGGATAGTAAATAAAATTAATATGGAAATTAAATAACTTACTCTATGTAATAAAGGTCACATGAGAAATCACCTGAGAAATCACCTGATTTCTCAGGTGATTTCTCAGGTGATTTTTTGCAGTAGGGGAGTATGTGTATGTGAGAATGTCGATCGTTTGCCAACAAGCTCACGTTGAGATTCAGTATCACAGGAAAAAATAATGTATTTCAAAAAAGCAATTATCCCGCAAAATGTACGAGGTTGACACATATTTTTGCTGTAATATAATTTCCTTAAACGTAGAATGTGAAAATGTGAAATACCGCTCCACGGTGATGACTGACGACAAATAAACAGGTTGCGTGCATACCTTTCGTGATCCATATACTCTATATGGATTTGCTTATTTGCTAGTTTGCTGAATTCACGTGAATTTGAGGGACAATTTTCTTATCCATCTCGTATAGAATGAGTCTGGTTATTCAATCCAACGAAATGTGAATTATATTCATTCTGACAATGTATTCAATTTTATCTATCTAATGATCAATATAAATTCGTCTTTTATTTGAAAAAGAACATTAAATCTTGTGAGAAGTTGGCTAGGGACAGCCACGGAGATGACAAACCAAGGTTTCGTTCATTACCCACCGTAGTAAAATTTCGATTTCCCAGAATTTCCAATACTGCGTAGAGTGAAGACATATCCATTCTATTTAATCATAAAAAAATGGAAGTCAAATACAATAAAAATAAAAATATATTTGCCAGGGACACGAATATACACGTTCGTAGAGAATGACTCATATATCATATTTTCTCGGATACGAGCATCGATGGTAATTAGTAGAAAACTTACTGTGAGCAATTATGCTATATTCATATATTTTCATTCACTGTGGTTTCTCTCTATATTAAAAGCCAGACCACCGCCGTGGGAAATTTTGACCCCCAAATTGCCCCCCTTAGTTGCCCCCTTGATTCCCCCCTTAGTTGCCCCCCCCTAGTTGCCCCCCCTTAGTACCCTCTTTTTCCACCCATTTTTTCACCTTTTTTTCACCCATTTTTCCACCCATTTTTTTCACCTCTTTTTCCACTCCCTTTTTTCACCCTTTTTTTATCCCTCTTTCCAACCTTTTTTCCACCTCTTCTTTCACCCCCTTTTTTCACCTCTTTTTTCACCCCTTTCTCCACCTCTTTTTACCATCCTCTTTTTCCACCCGTGTCTTCGAATAAATTATTTATTTCCAATAAATATGCGATGGTCCGATCTCCTGCAAATTTTGCACACAGGTTAGTCGCGGCAAAATCCAGGCCGAGTTCAATTTTCGATAAAATCCGTTGTTTATTTGCCTAGCAACCGTTCCTAACGTGTTATCTCACGAATCTTCATAAGTGCTCGTTGGAACTATGAGAGTTGATGAGAATCAATGAGAATCGAAGAGAATCGATGAGATATTTCCCATTGCAACCACTGTTGATATCCATGGCAACCGTTTGTTTACATCCCTAGCAACCATTGCTTCGAAAGTTGGAAAATCAATTTTAAGTTACACTCGATGACCAAGAAAACTGAATTGTTATATTTGCTCCATAGCAACCGTTGTTTACCTCCCTAGCAACCATTGCGAAAGTTGGAAATGATCATTCTATGACCCATGTCCATAATTTTCGATTGCAAAGGACACAAAATCTTCCCACTTAGCTCCTCAGTAACCGTTGTTAAACGCCCTAGCAACCGTTGCTAAGGGAAAGAAAAATTCACGTAAGTTTCGTTTCTAGTAATTTCAACTGCACAGGATACAAAATCTCCGTTTCACCCATAGCAACTATTGTTTACGTGTCTAGCAACCATTGCAATCTTACTCAAAATCTGCTGCTGAAAATCTGAAATGGAACACGCAAAATACCCAAACCAAAGAATATGATCTAGCACATGTCACTATTAACCTAAAGTTGAACCCACTATTAATCTAAATAAACAAACGTTTAACATGAATATAGCTGACATTAATCTTTTATTTTGATTCGAATCGTTCGTTCAGTATTCTTTTCAATCGAACAAAATCGAAGTTTCAAGTTTAAAGTTTTATTGTTTTAAATGTAATTTTCTTTTAATTATTACTACACTGATTATTGAAATTATTGATTTCTGAAAAACACACGGGGTGTTGGCGAGCGAAGCGAGCAGGGGGGGGTACCCCCCTAGTAATATCTAAATTCACTCATAAATAAAACAATGGGTTTATGTCTTGGAACAATTGAAAATCTAAGAATTGGACTTCTGTAGTGAAATTCGTCAGATTCGAGTAGAGATCATAAAAAACATTCTGTAGTTTTATTTGAGAGAAGCAGTATAGTGTTTGAATAGATGTTTATTTGTAAGACTGAATTTTTAGATTGTGAGTATTTCTGTTTGGTCTGTGTAGCATATATTTACATTATGACATAACGATTTCAAAAAAAGATTGATTTCAGAAAAAGATCTTTTTCACATTCAATATTGAATTATTCAATAATAATATAAAAATCTTAGGTAATTTGTACATACATATTCTTTCCAGGTTCAAGTGGATCATTAACTTATTGAAATTATTGGAGATGGAGATTGTTAGTTCAGATGTTTTTCTATAATTCGCGAGAAAATCATTTCTATGTTAGGCAAAGAATTGTTAATCATATCCACAATAGCGGGGAAAATTATGATAATTCTCTTTTATATGATAGGAATTGACAAACTATGTCTAATAGTCATGAGCATGGGAGAGAAATTGAGATAAAAGCTTTTGTTGAAATTAATATCCAAGAATCAATAATATATGATTCAAATAGAAACTGGTAAAATCTTTAGTTTTATGTTCATCGTTCTCATCGAGCATTTTCACCTCTATTGAAGAACATCTAGAACTCATTCGAGTAACAGAATATTATTTTTTCCAAAAATTTTCAAAACAGTACATTCTAGCTATGAACACCTTTATCTCTGATTTGCAAGAACATTCACCGAGAGATCGATATTCCTTAGATATTATTTTGATATACAGCCTCGTGAAAACACAATGAGTTTTATCGAAACTTGAGTCAATAGTAATTTGAGCGAGAAAACTTATCCCGATTTTTTATATATTGTAAGTTTACATATACAAAATAGCATTTTCAGGATAGAGGGTTAACTTTTATTGGTATGTAAAGTGAAAATAAAATACAAATACACTGCCCATCGAGAAACTGTGAAACAACGGGCCCGTGGCAAGTATGCATTTGTTAATTCCATTGACTGAAAAAAATGGAAAAAACTAGATTTTATCAAAAATTTTATAAGAACAAAAGTGTCTTAGAATTAGTCAAGGAACGCTCACAAATTTTTGTAGAATTTTTTGAGACAATTTAGATTTTTTTGAAAATTCGGAGAATTAAATTTTTCCAAAACGTGTCAAAAACATTTAAAAAAATTTGGGAGTATTTCTAGACTAATTATAAGACATTTTTGTTCTCTTGAATTTTTTGATTAAATCCATAGTTTTCGAGAAAAAAAATAAGCAATGTTTTTTATAAAATTTTCACGTTATTGCCGCCATTTTGTAAAAAACCGCTGCCAAGTGCCTTAGCAGTATGCTTTCTCAAAGAGGCTTCAACATCACCCACAAACGCATCCCAAAACTGTATTTTCACCATTCCACTAGCGTAGATACTATCATTTATTTTTCAAAAATTACAAAAATATTATTTAATCAGTTCAATTCGTATCTTTGTGACTGTGTAAAGTGTCGTTCTTTTTCAATTGACCAAACTTTGTCGCGACTGTTGATGTCTGCCCGGGCTCTCTTATTATTTGATCAAATGCAACAAAGCAAACGGTTCTAGGTTCTACACGATGCGAGACATTTAGACCTGCTTAATTTTTCGATCAATTCATCTTGTGACTGTCATACGGTTTAATGGTGGTTAAAATCGATCCGTCCTGCCCTTAAGTCCGTATTTAGTAAACTCGGAGACTCATTTTGATCATTTTCGACGGCTGAGGTTCGAAATGATCAATTCAAAATCTATTTTGATCATTTTCGACGGCAAAAAACACCAAATTTTCCCAATTTTCTCTATAGCACGTTGAAAATACTGGAAACGAAACTTACATGAATTTTTTCTTTCCCTTAGCAACGGTTGCTAGGGCGGTAAACAACGGTTGCTAAGGAGCTAATTGGGAAGATTTTGTGTCCTTTGCCGTCGAAAATAATAGAAATGGGTCATAAATTAATGATTTCCAACCTTCGTAACTGTTGCTAGGGAGGTAAACAACCGTTGTTATGGAGCAAATACAACAATTCAGTGTCCTTGGCCATCGAGTGTGACTTAAAACTGATTTTCCGGCTTGCCCCAATGAGCACTCATGAGGATTTGTGAGAAAACACGTTAGGAACGGTTGCTAGGGAAATAACCAACGGATTTTGCTGAAAATTGATCTCGGGCTAGATCTTGCCACAACTAACCGGTGTGCAAAATTTCAGCTAGATCGGACGATTCCTTCGAAAGTTATCCTAGACAAAAGAAACAAAAAATTTTACACCTTAGCAACGGTTGCTAGAGAAATAAACAACGGATTTTGCTGAAAATTGAACTCGCCCGAGATTTTGCCGCGATTAACCTGTGTGCAAAATTTCAGGACGATCGGACCATTCCTTCGAGAGTTATCGTGGACGAAAAAAAACGGGACGCACATACACACACACATACACACACACACACACACACACATACATACATACAGACACTTTTGGATTTCCATGTTTTTCGACCCGTAGATCACGAAAATCGATGTCCCGAGGTCTGATTCGGTGGGCCGATTTTTGCCCCATTACAAAGCTTTCCCTTTGAGAAAGCAAAAGAAGTAAAACAAAATAAATACATTTCAATTGAAGAATGAAAATAATATCGTGATGTAGAATTGTAACATTCAAACGTTAAGAATTGTAATGTAAAAAGTTTCATTCATGTAGTTATCATTGGGATTTGAGATTCTAGTGAAAATCGTTACTTGTACTATGAGAAAGATAATTTCGATTATGGAGTATTTTATTCGATTTAAAATTATTATGAACTAGCCAGAATCACTCACTCGCTATCGCTCGCTCGTGTCTTTCATTTGCTCTATCAAGAATAAAGAAAAATAATGAAATTTTTATTCGAATTATTGGTGGATAATTCAAAGTATCTACGGACGCTTTTACATCAACATGTATCTCACCTCTAGGCTATCAAAAATAAGGTCCCGATGTCTGATTTGAGATGTCAATTTTTACCTCATTCCAAAGCTTTGTCTTTGAGGAAGTAAAATGACATAATCAGAAATAGATTTTGTTATGATCATGAATTTTCGTCAAACCTCGAGAAATATCAATGGAAATAAATATAATTTCTACTATATTGCATCTTATTACTATATTGCAACTTAATAACTTTCGCCATGAAAACATGCAAATTTCTCATAAAATTAACGCCCACGCATCGACATTTTTCCATTTTTCACGATGGAAACGGGGAGCGCTCAATCAGCTATATCTATTCGTCAGATCAGAATTTCCGTCACGACGCTGATTCGTAGATTTTTTAACGATTTATGTTGCTCAACTTGCTAAAAGTCAGTTTTCACATATTTCTCGCACACACATCGATTTTTCCAAAATTCTTCATTTCTTTCAAATATCAAGTATTTTTTTCAAACGAATTCTAACTTTTTACAAATTGAAACACCGAATTTTGAGTACATACATCACGCCCATGCATCAATATTTTCAATTTTTTCACGATGAAAAATTGAAGCGCTCAATGAGCTCTAACGATCCCTCTAATCGATATTTTCATCAAGACGCTGTTTCATAAATTTTTTTAACGGTTTATGCAGCACAACTTGACAAAAGTCAGTTTTTTCCATATTTCACGCCCATGCATCGATTTCTCCGAAATTCTCGCCATGGATATGAAAGCCCATTCCATGTTCTTTCGATCAAACATACTCAAAATCGAACCAGACTTTAATCTCACGTATTTTTCTGAATGCATAAAAATTACATAGTAAACCACCAATTTTCAATGACATACTCCACGCACACGCATCGACATTTTTAGATTTTTAACAAAGAAAAATTGAAGCGCTCAATGAGCTCTATCGATACCTCTGATCAGAATTTTCATCACGACGCTGTTTCATACATTTTTCTAACGGTTTATGCAGCACAACTTGACAAAAGTCAGTTTTTTCCATATTTCACGCCCATGCATCGATTTCTCCGAAATTCTCCCCATGGATATTCAAGCCCATCCGATGTTCTTTCGATCGAACATACCCGACATTTCACCAAATCATACTCTCACGTATTTATCTGAAAGCATAAAAATCGCAAAGTCAACCACCAATTTTCAATCACATACTTCACGCCCACGCTCCAATATTTTTGAATTTTTCACGATGAATAAATTGAAGCGCTCAATGAGCTCTATCGATACCTCTAATCAGAATTTTCATCACGACGCTGTTTCATATATTTTTTTAATAGTTTATGCAGCACAACTTGACAAAAGTCAGTTTTTTCCATATTTCTCGCCCACGCATCATTTTTTCCAAAATTCTCTCCATGGATATTCAAGCCCATCCGATGATCTTTCGATCAAACATACCCGACACTTCACCAAATCATAATCTCACGTATTTATCTGAAAGCATAAAAATCGCAAAGTAAACCACCAATTTATATAGAATAAACCAATAAAGTAAATAACCAATTTATTTAACCACAAATTCATATAGAATACGCCCACGCACCAATATTTTAAAATGTTTCAACATGAATTATGCAAGCGCTCAAGCTCCTCTATCGATCTGCTCGAACAAATTTTCCACACGCACTACAACTTGAATTTTTCAAATTTTTTTTTCTATGGAAATGAAGTCCTTGTTCCCACCTTCCGATCCGCAATACAAAAGATACTTCAAAACTGTATAATTTTAGTTTTGCATCATCAAGAAAATTGACGAAAATTTTTTTTTTCACCACACCATTTTCGTTCACATAGAATACGCCCACGCATCAATATTTTCAAATTTTTCAATACGAATTATGGAAGCGCTCAAGCTCCTCTATCGATCTGCTCGAACGAATTTTCGAAAAATCAACCCTCTGTACGTTTTTAAAGGGGGTCCCACCCGGACATCGGTAAAAAATTTTTTAAATTGTCCAAAAACACAACTTGAATTTTTCAAAATTTTTTTTCTATGTAAATGTAGCCCTCGATCTCACCTTTCGAATCCGTCATACTGAATGTACCTCGAAACTGTATAATTTTGGTTTTGCATCAGCAAGAAAAATTGATGAAAATTTTTTTTTTCACCACACCATTTTCGTTCACATAGAATACGCCCACGCATCAATATTTTCAAATTTTTCAATATGAATTATGGAAAGCGCTCAGGCTCCTCTATCGATCTGCTTGAACGAATTTTCGAAAAATCAACCCTTTGTACGTTTTTGAAGGGGGGTCCCACCCGGACATCGGTAAAAAATTTTTAAATTGTCCATACGCCCACCGCAACTTGAATTTTTCAAAATTTTTTTTTATGTAAATGTAGCCCTCGATCCCACCTTTCGATCCGTCATACTGAATGTACCTCGAAACTGTATAATTTTGGTTTTGCATCAGCAAGAAAAATTGATGAAAATTTTTTTTTTTTCACCACACCATTTTCGTTCACATAGAATACGCCCACGCATCAATATTTTCAAATTTTTCAATATGAATTATGGAAGCGCTCAGGCTCCTCTATCGATCTGCTTGAACGAATTTTCGAAAAATCAACCCTTTGTACGTTTTTGAAGGGGGGTCCCACCCGGACATCGGTAAAAAATTTTTAAATTGTCCATACGCCCACCGCAACTTGAATTTTTCAAAATTTTTTTTTATGTAAATGTAGCCCTCGATCCCACCTTCGAATCCGTCATACTGAAAGTACCTCGAAACTGTATAATTTTGGTTTTGCATCAGCAAGAAAAATTGATGAAAATTTTTTTTTTCACCACACCATTTTCGTTCACATAGAATACGCCCACGCATCAATATTTTCAAATTTTTCAATATGAATTATGGAAGCGCTCAGGCTCCTCTATCGATCTGCTTGAACGAATTTTCGAAAAATCAACCCTTTGTACGTTTTTGAAGGGGGGTCCCACCCGGACATCGGTAAAAAATTTTTTAAATTGTCCATACGCCCACCGCAACTTGAATTTTTCAAAATTTTTTTTTATGTAAATGTAGCCCTCGATCCCACCTTTCGATCCGTCATACTGAATGTACCTCGAAACTGTATAATTTTGGTTTTGCATAGCAAGAAAAATTGATGAAAATTTTTTTTTTCACCACACCATTTTCGTTCACATAGAATACGCCCACGCATCAATATTTTCAAATTTTTCAATATGAATTATGGAAGCGCTCAGGCTCCTCTATCGATCTGCTTGAACGAATTTTCGAAAAATCAACCCTTTGTACGTTTTTGAAGGGGGGTCCCACCCGGACATCGGTAAAAAATTTTTTAAATTGTCCATACGCCCACCGCAACTTGAATTTTTCAAAATTTTTTTTTATGTAAATGTAGCCCTCGATCCCACCTTTCATCCGTCATACTGAATGTACCTCGAAACTGTATAATTTTGGTTTTGCATCAGCAAGAAAAATTGATGAAAATTTTTTTTTTTTCACCACACCATTTTCGTTCACATAGAATACGCCCACGCATCAATATTTTCAAATTTTTCAATATGAATTATGGAAGCGCTCAGGCTCCTCTATCGATCTGCTTGAACGAATTTTCGAAAAATCAACCCTTTGTACGTTTTTTGAAGGGGGTCCCACCCGGACATCGGTAAAAAATTTTTTAAATTGTCCATACGCCCACCGCAACTTGAATTTTTCAAAATTTTTTTTTAAGTAAATGTAGCCCTCGATCCCACCTTTCGATCCGTCATACTGAATGTACCTCGAAACTGTATAATTTTGGTTTTGCATCAGCAAGAAAAATTGATGAAAATTTTTTTTTTCACCACACCATTTTCGTTCACATAGAATACGCCCACGCATCAATATTTTCAAATTTTTCAATATGAATTATGGAAGCGCTCAGGCTCCTCTATCGATCTGCTTGAACGAATTTTCGAAAAATCAACCCTTTGTACGTTTTTGAAGGGGGGTCCCACCCGGACATCGGTAAAAAATTTTTTAAATTGTCCATACGCCCACCGCAACTTGAATTTTTCAAAATTTTTTTCTAAGTAAATGTAGCCCTCGATCCCACCTTTCGATCCGTCATACTGAATGTACCTCGAAACTGTATAATTTTGGTTTTGCATCAGCAAGAAAAATTGATGAAAATTTTTTTTTTCACCACACCATTTTCGTTCACATAGAATACGCCCACGCATCAATATTTTCAAATTTTTCAATATGAATTATGGAAGCGCTCAGGCTCCTCTATCGATCTGCTTGAACGAATTTTCGAAAAATCAACCCTTTGTACGTTTTTGAAGGGGGGTCCCACCCGGACATCGGTAAAAAATTTTTTTAAATTGTCCATACGCCCACCGCAACTTGAATTTTTCAAAATTTTTTTTTATGTAAATGTAGCCCTCGATCCCACCTTTCGATCCGTCATACTGAATGTACCTCGAAACTGTATAATTTTGGTTTTGCATGAGCAAGAAAAATTGATGAAAATTTTTTTTTCACCACACCATTTTCGTTCACATAGAATACGCCCACGCATCAATATTTTCAAATTTTTCAATATGAATTATGGAAGCGCTCAGGCTCCTCTATCGATCTGCTTGAACGAATTTTCGAAAAATCAACCCTTTGTACGTTTTTGAAGGGGGGTCCCACCCGGACATCGGTAAAAAATTTTTTAAATTGTCCATACGCCCACCGCAACTTGAATTTTTCAAAATTTTTTTTTATGTAAATGTAGCCCTCGATCCCACCTTTCGATCCGTCATACTGAATGTACCTCGAAACTGTATAATTTTGGTTTTGCATAAGCAAGAAAAATTGATGAAAATTTTTTTTTTCACCACACCATTTTCGTTCACATAGAATACGCCCACGCATCAATATTTTCAAATTTTTCAATATGAATTATGGAAGCGCTCAGGCTCCTCTATCGATCTGCTTGAACGAATTTTCGAAAAATCAACCCTTTGTACGTTTTTGAAGGGGGTCCCACCCGGACATCGGTAAAAAAATTTTTAAATTGTCCATACGCCCACCGCAACTTGAATTTTTCAAAATTTTTTTTTAAGTAAATGTAGCCCTCGATCCCACCTTTCGATCCGTCATACTGAATGTACCTCGAAACTGTATAATTTTGGTTTTGCATAAGCAAGAAAAATTGATGAAAATTTTTTTTTTCACCACACCATTTTCGTTCACATAGAATACGCCCACGCATCAATATTTTCAAATTTTTCAATATGAATTATGGAAGCGCTCAGGCTCCTCTATCGATCTGCTTGAACGAATTTTCGAAAAATCAACCCTTTGTACGTTTTTGAAGGGGGGTCCCACCCGGACATCGGTAAAAAATTTTTTAAATTGTCCATACGCCCACCGCAAACTTGAATTTTTCAAAATTTTTTTTTAAGTAAATGTAGCCCTCGATCCCACCTTTCGATCCGTCATACTGAAAGTACCTCGAAACTGTATAATTTTGGTTTTGCATCAGCAAGAAAAATTGATGAAAATTTTTTTTTTTCACCACACCATTTTCGTTCACATAGAATACGCCCACGCATCAATATTTTCAAATTTTTCAATATGAATTATGGAAGCGCTCAGGCTCCTCTATCGATCTGCTTGAACGAATTTTCGAAAAATCAACCCTTTGTACGTTTTTGAAGGGGGGTCCCACCCGGACATCGGTAAAAAATTTTTTAAATTGTCCATACGCCCACCACAACTTGAATTTTTCAAAATTTTTTTCTATGTAAATGTAGCCCTCGATCCCACCTTTCGATCCGCAATACTGAATGTACCTCGAAACTGTATAATTTTGGTTTTGCATAAGCAAGAAAAATTGATGAAAATTTTTTTTTTCACCACACCATTTTCGTTCACATAGAATACGCCCACGCATCAATATTTTCAAATTTTTCAATATGAATTATGGAAGCGCTCAGGCTCCTCTATCGATCTGCTTGAACGAATTTTCGAAAAATCAACCCTTTGTACGTTTTTGAAGGGGGTCCCACCCGGACATCGGTAAAAAATTTTTTAAATTGTCCATACGCCCACCGCAACTTGAATTTTTCAAAATTTTTTTTTAAGTAAATGTAGCCCTCGATCCCACCTTTCGATCCGTCATACTGAATGTACCTCGAAACTGTATAATTTTGGTTTTGCATAAGCAAGAAAAATTGATGAAAATTTTTTTTTTCACCACACCATTTTCGTTCACATAGAATACGCCCACGCATCAATATTTTCAAATTTTTCAATATGAATTATGGAAGCGCTCAGGCTCCTCTATCGATCTGCTTGAACGAATTTTCGAAAAATCAACCCTTTGTACGTTTTTGAAGGGGGGTCCCACCCGGACATCGGTAAAAAATTTTTTAAATTGTCCATACGCCCACCGCAACTTGAATTTTTCAAAATTTTTTTTTTAAGTAAATGTAGCCCTCGATCCCACCTTTCGATCCGTCATACTGAATGTACCTCGAAACTGTATAATTTTGGTTTTGCATGAGCAAGAAAAATTGATGAAAATTTTTTTTTTCACCACACCATTTTCGTTCACATAGAATACGCCCACGCATCAATATTTTCAAATTTTTCAATATGAATTATGGAAGCGCTCAGGCTCCTCTATCGATCTGCTCGAACGAATTTTCGAAAAATCAACCCTCTGTACGTTTTTAAAGGGGGGTCCCACCCGGACATCGGTAAACAATTTTTTAAATTGTCCATACGCCCACCGCAAATTGAATTTTTCAAAATTTTTCTTCTATGTAAATGTAGTCCTCGATCCCACCTTCCAATCCGCAATACCAAAGATACCTCGAAACTGTATAATTTTGGTTTTGCATAAGCAAGAAAAATTGATGAAAATTTTTTTTTTCACCACACCATTTTCGTTCACATAGAATACGCCCACGCATCAATATTTTCAAATTTTTCAATATGAATTATGGAAGCGCTCAGGCTCCTCTATCGATCTGCTTGAACGAATTTTCGAAAAATCAACCCTTTGTACGTTTTTGAAGGGGGTCCCACCCGGACATCGGTAAAAAATTTTTTAAATTGTCCATACGCCCACCGCAACTTGAATTTTTCAAAATTTTTTTTTAAGTAAATGTAGCCCTCGATCCCACCTTTCGATCCGTCATACTGAATGTACCTCGAAACTGTATAATTTTGGTTTTGCATAAGCAAGAAAAATTGATGAAAATTTTTTTTTTTCACCACACCATTTTCGTTCACATAGAATACGCCCACGCATCAATATTATCAAATTTTTCAATATGAATTATGGAAGCGCTCAGGCTCCTCTATCGATCTGCTTGAACGAATTTTCGAAAAATCAACCCTTTGTACGTTTTTGAAGGGGGGTCCCACCCGGACATCGGTAAAAAATTTTTTAAATTGTCCATACGCCCACCGCAACTTGAATTTTTCAAAATTTTTTTTTAAGTTAATGTAGCCCTCGATCCCACCTTTCGATCCGTCATATTGAATGTACCTCGAAACTGTATAATTTTGGTTTTGCATCAGCAAGAAAAATTGATGAAAATTTTTTTTTTCACCACACCATTTTCGTTCACATAGAATACGCCCACGCATCAATATTTTCAAATTTTTCAATATGAATTATGGAAGCGCTCAGGCTCCTCTATCGATCTGCTCGAACGAATTTTCGAAAAATCAACCCTCTGTACGTTTTTAAAGGGGGGTCCCACCCGGACATCGGTAAAAAATATTTTAAATTGTCCATACGCCCACCACAAATTGAATTTTTCAAAATTTTTCTTCTATGTAAATGTAGTCCTCGATCCCACCTTCCAATCCGCAATACCAAAGATACCTCGAAACTGTATAATTTTGGTTTTGCATCAGCAAGAAAAATTGATGAAAATTTTTTTTTTCACCACACCATTTTCGTTCACATAGAATACGCCCACGCATCAATATTTTCAAATTTTTCAATATGAATTATGGAAGCGCTCAGGCTCCTCTATCGATCTGCTTGAACGAATTTTCGAAAAATCAACCCTTTGTACGTTTTTGAAGGGGGGTCCCACCCGGACATCGGTAAACAATTTTTTAAATTGTCCATACGCCCACCGCAACTTGAATTTTTCAAAACTTTTTTTTAAGTAAATGTAGCCCTCGATCCCACCTTTCGATCCGTCATACTGAATGTACCTCGAAACTGTATAATTTTGGTTTTGCATGAGCAAGAAAAATTGATGAAAATTTTTTTTTTCACCACACCATTTTCGTTCACATAGAATACGCCCACGCATCAATATTTTCAAATTTTTCAATATGAATTATGGAAGCGCTCAGGCTCCTCTATCGATCTGCTCGAACGAATTTTCGAAAAATCAACCCTCTGTACGTTTTTAAAGGGGGGTCCCACCCGGACATCGGTAAAAAATATTTTAAATTGTCCATACGCCCACCACAAATTGAATTTTTCAAAATTTTTCTTCTATGTAAATGTAGTCCTCGATCCCACCTTCCAATCCGCAATACCAAAGATACCTCGAAACTGTATAATTTTGGTTTTGCATAAGCAAGAAAAATTGATGAAAATTTTTTTTTTCACCACACCATTTTCGTTCACATAGAATACGCCCACGCATCAATATTTTCAAATTTTTCAATATGAATTATGGAAGCGCTCAGGCTCCTCTATCGATCTGCTTGAACGAATTTTCGAAAAATCAACCCTTTGTACGTTTTTGAAGAGGGGTCCCACCCGGACATCGGTAAAAAATTTTTTAAATTGTCCATACGCCCACCGCAACTTGAATTTTTCAAAATTTTTTTTTAAGTAAATGTAGCCCTCGATCCCACCTTTCGATCCGTCATACTGAATGTACCTCGAAACTGTATAATTTTGGTTTTGCATAAGCAAGAAAAATTGATGAAAATTTTTTTTTTTCACCACACCATTTTCGTTCACATAGAATACGCCCACGCATCAATATTATCAAATTTTTCAATATGAATTATGGAAGCGCTCAGGCTCCTCTATCGATCTGCTTGAACGAATTTTCGAAAAATCAACCCTTTGTACGTTTTTGAAGGGGGGTCCCACCCGGACATCGGTAAAAAATTTTTTAAATTGTCCATACGCCCACCGCAACTTGAATTTTTCAAAATTTTTTTTTAAGTTAATGTAGCCCTCGATCCCACCTTTCGATCCGTCATACTGAATGTACCTCGAAACTGTATAATTTTGGTTTTGCATGAGCAAGAAAAATTGATGAAAATTTTTTTTTTCACCACACCATTTTCGTTCACATAGAATACGCCCACGCATCAATATTTTCAAATTTTTCAATATGAATTATGGAAGCGCTCAGGCTCCTCTATCGATCTGCTCGAACGAATTTTCGAAAAATCAACCCTCTGTACGTTTTTAAAGGGGGGTCCCACCCGGACATCGGTAAAAAATATTTTAAATTGTCCATACGCCCACCACAAATTGAATTTTTCAAAATTTTTCTTCTATGTAAATGTAGTCCTCGATCCCACCTTCCAATCCGCAATACCAAAGATACCTCGAAACTGTATAATTTTGGTTTTGCATAAGCAAGAAAAATTGATGAAAATTTTTTTTTTCACCACACCATTTTCGTTCACATAGAATACGCCCACGCATCAATATTTTCAAATTTTTCAATATGAATTATGGAAGCGCTCAGGCTCCTCTATCGATCTGCTTGAACGAATTTTCGAAAAATCAACCCTTTGTACGTTTTTGAAGGGGGGTCCCACCCGGACATCGGTAAAAAATTTTTTAAATTGTCCATACGCCCACCGCAACTTGAATTTTTCAAAATTTTTTTTTAAGTAAATGTAGCCCTCGATCCCACCTTTCGATCCGTCATACTGAATGTACCTCGAAACTGTATAATTTTGGTTTTGCATAAGCAAGAAAAATTGATGAAAATTTTTTTTTTTCACCACACCATTTTCGTTCACATAGAATACGCCCACGCATCAATATTATCAAATTTTTCAATATGAATTATGGAAGCGCTCAGGCTCCTCTATCGATCTGCTTGAACGAATTTTCGAAAAATCAACCCTTTGTACGTTTTTGAAGGGGGGTCCCACCCGGACATCGGTAAAAAATTTTTTAAATTGTCCATACGCCCACCGCAACTTGAATTTTTCAAAATTTTTTTTTAAGTTAATGTAGCCCTCGATCCCACCTTTCGATCCGTCATATTGAATGTACCTCGAAACTGTATAATTTTGGTTTTGCATCAGCAAGAAAAATTGATGAAAATTTTGTTTTTCACCACACCATTTTCGTTCACATAGAATACGCCCACGCATCAATATTATCAAATTTTTCAATATGAATTATGGAAGCGCTCAGGCTCCTCTATCGATCTGCTTGAACGAATTTTCGAAAAATCAACCCTTTGTACGTTTTTGAAGGGGGGTCCCACCCGGACATCGGTAAAAAATTTTTTAAATTGTCCATACGCCCACCGCAACTTCAATTTTTCAAGATTTTTTTTTATGTAAATGTAGCCCTCGATCCCACCTTTCGATCCGTCATACTGAATGTACCTCGAAACTGTCATATCATTGTTTCCGAGAGCAAGAAAGGTGGACTAGGAAAATGTACGGATCCATCTTATTATTATGTAGATTTAATACTGAACCCTTCCAAAGTGTACATACTAGTTCTTTAACTGCTTGACATAGAATTGTTATTTTAGTACTTTCTATCTCAACATTGGTAGATGTATTTGAAATGTATGTAACTACTTGACATAGATTTTGGATTTCAGTACATTCTATCCGAACATGAGTGAATTGATATGGAGTGTATTGACATTTGATAACAGATCGTGCAACAATTGCTTTAGGGTATACTTTGAAAAAATACTATTTCTGTATAGGCTATCCACACTGTTGGATACTTGTCAGTTGATGCTAGATTTCGCTATTTTCTCATGTTATCATTGAAATAATATACTGGAACATATAACGATCGTGTGTTGGTAAAGATGTCTATTTAAGTGATACATCTGTATTTTCAAAAATATTTTAGATTTGAATCATATTATTATTTTACATGCATTTGGATGGACTGAGATTTAACAGTCATTTTCAAAGTTCTATTTACGTAAAAAAATTTAGTCGCATAAGAATTTATTCAACAACGAACTATAGGGATACGGAACATACTTGTCGTCCACGTATACCTTTTTCAAAGGTCCATTTTTTACTATGACGAAGAAAAATTGCTCGAGGTGTATTATATTTGATTTCAACCATTTATAATTTTTCTACTCAACTTCTACAAAATTATATGAGTTAAGTACTTGACATGGATTTGTGATTTCAGTACTTCCTTATCTTAACATTAGCAAATTGATATTCAGGTTATTAGTTCGAAGTCCGCAACAGAGAAACATGAGGTAGATATATTCCACTATTTCTTCTCTTCTGAAAGCAATCCCTACTGGGATGTAATTATTTCTTTTTTTATAAAAAAATTTAGTCGCATAAGAATTTATTCAACAACGAACATACTTGTCGTCAACGTATACCTTTTCCAAAGATAAATGTTTTTAGGGCTAATCACACTAGTTGAATACTTGTCAGTTGGTGCTAGATTTTGCTACTTTCTCGTGTCATCGTTCACGAAATGAACTGGAATATATGAAAAAGCCATGAAAGTGATACATCTATATATTTACAAAAAATAGCATATTAGTTCGAAATCCGTAACAGAGAAACATGAGCCAAAGAAAAAGAGTCATATTATCACTTTCTCACGTACATTTGATAGATTTTACTTGACATATAATTGATTGAGAGTGTAATTTTCAAAAATATTTGTTTGGTGGTAGGTTAATCATACCAGTTGATTTAATTTATTTATATTTAATTTATGTATTTAATTCCACCATTTATACAATTTTTGAGCTTAACCTCTTCAAAATTATATTAGTACTTGACATAAATTTGTGATTCGAGTTATTTTCCATCTTAACATTAGTAACTACAAGAATTAAGTGTAATTTGAAAAATATTCATTCTATTGTTGGATGACTATACTAGTTGGATAATGCTTGATATTACTGTATATTAAATAAACCAGTTTGACATCCGTAGCAAAGCAACATGAAGCAGAAAGAAGGCTTCATATTCTGTAATTATTATTTCAAATGTATTTGAATAGAAAAAGAACTAAAAGACATCTTGCAATTTTTTCCTCACTCAAAAAAATTTAGTGAGCATTTATATGTTTACAAAAAAATATAATTAATTCTACCTAAAAACATTTAGTCGATTGAAAATTTATCCAACAACGAACCACAGGATAAGGAATAACTTGTCGTTAACTATATCTTTTTCAAAGATGACTTTTTACTATGAAGAATAAAATTGCTTATGCTATCTGATGTACTGGCATAATTTTCTGACCATATTAACCCATTAAGGGCCATGGTCAGACCAGCGGAGATATCATAACACTAATTATTGGATCACGTACTTTTTTGAAAAAAAAATACCCGTGTTTTTTCTTTTTTCATTTCCATTGTTTAAACAATAATTATTCAAACAAATTGCACCCAGAGTCGTAAATTCGAGAAAGTAATGGTGTCAAGCGATTCTACATAAAAAACCAAGAAAAAAAGTGAGATACATTTTTTTGATTTGAGGCTTATTTTTCTGGCAATCGCATTATAAACAATTGGAATTCAGTAAAACCGAGAAAAAGTGGCTTCGGCCCATGCTTACGCTATCAACATGGGATGAAAACTGATTGCGGGATCGCGTGCTTTTTTGAAAAAAAATACCCCTATTTTCTCTTTTTTTAAAATTCAATTCAATGTTTATACAATAATTATTTAAACAAATTGCACCCGAAGTGGATCGACTTCCCTGATATCACTGGATTCCATTTTTTCATAACGTGATTGTAAGAGACATGAACCTCGAATCGCAAAAATGTATTCTTACTTTTCTTCTAGAATACTAAATAAAACTAAAACGAAACAATATTGCTTTGATAATATATTTCTGATGGAAGAGTAGCAAACCTTTAAAGAAACGTACAACTAGTTCACGAATAAAGAATGGTTTTAGGGGAGGTATATATTAGATGGATACCAGAGCTACCTAATCGGGGCACGTTTAAATACAGAAATGCATTTATATTAGCCCTTTTAAGAACAAGTACGTTTCAACCTTCGTCAGAATGTTGTTCATTTTATTGGAACTTTGAATCTGTAAAGATATCAGGGTTATAAAGCGAACGCATGGCTTGGCAATTGTAACAATATGTTCCATAGATCAAACTTTACTTTCTGCCCGTGTTAGGCTCATTGGCAAACTGATTCTGACGTACGACTTAGGTCCGTCTTAATCTAATAGTTAACCGGCCATATTACTTCTGAGTCACGAAATATGATTCAAAAAAATGTGCTCCTATATGGACTGACCATATTGGAGACTGGGATTGACCGCGAAGTTGGGTTGGTGTAATGTCCAAGCTCCCTTCTATAGACGGTAGAACGCCGATTCTCTTGCGAGAGAGCACCGCGCTATACCTTATACACGCGCGACTCCACGCCTCGCCATCTACAGGCGCGCCATCGTACTTGGTCGGTTACTCGAAAATGAGCTCATACTCGTCCATTGTATAAAGCACATTGAAAGTTGAATCGAATCTTACTGTAATTGCATTGAAAAAAAGAATGTTATTATGATCATTCCATTTTATATGAACACGGAAAAAAATGTTGAAAAACTAATGAAAACAATTCAAATTGAAGTTTGTTGAAATCAAAATGTAATCATAAAATAATATTATATTCATCTAAAATAATTTGTTAGCATGTCAGAGGTGGATATAGTTTTTTGAAGCAGTCAAAATCAAGCATTAACAATTTTATAAAGACGCGATGATGATATAAGCTCAAATGCAGTCTTCTTTTTCAATAGAAATTTATTATAATTAATATATCAACATATACAAATACAATATACTATTCACAGTTCAGTTCAAACTATTCTAGATGAGTGTGAATTTTGTAAGGTACCTGTACCCAATATGCGCCACCTAAGCGAGAAAGGTCACTACACAGCGTCAAATGAATATTTTCTAACATAATTGGTGTCAAATGAAAGGTCTACTCAATACCTACAACATGAGCTAAGTCTTTTTCAATTTGAACAGTTCTACGCTAAGATACCGCAGTTTTAAAAAAAAAAAAAATTTCGGGAAAAAATTTTTAGTGTACCCAATATGGCGCCACCCTGAAAATACTTCTTTTCATCCAATTTAAAGCATGAAGCATGTCTGAAATAAATAAAATACAAACAAAAAAGTATATTCCTGATATAATTTTATTGAAAAATACATTTTGTCTTTGATTGAACCATAGTACATAGATTATTTGAACTTCTAACAACCTAAATCAAATCAAGTTTTCAGTTAAAATTCATGAAAAACCGTTGTTTTTGAATCAACAAAATTAACTTATACAACATCTAATTCCAATATTAATCTCTCAAATTGATGAACATTCTTTTTAGTGTAATTTTAAATATAATTGAGATTTTCTCACTGAAATGGAAGAGTTCAATTTAAAAAATGTCCGAGCCTATTTAAGACCTAGCTATTGTCATGATGGTAGAAAAATTCTGTTTGATGTTTTTTCCTAGACAGTAGAGTTATAAACACATAACCTCAAGATTTTTCTCGTTATAGGATAGCCAATATCTGCTAAGCGTTTAATTCGACTACATAATTCTTCGTTCTGTACTGTCGTTAACGCATATGGTCGACTCATTTTCCTTTTTTCGCATATGTTTTGTTTGACATATCGTTGAAATGTTCGAAGAGGTATCTTATATATAGTCGAAGCCATCCTCTGCGATATCTCACCTTTCTTGACCTGCTCCAAAGCTTGAACTAAATTTTCTTTCGACCCTGTTTGGCGGATATTTACCATGAATGGGTTGATTGTAGCAGCTGGAACAAGAAATAGGGGTGGCGCATATTGGGTACATTTGATAAAAATAACGAAGAGCTATTGAAACGGTTGATAAAAAGGGCGTAAGATGAAAAAAAAATCGGATGATGTAGATGGGATGTCAAGGAATCGAACGATATATCGCTCGATTTTTTTGGCCCAGTTTAAGGGTATTAAAAAAATTCGCACTTACCTGAGCGAAATTAGATCGAGAATGAAAATTGGCAAAAAAATGGATAAAACAAGCTGTAACAAGTTGGTATAAGGGTTCCCAATCGGTGAAAATATTTTCTTTCCTCATTATTCAGCATTGCCGACAAGATCCTGTGCCGCGGCGATGCTCTAGACGCGCGTATATATGAAATACGAAGGGTGGCGCATATTGGGTACACCTAACTTAATATATTTTCATTCTATACTTTCACAGTAGTCTGTAAAAATAAAGTGTCATATCCATGAATCATGAGCTGAGGGATGATGAGCTGGTAAAGTTAATAATAGTCTTGAGCTACACTAGTTATCTTGAAATTGTTGAATACAGGAATCACCGGTAGAAGTGTCAATAAACACTCATAATAGGTCAAGACGTCTCCTCGTATAAAATTATGGAGCTCCATCTCAAGTCGCTCTTTATCTTAGCTGTTTTACGTATAACTTACCACATTTTTTCACTGTCATTATATTTATTTTATCTTCACACTAGATATTGAAGATTATAAAATATTTTCACACTAGTTTGTAAAATAAATTTCAATCCAGAAATCATAAGCTGGGGGATCATGAGCTGTTAAAGTCAACCATCTTCAATCACACTGATCATCTTGAGATTGTTGAATATTCAAATCACTGATACGGGTTTCAATGAAGCAATCACTACATGGCATGTCTAGACGTCTCCTCCTGTAAAGTTGTGAAGTTTTATGCTAAGCTGCTTCCTATCATAGCAGTTTTTCACATATAACTGTTTACTGATTTTCAATTTATCACAATATTTATTCTGTCCTTACGCCAGTTATAAATAGGTATCCAACACTTCCATGGTAGGAGGTAATGAATTCCCATATTCAAGAATTATATGAGCTGGCGGATAAGGAGCTGTTAACGTCAACAGTCTTTAGTTACACTGATCATCTCACATTTGTCTAACACTGAAATCACTCACTGGAGTGTCAATGATGCAAACACTTGTAACATGTTTAGATGTCTCCTATAAAGTTGAGGAGATTCATCACAAGCTGCTTCCCATCATAGCTGTTTTTCATGCATACAACTGTTCACTATTTATCACTTTATCACAAAATTTATTCTGTCCTCACCCAAGTTATGAATAGTTATTCAACATTTCCATGGTAGTAGGTGATGAATTTCCATAATCAAGAATTATGAGCTGACGGATAAGGAGTTGGTACCGTCAACAGTCTTGAGTTACACTGATCATCTCACGTTTGTCAGATACTGAAATTACTCACTTAAGTGTCAATGAAGCTAACACTCATGACATATTTAATCGCCTCGTCCTGTGAAGTTGTGGAGCGTCACCACAAGCTGCTTCCCATCATAGCTGTTTTTTATGCATACAACTGTTCACTATTTATCACTTTATTGCAATATTCAATAATTATATGAGCTGGTGGATAAGAAGCTGGTAACGTCAACAGTCTTAAGTTATACTGATTATCTCACAATTGTCAGATATTGAAATCACTCACTGATGTGAAACACTCATATCTAGACGTCTTCTGTTAAAATGTGGATATTTAAATAGGGTGTAATTGTCAAAAAAGATCTAACACGTCAACTGAAATACACTGTTCTGTAGAAGTCTTCTACTTGCTTATTCATGTCCATTTTAAGACAATCTTTTATTGGCGAGAATTTATTTTCTCATCTTGTATGATGAGTTTTGCCAGCTCCTGTGGCCCGTATGAAAATACTGAGCAGTTGTAGCCTTCTAACTTTATTGACATCTATTTTTGAACTGCAAAAAAAATGTTTAATTAGATTCATTCATCAATCAATGAATAACCTCAAATCAAATTTTTACAATAATGAAAAAACTAATTTACCTTGAAAAGTATCAACAAATAGGTTAGCCCATGTCAGATCACTCAATCGATTTAAATTCAGATTGACAAAACTGCTATAAACATATTTCTCCTAAGGCTATTACCGCATATGTATTTGCGTATATATGTTTGCCTACCAGCTGTTTACTACGACGATATACATATATACGGAAGCATATATATAAATATCTCACCACTGGACACCGCTGGCGCTCGCTCGCTCGCTCGCTTGTATATCTATAGCGTACTCTTGAAATCTTGAAATGTTGACGAATTTTCAAGCGCTCTCGCGCACTCCGTCTGCTAGCCGACTCAATCTTCTATTCTCAAATATAACCAGAGCAATTTCGATGAAACTTTTCTGACAAAAGTAATCGTAAGTGACCGTAGTTCTTGCTTATAACTGTTACAAGACTGCGGGACAGCGGTAAAACAAAAATAATTAAAAGAGTGAGGTTGAACACGACATTGGGCTGTATATAATGGCTAGTCGCGTCCCCACGAGCGCTTGCTGCGCATACTTGTCGTCGGTGGCGCTGAGGCGCCACCTGATATTAATCATCGATATAATAAATCATATAATAATAGTAATATATAATTGTGAACAATGAATTACATTTATTATTTTCTGGTAAATTCGATAATCAATATTATGATATTTTTAGTTATAATAATGTGGGATGAGAGAGTATAGAGTAAGGGTAGATATGTATGCGAGTGAGAGAGAGAGAGAGTGAGAGAGAGGGAATGTCAGAGGGCACAGGCCTAGGTAGCTATAAAGAGTGGAGGGACTCAACCCCCAAGGCGAGGGAGGTCCTGCGCGGCCTCGGAGCGGCAGTCCTGAGGGAGACCTGCAGTGAGACGTCACGTGCTTGGCCCTTGTGTATCGAGTGGTTATCCATAATAATACAAATTTAATAGTATCTGTGCTAATCATTTATCATCTTCCTCCTTTATCCCTGCCCTGAACCCCACAATGACGTGAATTTAAAGAGAAATCTTTCTGGATTTTTTATAGATTAAAAAACGAATCTGATTCTAATTCTTTGGGAAAAATAAGAAAACATGACATTATTGAATACATGATTGATGACAGACTATCCAAAAAACGTGGAAAAAAACTCACAAAGAAACGAGGAAAATATTTAGTAGGGAAAATGACAGACAACAGGTTCATTAGAAAGCGAGAAAAAGAGCGTTCTCCCTTCCTCTCAACGTTATCGTACGCGTCGAAGAATGGAAGCTCTGTTCCACACGGTGACACACGCCCTTTTCCCATTCAACGGTTGATGCTTCCCTGGAATTCGCGAGCTGGTTGATACACGCTCGCCCGCTCCTTTTTGTCCACGAATTTAGTCCCGCGGCCATGTTGCGCAAACAAAGGATGGGGCGAACCCCTCTTTCTCACTTTCTCGCTCAGTAAACGGGCCCCGTACACTCTCCGTCCACGGCTGCGTGATTACCTACTTTGTCGAAACGACAATCACGAAAATCGCCCTTGTTAAGCTATAACTGGAATCGCCGTAGCTGCGATCCACACCGGGGAACATCCTGGCTTCTCTTGACGAACGCTGCGGTTAGTGGTTCTCTCGTACTCTACTCTACACACAATATTCGCACCACACCCACGAATTCACGATCCCTTCAGGAATACACAAACGAAGATAATCAAGGAGTAATATTATTTTGCGTGTAATCTCCAATGGCCGCCGGCCCACGCACGCCTATTGCGCGTCGCTTCCGGTCCTGCGCCCAGTACATAGCGCCCTCCGCCCGACCATAGAAAATTCTCGAGCACGCGGTATAATCGGATGCACTTGGAAATACCTTACGCTCTCACCCGAATACATATATATTTTCAGCTCCCTTCCTGTGTCCACCTCACACGTTGCACACCGGTACAACCCTGCTCATCGATGTTCGCTTGAAACAAAAAAAAAAAAAACAAATACATCTAGTAATGTGTATTTCTCTATCACCAACCTTCCTCTCGATGCGTGACAGGATCTAATAGGAGATCCTCGCGGAATCGATAAATACACCCGTCTTCCACCTTCCAGTCCAAAAATTTCTTGGGAGTTCCCAGAATATTCTCCATCTGTCGGATGTATCAGTGGTCCTGATCCTCTCCGAATACTTCGACCGCCTCCTCCTCTTTTTCGTACAACCTTGATAACGCATCCGGTACATGATGCAATTCCTCCTTCCTCCACGACAGTCAGTGCAAAATCGGTAGGTTCCATCAGGTTTCCATTACCGGTGAACTACTGTACTCACTCGCCGATCTCTCTATGATCTTCTCGCTGAACAATCACTCGCAGTCGATCGTTGCCTCTTGCAGAACTCGCAATGACATTTTCCCAATTATGTGTCAGATCGGAGTCTTGTCTATCACAGCAATATGATGTTCGGAAAGATCGGTCACCCCCGTCGAGTTACGTTGAGCTGCCAATTTCCGCTCCACCAATTCCTCCACTAGCTGTCTCTCTCCATCTTTCACCTCGGTGATACCCAGCATACTCTACGTATAACGCTCACAAAAACTGTGCCACCCCTGTTCCCCCACTCTCCACATCCACCGTCTTAATCTCACGTCTATGTCGAAGACCTTAAAGAAGTCCATACCCAGAAGGATATCTTGTTCGATTTCCGACACTGCTCGAAACATCACATTCTCGTTCACTCCGCCAATATTCACAAGCATAAATATTGTAGTGAACACCCTCCATAGTTCAAAAATTGCATAAATGGTCGATCCAGGTATTACTTACTACTACTATCTCGACTCTTTAATCTCTCGCCACTCACTGTCTTGAGAATCAAGCTTCTTTGGGCTTGGGACCCCCGAGTTAAGAGGAATATCTCTCATTCATAAATTCTACTTCACTCTCCCTTTTGTCACAACACTCCGACTCCTCGTCCACTATCTCCTCGCACTCCTCTTTATATTTATACTCTCTTAACCGGGGGTTCGAGACTCCTAGTTCTGTTGGCCCCCGGTTACCCCGTTTCCCAACTTCTGACGGAGCTCCCGACAGTTCGGGCAGTCAGAAAAGGTATACCTCTACCTGTCACAATTCTGGCAAGTCAACATGGGTGTAGTCTAGATGTTCCTTGGGGTCTTTGCTTCTCTTTATGGTAGAGTGCACTTCCGGGAGAAATGTCCCTTACCCTGGCAGTTGTAGCATACCACATCTGGACATTCTATGGATCGGTGACCTATTAACCCGCAGTTGGAACACGCTCCGTTGATCACCCAAACTCCCGGCTCATTCTGTTTGCCTTTTCTATTTGAAACTCCCGTCCCTCCGTTGACTCTGTTCTGGGATCCTGGATTCTAGGGGATCCCTGGTGCTTAGTCATCCCTGGGATATATTGCGGTTTCAGTAGATACCGTGGTGGAACTCCCGCTTTCTCTGATTTACCGGCCATCGCCGCCACCTCGTTTTTCACCGGGGTGGTCTCATACACTGCCAAGAGGACCCTTTATGCCGCGGTCGGGCGGTCTTGGGTTTGTCCTTAGGTTTTTCACTCACCGTGGCGATCTCTTTTTGAGTCACCTCCGCAACTCTCATCTTCCCGGGAGCTTCCTTGTATGTCGCACTAGGTACCATCATTTCATCAGCTCTTGGAGGCGACATATACTTACTATCCACTTCTCTCTTCCGTGTCGGCGACCCAATTCCTCAATAACCTCCAACGACCTTGGACGATAGAACTTCAGGGCATGTCAATATTCCGAATTGAGATTCTGCCACACTACCTGAAATACATTTCGCTCCTTGAAGGCCTTTCTAAAACAAGCCACTATCTGTCTCACGCGAATCAGATACTTGGTGATAACCTCCCCTTGACCCTCAAGTCGCCCCATAGTTATGATTTCTCTCCTTAATGAACTGATGAGTAAACGCTAGTTCAAAATCTCTCCAGAATCCAATATCCTCCATTCTGATCCTGAGCCTTTTCCTCGAGAATCCAGAAAATATGCTCGGGATGACCTGGAGGGACTCCTCATCTGTCGCATCAATTCTTCCTGTGCAATCTCTCAAGTTCTCCAGGATCCTCCTCCTCTGCAGTAACTCTAACCTACTATCTAAATATAGCGGAGAAAGTAAGTTGGAGGACATGTTTAATGAAACCACAAAACCTGCTATTATACCACGGTCTAGCTAACTAAATTCGAAGGGAAATTCAGATTCATCTACCTCCACCGAAATGGATCTCAGGAATCCAATTTTTCCTTCATCAATAAAATGCAAGGTATTAAATCAAACCTTCAAACAGTATTTATGCAATGTGACTTTTGGTGGGATTTGCTCGCGGAAAAAACCTAGGAGAATCGGTTCCTCCCGTTAATGAAAAAATAGATGACAAAATGATATCTCAATGGATATAGACAGGAAAGTGTTACCGGGAACGAAATCTCCGATACCGAAACACCAAGCTCGTTCTTCGTTAATCCATACGGTATCCAACTGGCAGAATTTATCTACAATACATCAAGTAGGTAGCAAAGAAGAAACAGATTTGGAAAGCGAAGAAATCCAACCTATCAAAGAACACCTGTCACTTCTTCACTTCCCCAAAAATACCTTGAACTTCGAGTGATCTTTAGCGAGAGAAATAGATCTCATGGTTTCCAGGTCGATTAACCATCTTCCCCGGTCGACTGACAGTATTTCCAACTCGACTGAACATGTTACCCGGTTGAGTAAAACAAATGAAGGAAATAAACTGATATCGTCCTGGGATGTATTGGACGTGTTTCGCGGTCGACTGTGTTTCACGGACGAACGAAAAAAAGTGGAGGAAAAAAACGGCAATCGTCATTTCTTCCCCCTTATTTTTATTGCTCTTCCGGGGAACACGATCAGTCGACCGCGAAACCCAGTCAATCGATTTCATTTTTTCCCCTCACTTTTACTTTTTCAAAAAGAAAGCTTTGTGATCGAGGCAAGAATCGATCTTTCGAATATGACTTCAGGACCTTCATTTTTGTAATTTGCGGGTCAAAAAACATGGAATACCAAAAATGTCTACATACGTACGTACTACAATCGACTCGAATAATAACTCGGCTTATTTTTGAAAAACGAAAGAACTCCATTTATTTAACCAATTGATAATCCCGATAAACCAATCTATTATAAAGTGTATTGCAATAGAATACGCAATATTCAGACAAGCTGACTCATTTACACTGAATAACGCACGTGATAAAGATAATTAACCACTCCTTCTATTTGAGAAATGCCTATCTCAGTTTTTCATGCGTCCCGAGGCGATCATTTTCAACTCAACGATTCCCCCAACGGGTCCTGTGTACATCCCCTTCAAATATTGATGAATACTGCCATTTTCCGTTCGCGACTCCATTAACTATCGCGCATTACACTCTCATTCAATGTCTTAATTATGAATACTCCAATTAAAACATGCTCAATTGAATCGATACACTGTCGCACTGATCTATCAAACTAAATGTATTATATATTTTTTATATCCAATTACTTTGAAAAATCCTTCGATCACGTCAATCAGTAAATCAAACATTTATCTAGGAGCCGCCAAATGAGTATTCTAAGCCAGCAAGTCTATTTTTCGCATTATTTCCACCCAATTGAACATTATTTTTCTGTTTCAAAAATAGCCTGTTTTTCGGCAATTCCCATTTCCACCACTCCTCAAAATGTCCAGTTTTCTTTGTATAGAATTCCACCGAAAACTAGGCGATTTCCATGCAGAAATCGCCCAGTTTTCGAATAGAGTTCGACTCGGTCACGTCCCCCAGTTTTGACAGGATCGACCGCGAGACAAACAATATATTTGTGCCTACTATTACAGACGAGCTCGGTCACATCTCCCGGTTTCGACAAGGATCGACCGCGAGCATTGAGAATTGAAGATTTACGAATTACCTATTACAATTACATATAAGCCGAATCAGGCTTAATTGACCGCGATAGAAAAATCGTTTTGATTAAAGTTAAACTCTTAAGTGACATCGTTCATTACACTTTTGCCCTGACAAAGAATCAGATATCCTTAAGAGGTAATATACCTTTGTGACTTTTTTTCCATATTTTTTTATTGGTTTAAACACTCCATAAACTATCTAAGAATGATATGAAAAGTCGATCAAGTGGGGGAAGAAGTTCTAACTGCCTCAAAAAATCGATTCTCTGAACAAAGTCGTATAGTATTAGTATTGTACTCAAAACTTCGAACGCATTTATCTCGGAACCGTCTTTTTTGACATTAGCGTACCGATAGCACCGTCAATTTTCAACCGATTCACTTCAAATTTTGAATGTAGCTTAGGAACATGATTTTTGAGGGAAGTACTTTTGAAGTACCCTATTCGAGGGATTTTTCCGATATTTTGATTTTTACCGATTTTATGACCGATTTTCGATCGATTTTTTCACGAAAAAATAATTAAAAGAATTCAAATTGACGCCACTTGGCCCCAAACTCGAATTTCAAAAAAATTCTACGTATTTTCCTGAGTTTTCTATTTTACTTCAATACCGCGTTCGATTTTTTGTTCTAGGGTAAAAATTGTAACCTGTAGCGGTACGCTAATGGAGAAAGAGTAAAAAATTTTTTCTTCTTTGACAAGCTGGTGCGCCGCCATTTTGTGTTTTTCAAAAAAAAGGAAGTGTGTTATCTGTAGTTGGAGAGTAGTACTTTCATATGCAACAAACCCCATATTCCTAGACTCGAGCCAAATACCGCGCGCACCTATTGTAATCTCCCGACCTTTACCCAAGTCCGACGAGACACCTGCGTAAACGCATTCTCACACATAAGTCTTGACTCCCGAAAGTTTTCCGACTCCCGAAAGTTACTTCAGTACCTGCTCCGCAGCTATATCGAATACACGCATTTCTCTCGTATTTGGTTTCTCGGTACATAATTATAACCTCGCGTTTTGCAAATCTTGTGATTCAGTTGTGTATCTATGGTGCAATAAAGAAACTATTTTGTGCTCATAAAAATCGTATTGAACTACGTGAGAGAACCTTCCCCACTCTCACCAAGATATATATGTATATATACATATATATATATGGGTCATTTCACACCAACTCAGCATGGAAAAATTTTTTTTCAATTTTTTCTTAGCCAATTTATTGTAAATGGTCACCTTACCACTATTTAATTTTTTTAGATTTTTCATGCCTATATATAGCAAAATTCTCTCATCGCTCAATTTTGATAATTCAGATTTTTTTCACATTTTAATCAACTTCATGACCTGATTAACTCATGAAATATTCATCAAATCAAAAAATTTACAGGAATAAAAGTTGTTATAAATTACATATATTTTATTAAAAAGTAATTTCCTAACCTCAAAAATTATTTTTTCTTATCATTTGATCATGTATCTACACGTACACATGAAAATAGACCTCATCGCCACCTTCAATTTGGACCGAACAAATTTTATTTCAATCCTTGGCTTATAAGCTTTCAAATGAGATATGTCTCAGAATGGTGATCCAGTTACAACCTTTTGAATAAAATAAAATGAAATAATAAATCACAGGAAACCCCAAAAGATACATAATACTACTTGTATTATTGTACCTTGATGAATGTATCTCACCTTTATTTTCTAATACACTTGGATTGTGACATGTAGCTGGTGAGTTCATAAAACCAGCACACGTGTGACTATAGAGATGCCTTGGTTGCCTGGTTGGAGCCATTGGTCTCGTCCCAAATTACAATATCATCTCAATCTCATCTGAGACGTATTTCAATTCACTGCACAGCACTTTCACCATTGTCACTGAATACTACATTACATTCAAACCTTAACCACACATAGTAAGAGTCAATAACATATATAATTATCCAAATTCACTGTTATATATCACTCAATTGAGGTGAAACATGGAATATATGGGAAAAGGTCACGGTTCTCCAATTTTCACTCTGTGCTTTGATACTGAAGTAATAGAAACAAGTATCCTAGCACAAGTTTCACAAATATAATAATACTGTAGGATAGTCCAGTGTCAGAATTGAATATCATTTGTAAGAAGTTCTATTCTGTACACTTGTCGACTAATATAACACTATAAGAGATAATATATAATAGAATTTGTGGCACTGTACAGCTTATCTGGAATATAAAATAAATCACAAAGAATCATCTTGCAGAATGACATGTACATGAGTATAATTGAGTTAAATTATCTGAATTTTGTAGCGGCTCCATTGGAAATTAATCAGTTGAAGTTCCAAACCTGCTCCTACGATGAAGAACAATAAGGTGAAATTGATAAGAAAATTGTTCTTACAATTGATTTAACTTTGTGTAAGCAACAGTGCATGTGTACTGGTTATGGTTATGTTTCTATGTCTACTAACGACGCCCATGGTAACCTGCAGCCTGCAGCATAGTATCTGTATTACCAACAGAATCCAACAGTAGACATAACCAGTTTGACGTGTGAGGTGCAAACAAGTATACATGCACTGTTGCTCACACATAGCTGAATCAATTGAAAGGACAATTTTCATATCAATTTCACCTTATTGTTCTTCATAGTAGGAGCAGGTTTGGAACTTCAACTGATCAATTTTCAATGGAGCCGCTACAAAATCCAGATAATTTAACTCAATTATACTTATGTACATGTCATTCTGCAAGATGATTCTTTGTGATTTATTTTATATTCCAGATAAACTGTACAGTGCCACAAATTCTACTATATATTATCTCTTATAGTGTTATATTAGTCGACAAGTGTACAGAATAGAACTTCTTACAAATGATATTCAATTCTGACACTGGATTGTCCTACAGTATTATTATATTTGTGAAACTTGTGCTTGGATACATGTTTCTATTACTTCAGTATCAAAGCACAGTGTGAAAATTGGAGAACCGTGACCTTTTCCCATATATTCCATGTTTCACCTCATTTGAGTGATATATAATAGTGAATTTGGATAATTATATATGTTATTGACTCTTACTATGAGTGGTTAAGGTTTGAATGTAATGTAGTATTCAGTGACAATGGTGAAAGTGCTGTGCAGTGAATTGTAATACGTCTCAGATGAGGTTGAGATGATATTGTAATTTGGGACGAGACCAATGGCTCCAACCAGGCAACCAAGGCATCTCTATAGTCACACGTGTGCTGGTTTTATGAACTCACCAGCTACATGTCACAATCCAAGTGTATTAGAAAATAAAGGTGAGATACATTCATCAAGGTACAATAATACAAGTAGTATTATGTATCTTTTGGGGTTTCCTGTGATTTATTATTTCATTTTATTTTATTCAAAAGGTTGTAACTGGATCACCATTCTGAGACATATCTCATTTGAAAGCTTATAAGCCAAGGATTGAAATAAAATTTGTTCGGTCCAAATTGAAGGTGGCGATGAGGTCTATTTTCACGTGTACGTGTAGATACATGATCAAATGATAAGAAAAAATAATTTTTGAGGTTAGGAAATTACTTTTTAATAAAAAATATATAATTTATAACAACTCTTATTCCTGTAAAATTTTTGATTTTATGAATATTTCATGAGTTAATCAGGTCATGAAGTTGATTAAAATGTGAAAAAAATCTGAATTATCAAAATTGAGCGATGAGAGAATTTTGCTATATATCGACGTGTCTTACGAAGAAAGACACATAACTGAATCTGTCCGCGAAGAAAGACACAACTCGCAATCTAGCCACGAAGAAAGACACAACTCGCAATCTAGCCACGAAGAAAGACACAACTCGCAATCTGGCCGCGAAGAAAGACAAATGTCGGAATTATTCTCCCGCGAATATTAACGAAAAAAGAGTTTAAACTGTAGAAAAGGCTTGTTTTTTTTGTCAATGATAACCTACTCATTCTAAGCTTTCATTCCATATATTTTTTACGTCGGAAAATTGTGGGATGTGCGCCATGTATCCTTTTTGCGGCCAGACGCGAGTTGTGTCTTTCTTCGTGGCTAGATTGCGAGTTGTGTCTTTCTTCACGGCTGGATTGCGAGTTGTGTCTTTCTTCGCGGACAAATTGAGATGTGTCTTTCTTCGCGGACAGTTTGAGATGTGTCTTTCTTCGTAAGACACGTCGATATAGGCATGAAAAATCTAAAAAAATTAAATATTGGTAAGGTGACCATTTACAATAAATTGGCTAAGAAAAAATTGAAAAAAATTTTTTTCCATGCTGAGTTGGTGTGAAATGACTCATATATATATATATATATATATATATATATATATACAGCAAACGACACCATATTTAACGAACAAGGTAAAAACGAAGGTAAAAACAAAAGAAAGTTCAGAAACTAATAAGTTCACCCCCTCTTGATTTTCTCTCCATCTATTACCATCTCTCTGTCGTGTTAAAATTCAATCAGTGTTTTTCTTTCAAAACAAGTTCTCGGGAACCTAGTCGCTGAATTCACGCATCTCCTACGCATTGCCCTTTTCGACCCAGCCTCGCTCGAGAAATAAATTCGCCACCGCTTTACCGCTCGGGCGGTTCGCGAAAACCACGTGTCGCGCTGTAAACTCACGAGATATCCTCGCGAGAAGTCAGAACGTCACATGATCCTGGATCTCACCCACACTCTTATCCCAACATCCAATCTGACCAACACGATTTATACATTCGCGTCCCGTGCTTTCTACTCATTTATATGAGGACCGACGATTTCCGAATGATCCGACCCGAAGTTAATGAATATGTTTTGATATGGGCTGGTTCAGAGCCACGCAACGATAAACCTCACGTTCGAGGAACACCGCTACGCATTGATGTATACCAAACTTCTATTCACCAAGCAATAGGCCCCATAGTGCGTGAGATATTCCAACTTCAAGGGTTCACGTTAGACCATATATTTCTGTCAAGATATTCCTTCCGTTATAATGGAATCTATAGAGGGGTAACACAGTTCGCACCAAGTTAAATCCGAAAAATTGCTCAGTGCCACTCGCAAGGTCAAGAATTGCTCGGGAGTTGCGCGCCGGTCGACATCGACCCATCTCTAACGATGGCCGACAACCCACAGACACAGACCAAATTAGCCTTTTGGCTACATAGGTAGAACCGCCGCTCACATCTTCCAGCTTCCACAGGAGGTTTGTCTGCAATCGCCGCGTGTGGTCGCTGTTGCCCGTGTCGCCATCCGGTCGAGAGTGAACGAGTCTCCACCGGCCACTCCGCCATTTGCGCTCTGTTCCGGCAGCGTCCCACTCTCTCTGGTGTGCGCATCGCCCGCCCGCTTGCCAATCAGCAGTCACGTCCACCGTGCAACCAAACTGCGTAGATGCACCAGCCCGTCGTCGCCCGTTCTCTTCTGTGTGGCGAGTCACTTACCTGATCACATGGTTTTGTCCATGAGCCCTCGCTGCAATGTTTTCTTACAAATTCTCGCTGGTTACTGTGTAAAGTGCATAGCATCTTTTGGCTTCCCTTATGACGTCGAGCATTCTCCTTATCACCTCTCGAAGCCCCCTCTCTGCGCCTCGCTCGTAGCCTCAGCGCGCGGAATTTGAAAATGAGGGATAATTTGAAAATGGACAATCCCACGCTCATTTTAACGTACTTTGAACCAATCTGAGACGCTTAATTCATCTTTTCGACACCAGAAATAATCATTTTGAAACAATGCGATAAGCAATGTTACACCCTATAAGCCATTGCTAGGGAACAGAGGTCGAATTGTTTGAGGTTCATCTGCCGATAGCGGGAGACATCTTTCATTGGCATTATTATTCCCACACAAAGCCTCTTTGAGACAGCATACTGTTAATGCACCCATGTAAAAATTGAAAGTATGTGAAATATATATGCAATATATTGCCAATAAACATTAACAATATATTGCATATATATTGCATCATCAGTTATGCAATATATGGATATCATAGCAAAAAACTACAGTTTCCAATATTTTCCCCATATATTGGTAATCGTCCATGAAATTATACTTTTAGAAACATTGCAAATATATGGGGGATATTGGCGGATGTAGCATTGCCACAACGATCCCCATATTTCGGAAATGTTTGTGCGATATACTGCCTAGTGAAGGGATATATAGGACGTGTGATTGATAAGAAAAATATTCACTCCAATAAAGATTACACTTTTTTATTTTATATATCAGCTGCTACAAAGTTTTTGTGACTGAGATGACATCGAAATACAATGAAACAATATTGTTCATGCTCTATGCATTCGCCAAAGGAATTATCGAAGTCGTTCATTGGAGCCTGTCCATCTGTCGATGATCTTATCACGCTGCACACTCAAACTCGTAATTTGAATTATCTGCAAGCTCTCCAGGCCTTGTTCAAGTTCTTTGATTCAACTGCTGAATTCGTGATGATTGCCTCTGTCGTAGTGAGGCTGGATCTGTCTGAAAGGTAAAAAATAATGTAATAAATATCATTGATATAAATAGAAATGACGGTTAAAGTATATTCGAAATCAATGGGTCTTACGAAGAATACCTCATGCAAATCTTAGAGCAAATAAGAGTGAATCTCAATCTTCTTTCAGAAAAAAACACATCTCACGATTTCCCGGCTAAGAAAAACATATTCCGCAGTTCAGTTTTTTCTGGAAAATTTTTTGAATGAGCACTAGAGAACAAGGTTAATAACCAGAGCTCTTTCAAATATTTTAGTGATATATTTTTTTGAAAATATACCACGAAACGTGATTTTCATCGTCGAGAATTCGCGAGATATGCCTTCATTTCCAGAAAAATTATGAGATGTGTTTTTCCTTGCGGGGAGATTCTGTACTTATCTTTGTAGGAGCGATCGAAATGATACTGAATATTGAAAAAAAAATATAATAATAAGAAGAATGATAAAAAGAATAATAAAAAGAGGTGTACACAAGGTGAAAATTTTACAGTACTGGGAAAAGTGAAAGGGGGGGGGGCAAAGTCAATTTTCGACGGAATTAAGAGTTGTGGGCGATATTTAATAAAATCAAAACGGGAATCAATCGGACATTGTCGACCTATCTACGCAGTTAACATGACGACATTGACGATGAGAAAATTAAACATTTTTACGATTACGCGACAGAGCCTGCCGAAAGCGAAACAAATAGGACGTGCATGCATTGGAGGCTTATGGATGAGTAAGCTCTGTATATTTTCAGCGCGAAGAACCCACCTTGCCAGTCAGAGAGATTCAAGGAAAAGTCCCGACGACATTTACATACTGTCCTCAGTCTTGATATCGGTGGTCTCATCGGTGCACTAGCCAAAGTCGAAGCCATGGATTGAGTTATTTTCTCTCCGATGCGTAAGCGTGAAATCAATTCTTGAAAACCGGTGTTATAATTTGTTATTTCTATGCGTTAAGAGAAGTAGCAAATTGATGGTATGGTGGTATGGTGAAGATCATCGAACAAGCTTTCATATTCCATGGTTGAAGAAATCGATGCGTGGGCGTAAAATTTGGTAAAAACCGATTTTGAGAAAGATGTACAATATGCGTCACCATAAAAATTCTGATCAGATAGATCAATAGAACTGCTTGAGTGCTTCAAATTTTCATCGTAAAAAATTGAAAAATGTCGAAGCGTTGACGGGAAATTGATGAAACAAAATGCATGTTGTTTTTGTACTCAAGTTATTGAACTCATCTATTGTATGAAGCAATTCGATGCATTGTAAAAAACCATTGAATGACGTTATGATGCAAATGTGAGATTAACCAATTGATAGGTTATTGTAAGGGCTTTCATGTTCCTAGGTTTAAACTTCGAAAAAATTGATTCGTGGGTGTGAAATGTGAAAAAAAAACTCTTTTAGAGAAATTCACAGAATAAATCGTTAAATTAATGAATAAATCTGCGCCACGATGAAGATTCTGAGCAGACAGATCGATAGAGCTGGCTGAGCGCTTTCATATTTTATCATGAAAAATTGAATTCTTCAAAATTGATGTTGGAAATAGTTAGGAATAACAATTGGAAATAATTGGGAATAGTGAGTGAGTGTGTGTGTGTGTGTGTGTGTGGGTGGTTGATTCTCGGTCAAGTAAGAGAGTAAGAATAAAAGAAACATTCTGAAAATTTTTTTATGAATTCTAGAAAACTTCAACATGTCCCCTGAATTTTTTCAGAATTTTTTGGACCCTATGTCCCATCCTGCCCGAGGCTCAAAGTTGTGAAGTTAACAATATTGGACATTTTATGAGGATCTTTGACCTCAATTTTGAGCTATCTAGAGGTATTTTAGAGCAAAAACTCAAGAGAACTTTTTACTGGAAAAATGCCAATTTTCTTAGAATAATTGGTTCCAGGGTCATTGGTAGATATATAGCTATCACTTAAGGATGTTGGATACATCGAGCTAGAGACGAGTGGAGGGGATAGGGAACCTATGCTTATTAGGCTATTTCATCACGTGACCAGCAGACGGCGCGAACCCAAGCTGGGGGTACAACACTCCATAAGAGAGCATGGGAAAATTTCTGTAAATAATTTTCTTGCCGTATAAAAACCGTGAATATGAAAAGTACGCCCCAATTCGGGAACCTTGAGGCACCAGGTTTCAGGTAATAAGCATTTGAGCGAGTTTAGAAATTGGATTTCTTTGTAAATCGAAGATCAAATAAACAGTCCGCACGTTCCTCAACGTTCCGTCCAGTCAGCTGATAGAAACATTTGTTTTTTAGATATTAACAATAAATAAAAGAGTTTAGAGTGATTTTAAGTTACACATTAATTATAATAATTATTTTAGATGTAAAAAATATTTTTTTTAAATAATTATTATCAAAATGGTTTGGAAAATTATTAACAATAAATAACATGATGATTGATGTGTATCACTCTGAAAACGTTTATTATAAATGATAAGTAACTTACAATCACTATAAACTTTATATAACTAATTTTTCTATCAGCTGACTGGGCGGAACGTTGAGGAACGTGCGGACTGCTCATTTTATCTTCGATTTACAGAAAGATCCGACTTCTAAACTCGCACAAATAAATTTTGCATTAAACCTGGTGCCTCAAGGTTCTCGAGTTGGGGCGTATTTTTCAAATTCACGGCTTTTTTACGGCAAGAAAATTATTTACAGAAATTTTCCCATGATCTCTTATGGATTGTTGTACCCCCAGCTTGGGTTCGCGCCGTCTGCTGGTCACGTGATGAAATAACCTAATACATGGGAGTTTGAACATGATGCCAACCTCAGATAAAATAATTTCAACCTCGGATTGTACAATAAAGAATATTAAATAGATGCTTAATCGTTCCTTGGAATAGCAATGTATGCAATATTTTCATCATCAATTATTTATCATAAAAGTTATTTACGGCCTGGATTCCATTCAAAATATATCAAGTAATAATACTTCAACATATGAGGTAAGCGTGGCAACGTCGCATTATTGTGTAGTGCGGTTGATGTACCAGTCGTATTCAAAAACTATACACAGATGTGATCGTTGCGATGTATGACGATGGAGCCTCCGCAGAGATACAAGGGACGATTCATAACTACGAAACAACACGAAAAACGCATGAGAGCAGTACAACGTGGGTAATCGAACAGAAAACGAGTATCGGAGAATGATGCAGAAGAAGAACCCGAAGCAAAACAACGCATTTTAGAAGGACGCCGCATCGTAGAAAAACGACATGGATTAGCATCAATATTGAGATTGAAATGTCGACAGTGCCTTCAATTGAATTCGGTGCCTACAGGGAAAAAACACAAAGTACCTTCTGCAAACCAAGCATCTCGTCAGATATCTTTGTTTGATATCAACACCAAAGCAACAGCTGTTAATTATTTATATTGATAACAGTGATAATCTATCATAAATTTATGATATATATATATATATATATATACAGGGTGTCCCAGTAAGTTCGCCGAGGGAGAAAATGAGTAAAAGAGACTGATGTAATGATTCGATTCATCCGAAAAGCCATAGGTAAAATGTTGATAGTTTCTTTGCAATTGACAATCAAAGATTGACGAATGAGTTATCAGCTTTACCAGAATTTTGACTCCAAGGCGGAGCCTGTGTCTTGTACAAAAGAAAGAGGAGGGACTGAGCCAGTCCTCGGAAAATGACCTGGGTCCCTTTTTTGCGTGGGTTGACCTATATTTCTCTTCCGGCCGAAGGCAAGCTGTACTATTTGGAAATTCTCAGTCAAGGTTTTCATAATCACATGTTTCTCCCAGAACAAAATTTATCGTATCATACATTCACTGTCAACAAGTATCTCATCACATTAATTTTTTATTTTTAGTTGAATGAAATATAACTCACGAAAGTCGGTTCATATTAATAATTCAAATTCGTATTATTTGATTATTTCACTGACACTAATAATTAACTCGGATCCATTTTTTTGTATTGAAAAGTCACTCATCTATTTCTCTTGAGATCAGATATGAGTTCATACTTTTACATATCGAATGGTGTATTAAAAATATTAAGTACTAGTGGATTCAGCGTAAAGACTTTTATTAACTTAACAAAACGTGAAATTATTTGTATTTCCAAATAGCTTAATATTAATATGAATTTTCCATACATCTATAAACTTATAATACAAACATTTATAATAGGTGCTCAAAATGACAGACGAGTTGTGAAAAACAGGAAGGGGTACGTGATTTTGAAAATTGAGACGATCTGATTGGTTCTGGGAAACTCTCCAGCAAAAAATTGTCATTTTTGGGATCTCTAGTCTCACTTAAATCTTCAACATATGTATGGAATCATAAAAGTTGCCTGTATAAGGACGGCAGCAACTATCCTGGGAAGTATATGACTCTAGGAAACGGTCAATTTTTATTGCGGTTCATCCCCGTAACCCTCTCAAGGCCAGAGAAAACCACAGATGACAGCTATTTTCCAAAGACATTATTTGAAAAAAAAATGGATTGTACGGTAACCCAAGGATTAAATAATATCTCACGCGCTATTCATCAATGACTACGGCATGGGTGAGAGGTTAAATTATGATCTCGTAGCTGGCACCGCGGCCAGATGCAGACAGATGGGGCCGTTCGAGCACAAGCTGGACTGCCGTCGTCATACCACGGGCCAGTCCCGAGAGTCGAAGGAACTGCCCTCACTGCACTGAGCCCAAGACCCTTTTTTATTGCTCTTAGCACATCAAAATCGCAAAGCGCTAGAATACTGCGAACTTAATTTTCCAAATTGATTGATCAGTGATTGTTTTTCCTCATCAAAACGAACTTTGAACAAAAAAAATCCGACAATATTTGCTCTTTTGACTGAATTGCGGGGATTAAGTAATAAACGACCTATATTATCATAACTTGTGGATACGAGAATATTCGCATCGACTTCCAATATTTAATCGTAAATATCGAAGATTTTATGAAAAGAAATATGTACAAAACGGGTAATTTTCGAATCTCGATTTTTAGATTTTATCCTATCAAAGTTGATTAGCTTTAGTTTAGATTGATATGGAGACAAAATTCAAACATATTCTTATAACTTATGTATACCAAGATCTGTTCATCAACTTTCAATCGTTGATCGTGATTGTTGAAGAATTTATCAAGAAAAAACGCGTACGCTAGTGCGAGAAGTTGGCGGTTCAAAACATTCAAAAGAGCAAATTTTGTCGGATTTTTACCGCTCAAAGTTGGTTTTGATCAGGAAAAAAAATCACTGATCAATAAATTTGGAAAATTGAATTTGCAGTATTTTACCATTTTTCGATTGAGATGCGCTGAAAGCCATAAAAAAGGTTTTGGGCTTGGATCTGTGAGGGTCGTCACCTGGCTCTCGGGATTGGCGAGAGGTAAGATCCCTCCCGTAGCCGCTCCAGAAAGAAATTAACACGGCAAGGATATTTGCCCAGTTCTAAGTGACGCGCATAATATACGGATTAGGCGAATCCCTCGGCCAGGTATACCTGGTATGTATACATACCATTCCACAATTGCTCATTTCATTTCTCAAACAGTTTGCGTATTAGTAGTGATGCATGGTGCATTTATCGTCACTGATTTCTCACGAAAAGTCCTTCATTCGTTATTTATTCCATGTGAATATCTCAAATGAATCTTCGTAACGATCGAAAATTACGAACTCGAATTATTAATATGAACCGACTTTCGTGAGTTATATTTCATTCAACTAAAAATAAAAAATTAATGTGATGAGATACTTGTTGACAGTGAATGTATGATACGATAAATTTTGTTCTGGGAGAAACATGTGATTATGAAAACCTTGGCTAAGAATTTCCAAATAGTACAGCTTGCCTTCGGCCGGAAGAGAAATATAGGTCAACCCACGCAAAAAAGGGACCCAGGTCATTTTCCGAGGACTGGCTCAGTCCCTCCTCTTTCTTTTGTACAAGACACAGGCTCCGCCTTGGAGTCAAAATTCTGGTAAAGCTGAGACCTCATTCGTCAATCTTTGATTGTCAATTGCAAAGAAACTATCAACATTTTACCTATGGCTTTTAGGATGAATCAAATCATTGCATCAGTCTCTTTTACCCATTTTCTTCCTCGGCGAACTTACTGGGACACCCTGTATATATATATATAGATGAATAGAATTTATGTAGTTATGATATGCATATTTTTTGAAAGATCTAATACGCATTCTGATGAAATGAAATGTTTATAGGTGTTATCCACTTTGGGCTAGGTACATCTATGAACAAGTTTTTACAAGTTATGAATATTCCGTGCATGAGCTATCGCACTTTCAAGAAACACGAAAGAGAGATTGGACCAGTAGCTGAATGCGAAGCTAAAGATGCTTGCAGAGATGCTTGTGAGGAGGAACGAAAATTTACTATTAGTAATTCGAATGTACTGTACAAGCGTTTGTGAGTTCTTTGAAAGATAAGTTTCATGATCATGTGAATTTGAATTTATTTTATACAAGAAAAATTGAACATTATGAGAGCTCAATGGTGCGTCATAAGTCTCAAGTTAAATAGACAGCATAATCAGTACTGTAAATAATTAAATCACTATCAACATTTGAATCTACATTGATTGAAGTATAAAAAGTGTTTTAAATATATATTTTTTTAAATTTGAATATCCATATATATTATCAACTTAGTATACCGCTCATGAAAATTACTTTTTTATGAAAACATTTTTATTGAAAATATGAATTTTTACAAAATATGAACTATTTCAAGTGATAATGACTTATAAAAATATATTGCTCATTAATTCTTCATCATAATTTCAATCCAGTTATTATAATATTATCTACTTTACAATGTAAATATGAATATTAAATGAGAATCAAAAATTATATTATGCTACAAGTTATGTAGTTCTTGTTATAACTGACTTGATAAAGATCATGGTTGGAAAGGATTTTTTCTCATTATACAATAAAATTACATTTAATTTCAGGCCAGAAGCGATCGGAGCCAATTTTTTTACACCTGATAGGCGTGATTCAGAGAAATTGCACTTGTTATCATCGGAAGGATCGTCATTAGATCTTACAGACAGTTCAACACATTCATTACAACCTTCAGTAGATGAAAGAAACTCATTATGTCTAAATGAATCAGATCTATCTTCGTCAACAGAATATTCTGTTATAGAGCCAATAAAAGTTACAGAAACTCAATCAAATGTACAGTTGTCGAAAGTCAACAAAAATAATAATGAGAGAATCATACATCTTTCTGTGAATGGGGTTTTTCTACATTTCACTTACCGAGGCTGCTTCCACTGCCATTGTCAAATTATTGTGTATAGAGCTAACGTCAGTGGTCTTCTATACTATCAGATACATCAGAGTATTCATAACTAAAATTTTTAGATCGAGTAGAGTGTTATGAAATGGAATATAATGTATTAAAACGAATCTTGAAGTCTAAAAAATAGATCAAAGTGAGTGTTAGAAGCATCTTTTGCAACCATTGAATAAATTAAATACCTTTGCAACAATCTATTATGTTTGATTCAGATTGACCATTCTCAGGGAGAAATGGATTAGCTGTGAAGAGTAACTATCATTTCAACTTTCTTATGCTTATACTTACCGGTAGTTTTTATTTGTAAATTAGAAAGCGAATAAGGTAAGATATATTAGAAGTTGCAAAATTAGATAGAAATCGCTCTCTTTTTTTCCATATGCTGAAAGTCTGGTGTGTCTGATATGAAAAAAGATGTATGGCTTTGTTTATGGGACTCTTCACGCAAACTATCCAGAGTCGGCGCGCGGATGCTGAAACCTCCCATTTTCTGTGTTTATTTTCGAATCTATAATATCAATTTCTAAATAATGTGGAAAATGTTATCAATTTAGTTTTCACTCAGGTTTCTGATGGTGAATTCAATTTTTCGGCATTTCCACGTTTCCACAGTAAAAGAACATAAAACAGGCCATATGTCAGAAAGACCTTTTTATACATCTGACATGAATGTATAGATACGCCAAATTATATTTGTATTATAAGACTATCAAGGCGATATTATGGTCCTCGGGTCATCGATTGAGGAAAAATAAGTAGTATCCGTTATCTTGTGCCAAATTACGTTAACTTCTACCTCTTACTCATTCCAATAGGCCTTGCAATATATGATCAGTTCTGGTATCAAAGTTGCCCTCGGTGAGCCCATAGAATCATCATATCATGCGCCGATACACTATTGTTGGCTCTTGTAGTCAATCCAAGTGAATATCGTTGCTTCTTTATAATAATATACATAATCAGCATTCAGAATACATGTATTAATGCTATTAATTACTCACCTGAGCCAAGTTCAATCATTGATTTTTTGATGAAAATAAACTATCTTGCATTTGCCGGACCTTTGCTTCAGCTCAAACTGGATCTAAGATGGACAATGATTATTGTGGCAACTATTGTTATATAACAGAAATCAGCAGATGGGCGATATACCTTTGTGCCTTTTTTTTCACATTTTTTCTTGGCTTAAACATTGTATAGACTATCTAAGAATGATATAAAAAGTAGATCAAGTGAAGGAAGGAGTTCCAAGTACCTCAAAAAATCTATTTCCTGAACAAAGTCGCCGAGCGAAATAAGCGGTATTTGCGGCACGCGGACAGTTATCCAGTTAGAGCATTGATTCTTCTTTCATGAAATGTCTAGACCTTCACCAATCAAAGCAAAGCAATTGTAGAGAATAATCCTCAAGTGAAAAAAAAAGAGTGCATAGACAATGTGCAGAAAAGAATGGGTACTCTTTTGAGAAATTTAGTGAAAAAAACTAAGGGCCTCAGCGGGAAAGGTAAGTTAACTGGTAATATAATCGACAAACTAACAATACATTACGGCCTTAAAATGAGGAGGAACTGCAATTTAACAGCAGATATGAAGATAGCAATCTGGTGCTCTTGGCAAGCTGAAAAAGCGAAGGGTATAGATATGGCAAACTTCCAGCATGATCCTCTTATGCCCAAGGGAGTGTTCGAAGCTATCAAGCCAATTTCCGAAGAGCTGAGCAGAGACGAACTGCTCATACAATGTTTAGGTGGATTCACACAAAACTCAATATAAAGTTTCAATTTAGTTGTGTAGTCAATGGCACCTAAGTGCCACAGTTCCAGTGGCAAAACTGTACTTGACGTGGCGGTTCTTCTTGCTGTCCTGCATATCAACGATGGATTTAATGCAATTCTACGAGTTATGGACCAATTGGGCATCACTATTGGGTTAAATTGCTACAACTTCTGCAACGAAGCCGACGAGGCCCGTATCGCGCTTTCCGAGCGCAAACAAGCGCTGGCATAAATGCTGTATGGCGTTCATCACAGTGCAGCATCGTGGCAAACCAGTGCCCTGCTGCACATACTGTGACCCCGTTCATGCAGTGGCATCTTTCTCAGTTGCACTCACCTCTGGTGCTTGGTTCTGGCCACCCGACACCGTCCACCACTCCTACTCAGCTCGATGATGTTTCGATTGCTGACTCCGCTGGCCGTCGCTCTAGGCCAAACTCCTTTTCATCTTGCAGGAATGACCAGCAAGATGATATCCTGCGCCGCATCCTTGCTAAGGTCGACAAAATAGACAAGCTTGACACATTAGAAGCTTCCATCGCTAAAATTCAGTCGCTTCCTGGTCTTGTCAGCCGCGTGGAGGCGACGGAGACTAGAGTGGAAGCGCAGGAGTCTCGCTTACGGGCCATTGAGTCTACTATGGTTGAACTTCGAGAGGGTCAGGAGCGTGTCCACTTCCTCATTGCCTCTGATCTTGAGCCCGATGAGATTGCAGCAATCCTTGCTACTGATACCGACTCCAGAATCCGCAAGCTTGAGCATATTAACACCTTGCAATGTAACAAGCTTAATGAAATTACTAGTCGGCACAGAGAGCTCTTTGCTGACATTGTTGTTACTGGGCTTGATGTGGAGACTGGAGCAGATCTCAGGAGGCTTGCCTATACTTTCCTCGTTCTCATTTATAGTGGTCTGTTGCATTCTGTCGTCGTAACAGCTCGCTACATTCGACCTCGATCTGTTGCTACTAGCGACACACTTAGCGCCACGACATCGGCGTCGGCAGCGCAGCAGCCTTTCGCCTCGGCACCCCCTATACCGTAGCCCATTGCTGGTGGTCACCCTTACCTCCACAACTCACGTTACCAACATCATACGAGCTGAAATAAAGTTGGGTATGTTGCTGACCTCCAGTATCAGCAACGAGCTGCTCGAGGCGGCGGGAGTGCCTCTTCCATTCCACAATCGCCCACTCAACGTCAAAGAGTTTTTACCCAAGGAAACTCATGCACTTCACCTTACTATTCGAGCTGGGTTAAAGGATCACAGTGGTCAAAATCGCGAATGCATTCATTCGTCTACCAGGGTGCTATATCTGCAAGCAGAAAGAAGGGAGACACCGCCACGCGCATCTCTTCCTTTCTTGACCTCGATAGTTTTTTAACTTCTCTGGATTGATTAATTCATCTCATATTACTTCATCGTTTTGCTCACACTTCATCGATCATTCTCAAATGTCACCTCCTTTCTCTCAGCAAAAATCACTTCCTAATAACTGATTCACTAATCCGCATCATCAATCCTTGCTCAACTCCACGAAGACCGTGAGAGACTCCGAGTCTGTCACTTCAATGCGAACTCTATCAGGGCTCACATTGGAGCGATAAGATTCTCCGTGGCCTCTCACCCGCTTTTCCACATAATAGCTGTCACTGGAATGAAACTTTCCCCCCACATTGAGGATTACATCATTGCTCTTGAGGACCTTATTCAGGCGGGATCGCAGAACCACTGGAGGTGGAGTCGCTTTATTCGTCCATAAATCGCCTACCACTACATTACTCTGCTCCTCGACTGGACACAGCATGAAACCTTCCCTGAATACATCCTCTGTGAAATACCTCCCTGGGGAGGTAATCCTATTTTCATTAGTGTATCGTCCCCCATATGCCCCTTTTGTGCAAGGAACCAACCTCTTCCATGACCTCACCAAGCATATGCATGACTACAGCTCCAAGGTCATACTCGAAGATTTCAATGTAGATCAGCTCTCGACAAGCCCAGATCCGATAACCTTATGTGGCTTCATGGAGGAGAACTCCCTTGTAATTGTCCCTCACGGTACCGCTCACCACACCCCTAAATCTGATATCTGGCTTGACTTATGCATTGTTGACGAACTTGACACAGTCCTTGATTTTCACAAATCAGACACTCCATTCATCGCAAGGCATGACGTGATCAGTACCACGCTTGATATTCTAATTTCTAAAGTTATCCGGTCCGATTACACGTATCGTGACTTCAAACCCATCGATCCAATAGCCCTGAATGAATATCTTGGTGGTTGTGATCGGTCCCCTCAGTCACTCAGACGCTCACTCCTTACTGGACTTGACTGCCTCTACAGTCACATTCGCACCGCACTCGATACTTTTGCGCCCTTAAGAATAGTTAGACTTAGAAATAAACGCAAGCACCCTTGGTTAACCAACGTGCACTTCCGGCTCCTTAAAGAACGCAACAGATTTTATAGACGCTACAAACGAACTCAGCTTCACATTGTTCATGCGGCTCTCCCATCTCTTGGGCCGTATCTTGTTAAACTTTCGTTAACCCAGTTTGTTTTTCCTCGCAGCTGGAAACAATCACTTGTATTAGCTTTCAACGAGGTGCCCTCTTCTTCATGCATATGTGATATCCGTTCCATCTCGTTGCTTAGCTTCCTTGCAAAAAAAATCGAAAGAATTGCCTCGGATTAGATCACTGCTTACGTTGAAGCTAATAACCTACTTAACCCAGTCCGGCTTTAGGACCGGGCATAGCACTCAGACTACACTACGAATGACGTTCGCTGCGGCAGGGATAGAAAGATGGTGACTGCGATGCTCCTGTTTGATTTCAGCAAGGCTTTTGATACGGTCTGTCACTTCACGCTCTTACGCAAGCTCTTCGACATGGGTTCCGAATCGCTCAAAAAATTCCAAAGTATTTTTTAAGTGATTTCAAAAACTTTTTCAAATAATTATTTTTTAACGTCCACATATTTCAAACGACGAATAAATTCGGGCTTGGTGGACTATCCCAAAGTGATATTGCGAGAAAAAAATTCCACGCTCCCCGGGCTGGATTTGAATCAGCGATCTCCTGATCTCCGGTCAGTTGCGTTACCAACTACGCTACCGGGAAGCACACACCGGGACCACATCCCTGGAGCATGAATTCATTTTCTCGCAATATCACCTAGTCGAGTCGAGTGGTATTCTGGGCCGAAACGGTAACTACTCCAGTTTCCGCGTCAATTGTGGCGTCCCTCAAGTCTCAGTTCTTGGCCCCCTGTTGTTTGCCCTTTATATAAGTGATGTGGCTAGACACTTCCCTGCTGATATCAAATACATCGTCTAGGCTGATGATCTGCAGGTGTATCTACGGTGCACCCTATCTGAACCTAACGCAGGCTCGCTGTTTCGAGCAGGGTAGCTTCTCGCATCGCTGAGAGGGCCGCTCTTATTCATCTCGAACTTAATGTTGAAAAAACCAAAGCAAGTGTATTTGGCACTAATTTCTACGTCAATCAATTATCTTATTTGGCACAAAACCACTCTATGGTGGTAAATGGCACCCCAGTTTCAATTGAATCTTCTGTACGCAGCCTTGGTGTGGTGCTCAACGCCAAACTGATTGTAAGAATCATGTACTCTCTATCTGCAAATATGCCAATTCGCTCATGTACCGTTTTCACCATTTCAGGCGTAGCACTACCCTTGCACTCAGAAAGCACCTTATACCCGTGGCGGACTACTGCTCTGCACTCTCAGCTATTCTCAGTGCTCTGCAATCTTTCCAATGATCAGGATCTCCTTATCCAACCAACGGATTCTCAATACGGGAATCAGATACAACTGCGGTGTGAAAAGGCGTGAGCACAACACTTTTTACAGGCGACAGCTAAGCTGCCTCACTAGCTCTGGTCGTAGGGAGTACTTCGCAGCACGTACTCTCTACAAAATCCTGGCATCAGGAAGGCCATCTCAACTCGCCGATCGTTACCAATCATTCACTAGCTTGAGACCTGTAAGGAGGGGGGTGTCAAAGGCCCCTTGTCGTCCCTCTGTTCCGACTGGAGTCTACGAGGTCCTCATTCTACATTAGCTCGACTTACATCTGGAACTATCTACCCAATTATATTCGTACCATCAACTTATTAGACCTATTCAAGCATCACATTTTTGAATATATATTCGACCGTGGAGGTATCACTCTTAATTCATTATATATTGTACCTCACTCATTTTCATTGTACCCTCGACACTAACATATACATACCTACCATCTTCGCCTACTCTTAGTTTTGATTTTTACCTTATGTACTTTACTATCATCATATGTATACATAAATACAACACAATGTACATAAATGAACATATACAATCAAATCAAATCTCTCTCTCTCTCTCCTCTCTGTCTCTCTCTCTTTTGAGACGTACAGACGCGCCGCCTCTTGCTCCTCGCTATTTCGCTTGTTTCTTCGGCCGTGTACCACCCAGGGTGTGCTCTCTTCGTGCAGGTAAATTCGGACACTCGTTGACTCTTGCTAATTCCGAAAATTGGACCTGCTTGTGCATCCTGAGCCGGAGTCCACCTGTTTTTGCCGGTTTTGAGGTTACGTCGCCCTGTTGTCTCCGCTTTTTTTTGCTGCCTCTACGACGCTGCTTGCCGTGCCTACTGCAGTGACTTTGTTGTTGTGCTGTGTGTGTGCAAGGCATTGTTGCACTCTTGATTAAACAATTGACTATTGACTCTTTGACTGCTGTAAGTGAAGTGATGGTGACCAGTTCTTGTGCTTTTTTGTGTCAACAAATTGCTTTTTGCATAATTTTTTGCTAGCATCCGTGTGACAGTGAGTGTTTATATTTATTTATATTCACTGCAACACGTGGTCTCCAGCCTTCCTTACCAGCTGTTGGGCTCAATCAATAATTTATCGACAGCCTATAGCGGGAGCACTCATCGCGTCGTCGGCCGCCTGGCTCCGCCCCGCTCTGCTCCCTCCGCAGTCTCACTGCGCTCGCCCGCCTCGCTCCCCGCTCGGCCCACCGAGCGTCATTAGGCCTACTCTGCATCGCAGTGCGCCCGCAGCTAACTTTTCGCCTTTCACCTGCAGTCATTCCTACATCGTAAGGTCGTTCCATTATCATTTTTCTTTTTCTCTGCTATTATTTGAGGGGTTACAAACACCTTAAAATTAAAAAAAATCAATTTTTTTTTTCATGTTTTTTTTATGTATTCGGATCTCCTCTTTCAAATGCCGAAACCCGTTTTCAAAAATTCGGCGTCCTTAAAAAGTTATGCGAGATTAACTCAAGTCATGTTTTGAGGCAAAAACCGCCAAAAATGATGATTTTCAATAACAACGCTGATTTAATTTTTTTCTCTGCAGAAAAATATTATATATCAATTTTATAATGCTCAATTATAGAAAAAAATCGATATTCAACTATAAAAAAAAATTTCTACCTATTGCCAATCATGATTCAAATTATCACAAAGCATGATCCTATAGAACATTTATTTAAAATAATTCGCAATAAATGACTCGAGTGCCAATGTTTTGTGTTTCCCGCGGCAAGGTCTTGACTATTTTCGGTCAAAGCGATATGTGCCGCCATTTCTAGTGTAAGAATGACAATACTTTATGTGAACAGACCTTCAAAATTCATGAGTGAAACTGAACCATGAGTGTGGAATAGCCTTTACTCTCAAGTTTGTTTTGATTATCAACTACCGGCTATTTTGGGTTTGACCTTTCATTTTCTCAAAATAAAAATAGAAACATAAAAGAGAATAGTTCATGTTGCTGAGTCATTAGTAGTAAGTATCTGTTTGAATTCATAATTATTTGAATAAATATTGAAGACAAAAATTTATTCATGATTTCATTTTTTTGTTTTGAAAGCTATGTCAACACAAAAGAAAAAAAGTAGAAGATCCCCAGTGGCAAGTTTCAATGATGGTGCTAATGTTATTCTAGATGTGATGAGTGCATTAGGTATTGTTCCTGGTACGAGTGCTAGTCTCTATTCTGCCAAGAAGAATGAAACAAGGATTCGTGTAATGAGTAGTCGAATGGAGGCATCAACTCTCCAAGCTCGCACGCTGAGAAGAAGACTCAGGCATGGAGTGTCTGATCATTCCTATCAAGCAGGGGCATACTAAGGAGCAATTCCAGTAGTGAAGTTATGTGATATCATAAGTGACTGTGATTTGTTCATAAGATTAAACTTCAAAAAGTGTTTTTCTCAAAAGTGTGATTTTGACATATGTGATGTACTTGCCGTAAGAGCCAAAGAGCTGAGGTTGACGTATACAACTTTTGTAAAGTGGATTGTGTTTGTGACATCAATATTCATATCCTCAGTTGCCAAGATCCAATTAAGTTTGACTCCATAAGCGGGTGACTAAACCAGTAAAATAGCTGTTTTCTTGATTTTTCATCATTGTATTCGATAAGCCTACAGACTTGGGTGGTCAGAATTGATCAGATCTTGGCGACTGAGGTTCCGGATATGAGTATTGATGTCAGAAACATAATCTTTTCTGCAAAAGTGGTATACGTGGACCTCAGCTTTCTGGATCTTACGACAAGTGTGATATTAGAGTTAGTACAAATATATAGCTATATAAAATATTCCAATGCACTTTTGGGATATATTTTTTGTGGAAAAGTTTCACATTAGTGTACAGATTCTCGAAAAAAAATTTGTTTGAAAAAAAACTTTAAAATAGTTATCTTTTTCTGTTGTCCAAGAATTATTAATTTTAAGGTGTATGTAACCCCTTAACTTAGACCTCTCGCTGCATTGGATATGGCTCCTCCACTGAAATTGACTGCTAAACCAGACGATAAGGCGAATCAATCTGCTAATGGTGCTAGGCGCAAGGTAAGCCAGGAGGACCTGTTACTCTGTGCTAAGTGCAGCAAGCCATCGCGCAGTAACATGCTCGTCAACCCGTGCGCTTTTTGTGCCAAGTGCTGGCATAAATGCTCCATGGCATTTATTACAGTGCAGTCTGGTGACAAGCCTGTCCGCTGCTGCACTTACTGTGCTCCTGCTCATGCAGTTGCCTCATCCTCAGCTGGTCAACGCCCTGGTGGTATTCAGCATCGAGCTCCTGATTCTGGACACCCCACACCGTCCACCACTCCCTCCCCGCTTAATGATGTATCTCTTGCTGGCTCTACTGGCGGTCGTTCAGGGTCTAGCTCCTTTTCATCTTGCAGAAATGACCAGCAAGATGACATCCTTTGCCGCATTCTCGCCAAGATGGACAAAATGGACAAGCTGACTCCATGGAGGCTTCAATTGCTGAAATTCAGTGCGACCTTCAATCCCTCCCTGATCTTGTCAGCCGCGTCGAAGCGACGGAGACCAGGGTGGAGTCCCAGGAGTCGCGCTTGCGCGCCATTGAGTCCAAAATGGCTGAACTCCTTGAGGGACAGGAGCGTGTTTGCTCCCTCATCACTTCTGGCGGTGCTTCTTTGGATTCCGAAGGTCTTGCTGCGACTCTTGCCTCGGAGACTGACTCCAAAATCCGCAATCTTGAGCGCATTAATAACTCGCTTTGCAACAAGCTGAATGAGATTACCAGCCAGCACAGAAAGCTTTCTGCGGACGTCGTTGTCATTGGGCTCGACGTGGAGACCGGGGCCGATCTTCGGAAACTCGCCTTTGCCGCTCTTGCCACTATTCAGTGGTCTGCTGTCATCGGACGTGGTAACTGCTCGTTACATCCGTCCTCATCAGGTCACTTCTAGCGACCCTCCTACTTCAACTACTTCGGCAATGCAGCAGTCCACCATGGCGCCACCACCGTACCACAGGCCTCTGCTGGTGGTCAACCTTACCTCCCCTGCACACGTCACTAACATCATTCGAGCCAAAATCAGGAAAGGTAGGGTGTTGACCTCTAGCATCAGCAATGATCTGCTCGAGGCCGCGGGAGTGCCTCTTCCTACAGAAAATCTCCCACTCAATGTCAATGAGTTTCTTTCTAAAGAAACTCATGCACTTCATCGTACCGTCCGTGCCAAGCTAAGGGAGCACAATGGTCAGGGCGGTGAATGCACTTCCTACATCCATCAAGGAGCCATCTTTGCCAGAAGGAGGAAAGGGGACACTGCCACACGCATCACATCGATCTCTGATCTTGAACGTTTTTTATCCTCTCCGGAATAATTCACTCATGTCCCATCAACTCATTATCTCGCTCTCACTTCACAGAACACCTCATTTACTAACTCGCATTATCAATCCCTGCTCAACTCTACGACGGCCGTGAGGGAGGGACTCCGCGTCTGGCACTTCAATACGAACTCTATTAGTGCTCAAATTGGAGAGATCAGACGCTTCGTCACATCTCGCCCCCATTTCCACGTAATAGCTGTGACTGAAACCAAATTTGCCGCCCACATTGAGGATCACATAATTGCTCTTGATGATTTTACCTTGTTCAGGCGGGATCGCAGAACCACTGGAGGACGTGTCGCATTGTTCATCCATAATTCGCTTTCCGCCACTATACTCTGCACCTCGACAGAAATCTAGACACCACTCGAAACATTTCCCGAATACATCCTCTGTGAGATCACTCCCAGGGGAGGCAATCCGATCTTTACCGGTGTGGTATATCGACCACCTCATGCCCCACTTGTGCAGAGAACTAACCTCTTCCAGGACCTCGCGATGTATATGCACGACAACAGCTCCAAGGTCATACTTGGCGATTTCAACGCAGATCAATTATCGTCTAGCACTGATGCAAAAATCATACGTGGGTTCTTGGACGAGAACTCCCTTGCACTCATTCCCTACCGTGCCACTCATCATACTCCGGTCTCTGACACCTGGCTTGATCTCTGCATCGTCGACGAACTTGACACTGTCCTTGACTTCCACAAATCTGACACCCCCTTCATCGCAGGGCATGACTGGATTAGTGCCACTCTTGATATTTCTATTCCCAAGGTTATCCAGTCTGACTACACGTATCATGATTTTAAATCAATTGATCCGATAGCCCTTAATAAATATCTTGCTGGCTGCGATTGGTCAGCCCTCGATGACTCCGACTGCTCACTTTCAAACGGTTTTGACTGCCTCTACACTCACATCCATCCTGCACTTGATACTTTTGCGCCCTTAAAAACAGTCAAACATAGAAAGAAACTCAGGCATCCTTGGTTTACCAGCGTGCACTCCCAGCTTATTAAGGAACGCAACCGACTCTACAGACGCTACAAACGTACCAAGCTTTACTTAGACCTGCTCCACTACAGACGTGTACGTGACGAGACTCATCGACTTGTAGAATCTGCGCGCCTCGACTACTACTATGACCAGATCAGAGGCCTATCTGACCCCAAGGAAGTCTGGAAGGAACACAGGCATTTGGGAATCTGCCCGGATCAAGAGAGCAACATGTCGCACTTCTCTGTGGATGATCTCAATGCTCACTTTGCCTCGACTTCTTACGACGCTCAAGCACCCTCGCTAGCTCACTACCTGTCTGAGCTACCTGAGCACTCGGCCGGCTTCAACTTTACTGAAATCACGCTTTAGTTGCTTGAGAGGGCCATCGTCAGACAGAGGTCACAGGCGGTGGGCGTTGATGAGATTCCCCAGAGGTTCGTCCATGCGGCTCTCCCTACCCTCGGACCGCATCTTGTCAGAATTTTGAATCTTTCGCTATCCCAGTCTGTTTTTCCCTGCAGCTGGAAACAATCTCTTGTACTCGCTCTTAACAAAGTGCCCTCTCCCACATGCCTGGGCGACTTCCGCCCTATCTCTTTGCTTAGCTTCCTGTCAAAAACACTAGAAAGAATTGCCTCAGATCAAATCACTGCTTACATTGAAGCAAATGATCTCGTTGATGAGTTCCAGTCTGGCTTTTGAACCGGACATAGTACACAGACAGCCTTACTCAAACTTACTGATGACATCCGCTGCGGTAGAGACAGAAGTTTGGTGACTGCGATTCTCCTGTTTGATTTCAGAAAGGCCTTCGATACGGTCTGTCACGTCACGCTCTTACGCAAACTCTCCGATTTGGGTTTTCGTCTGGCGCGCTTAGGTGGCTTGGGTCCTACCTAGGCGCTAGGAGGCAGGCAGCGAGGGGCCGGAACGGTGACCACTCTAGTTTTTGCGACGTCAATTGTGGCGTCCCTCAAGGCTCAGTTCTTGGCCCCCTGTTGTTTGACCTTTATATAAGTGATGTGGCTAGACACTTCCCTGCTGATGTCAAGTATATTGTCTATGCTGATGATCTTCAGGTGTATCTCCAGTGCATGGCTGAGTGGGCCGCTCTTTATCATGTGAAAAAACCAAAGCAATTGTTTTTGGCACCGGCTACTACGTCAATCAATTCTCTAAATCGGCACAAAACCACTCCATAGTGATAAATGGCACCCCGGTCCCAATTGAATCTTCTGTTCGCAGCTTTAGTGTGGTGCTTGACGCCAAACTGGATTGGAGGCTGCATGTTCTCTCCATCTGCAAAAAAGCCAACTCGCTTATGTGCCGCCTCCACCATTTCAGGCGCAGCACCACCCTTGCGCTCAGAAAGCACCTTATTCAGGCGCTTTTGTTTCCCGTGGTAGACTACTGCTCTCTAGTGCTCTCTGACTTTTCCGATGAACAGGATCTCCTTATTCAGCGTATCCTCAATACGGGAATCAGATACATCTATGGTGTAAAGAGGCGCGAGTACATCACTCCCTACAGGCGTCAGATTGGCTGGCTCACTTGCTCTGGTCGCAGGGAGTACTTCTCGGCTTGTACTCTCTACAAAATCCTGGCTAGTGGTAGGCCATCCTACCTTGCGAACTGCTATCAGCTAAACGCTAGCCAGAGGCCTGTAAGGGGTGAGTGTCAAAGGCCTCTTATCGTTCCCCCGTTCAGACGGGAGTCGACCAGGAACTCATTCTTCATTAGTTCGATCTACATTTGGAACAATCTCCCCACTCATATTCGCACCATCAACTCATTCGCCATATTTAAGCACCACATCTTCGAATTTATTTTTGACCGCGAAGGTCTCTTAGTACTTAAGTCATTCCATCTACCACTCTGATACGTTATCTGTGATAATTAGTTTGTAGAGATATCATGATGATGACGAGGATGATATGTAAAATATGTTCGAGAGCGATGACTGATATTTTGTGAAATACACTTTTTATATACTTTCTACAATAAAACATATCTATGTATCGATCTATCTATCTACCTTTCTATCTCTCTATCTATCTGTCTCTCTTTTCTTCGTATTTGTAGTATTATTCTGATATGGTCTGATTTAGGACAATAAGTGTTTAGAATTGAAGTTCTTATAGATAAAATTAAATTCTGACACTGAATTATCATACAATTGCAGAGTATTTGTGTCACTTGTGCTTGGATATATGTTGTCATAACTCCAGTACCCAAGCACAGTGTAAAAAGTCGCGAATAGTATTTTTTTTCATTTTTTCCATGTTTTATTCTATGTTAGTGAATATGAGAGTAATTTTTAATAAGTATGCCTGTTTCCCATTCTTTCTATGTCTTCTAGGATTAGAATAAGTGATGTAATATCTAGTGCCAAGAGTGAAAGTGCAGTGCAGTAAGTGAAAGTACGACTCGGATGACATATTGTTATTAGGAGCGAGTAGTACGGCTCGAACCATGATATTATATTCAATATTTCGGAAGTTTGGAAAATTTAGTCTCTGGACTGTGGACACTGCCTATCCTCGAGCCAAACAAACATCAAAAAAGGTTGGGCCAAGTTTGGTGACCCGGTTCTCAAGCGTCTCCTAGTAATTATGAATATTATTATGAATATAAAGTTAAATAACCTTGAGGTGTCAATATCTTGACACTGAGGGAGCGTTAGAAGCTTGAATTTTTTGCGAATGGTCACGGTAGTTCTAGATAACATACATATGAAGTTTGGTCCAGATTGGTAATCTGAAGGTCTGATACTTTTTTGACAAACTACTGGATAGTATAGCACTGTGTGGCGGGGGATGCTAATATCACAGTAGCATGTTCTGTAGTTGATCAACATTTTTCGAGAAATGGAAACTCCATGAATGAATTCATGTTCTAGCTAACTTACATTGGTTTTCGAAGCACTTGTCACTTTTTTCTGCTCAAACCTCATCCTTTCAGAGCCAGTAGTATGATTTGTGATCGTTTGAATTTGTTTCATATTCAACGATCCTAAGTCATCAAAATCTTTCAGAGAACTCACAGAGCTGAGTTGAGATGAGGTTGGGTTATCGATGTTCAGAGGGCCTGTACTAGGTGGCGGAGTATCAGGATCTGGAAAGGTCACGAGTGGTTCCGAATTGATTTCTTGTATCTCATACCCATCTCTGAAAATATACATAACACATATGAGAAAAAATTTATAGCTACATGATAAGCATTCTTCAATCCCACGGGGAAGATTTGGAGAAATCTCAACCCATTTGGAAAAAAGCGTTGAAATAGATTTGAACATTCTCCCGGATACGTATCTCATTCTTATCTCACGAATGATTTTGACACTAAAATTAGATATTTCAATGCTTTTGCGATGAATCTATTCGGTTGATAAAGGGGGCAGTTTGTATCGTTCTTACCCATGAAATTTAAACGCCCAATGACCCTTCTAAATACTTCATCATGAAATAAATGTGAAATGACTCGTTATAACTGGAAAATACCTGCTACATAATTGTACCATAAAATAGTTTATCACCTGTTCCCGAGTATCGCGTGATTCATTAATCCATTGCTACAAGTTAGTCTGCTGGACAATTGGAAAACAGTAGAGAAATGGAAGTATGTCATTAACTCTTGAACAAATTCGCATTGAAGTTGACGGAAATGACGATAATATCTCTCTATATTAAAAGCCAGACCGCCGCCGCTGCCGCCGCCGCCGCCGCCGCCGTCAAATATCTCCACCCCTTTTTTGCACCCCTTTTTTACACCCCTTTCTTGCACCCCTTTTTTGCACCCCTTTTCTGCACCCCTTTCTTGCACCCCTTTCTTGCACCCCTTTCTTACTCCCCTTTCTTGCACCCCTTTCTTGCACCCCTTTTTTGCTCCCCTTTCTTGCACCCCTTTTCTGCACCCCTTTCTTGCACCCCTTTCTTGCACCCCTTTCTTGCACCCCTTTTTTGCACCCCTTTTTTGCACCCCTTTCTTGCACCCCTTTTTTGCACCCCTTTCTTGCACCCCTTTTCTGCACCCCTTTCTTGCACCCCTTTCTTGCACCCCTTTCTTACTCCCCTTTCTTGCACCCCTTTCCTGCACCCCTTTCTTGCACCCCTTTCTTGCACCCCTTTCTTACTCCCCTTTCTTGCACCCCTTTTTTCCACCCTCTTTTGCCACCCCCAACTCTCGAAGGATTGGTCCGATTTTCTTGAAATTTTGCACACAGGTTAGTCGCGGCAAAATCTAGGCCGAGTTCAATTTTTAGCGAAATTTCTTGGTTATTTCCCTAGCAACCGTTACTAACGTGTTTTCTCACGAATCCCCATTTAAGTGCTCATTGGGACCATTAAAGTCAATGAGAATCGATAAGACATTTCCCATAGCAACCACTGTTGATATCGTTGGCAACCGTTTGTCTACATCCCTAGCAACCGTTGCTTCGGAAGCCGGGAAATCAGTTTTAAGTCACACTCGATGGCCAAGGACACTGAATTGTTGTATTTGCTCCATAGCAACCGTTGTTTACCTCCTTAGCAACCGTTGGTAGGGGGAAGAAAAATTTACGTAGTTTCGTTTCCAGTATTTTCAACTGCACAGGATAGGAAATCTCCGTTCTACCCATAGCAACCATGGTTTACTTCCCTAGCAACCGTTGCTTCGGAAGCCGGAAAATCAGTTTTAAGTCAGACTCGATGGCCAAGGACACTGAATTGTTGTATTCGCTCCATAGCAACCGTTGTTTACCTCCTTACCAACCGTTACGAAGGTTGGAAATGATCCATTTATGACCCGTTTCCATTATTTTCGATGGCAAAGGTAGCTCCTCAGCAACCTTTATTTACCCCTAGCAACCGTTGCTAAAGGGAAGATAAATTCACGTAGTTTCGTTCCCAGTATTTTTAACTGTACAGGATAGAAAATCTCCGTTTTACTCATAGCAACCATTGTTTACGTGTCTAGCAACCGTTGCTGCAGAAAAAGAAAAGGGCTAAATATTATTTTGTCTCTATATTAAAAGCTGAACCGCCGCCGCCGCCGCCGTCATTTTGCTCCCCCTGGTTGCTCCCTCTGGTTGCTCCCTCCGGTTGCTCCCTCCGGTTGCTCCCCCTGGTTGCTCCCTCCGGTTGCTCCCTCTGGTTGCTCCCTCCGGTTGCTCCCTCCGGTTGCTCCCCCTGGTTGCTCCCTCCGGTTGCTCCCTCTGGTTGCTCCTTCTGGTTGCTCAGTTTCACCCTCTTTTTCCACCCATTTTTTCACCCTTTTTTTCACCCCCTTTTTTCACCCTTTTTTTATCTCTCTTTCCACCCCTTTTTTCCACCCTTTTTCCACCCTTTTTTCCACCTCTTTTTTCACCCCTTTTTTCACCTCTTTTTTCACCCCTTTCTCCACCTCTTTTTTCCATCTTCGTTTTCCACCCGTATCTTCGAATAAATTATTTATTTCCAATAAATATGCAATGGTCCGATCTCCTGGAAATTTTGCACACAGGTTAGTCGCGGCAAAATCTAGGCCGAGTTCAATTTTCAATAAAATCCGTTGTTTATTTGCCTAGCAACCGATGACCAAGAAAACTGAATTGTTATATTTGCTCTATAGCAACCGTTGTTTACCTCCCTAGCAACCATTGCGAAGGTTGGAAATGATGAATCTATGACCCATGTCCATAATTTTCGATTGCAAAGGACACAAAATCTTCCCACTTAGCTCCTCAGTAACCGTTGTTAAACGCTCTAGCAACCGGTGCCAAGGGAAAGAAAAAGTAAGTTTCGTTCCCAGTATTTTCAACTGCACAGGATACAAAATCTCCGTTTTACCCATAGCAACCATTGTTTACGTGTTTAGAAACCGTTGCTGTAGTGGAAGGAAAGGACTAAATATTATTTTGGACAATTTTTTTTCAATATAAATCCACTTATTCGTCGAAACTACCGTTTATTTACATCCCTAGCAACCGTTGTTTTGGAAGCTGGGAAAACAGTTTTAAGTCACACTCGATGGCCAGAGGCACTGAATTGTTATATTTGTTCCATAGCAATCGTTTTTTGCTTCCCTAGCAACTATTACGAAGGTTGGAAATTATCAATTTATGACCCGTTTCCATAGTTCTCTACGGCAAAGGACACAAAATCTTCCCAATTAGCTTTTCAGTAACCGTTGTTTACCGCCCTAGCAACCGTTGCTAAGGGAAAGAAAAATTCACGTATGTTTCGTTTCCAGTATTTTCAACTGCACAGGACACAAAATCTCCGTTTTACCCATAGCAACTATTGTTTACGTGTCTAGCAACCATTGCAATCTTACTCAAAATCTGCTGCTGAAAATCTGAAATGGAACACGCGGAATACCCCAAACAAAAAAATATGATCTAGCACATGTCACTATTAACCTAAAGTTAAACCCACTATTAATCTAAAAAAACAAACGTTCAACATGAATATAGCTGACATTAATCTTTTATTTTGATTCGAATCGTTCGTTCAGTATTCTGTCAATCGAACAAAATCGAAAGTTCAAGTTTAAAGTTTTATTGTTTTGAATGTAATTTTCTTTTAATTATTACTATACTTATTATTGAAATTATTGATTTCTAAAGAACACATGGGGGGTTGGCGAGCGAAGCGAGCAGGGGGGGTACCCCCCTAGTTTTATTAAATGTCGTAGATATGAAAGTCGAAGTGCAATATCTAATTTACGAAGACTTCACCATAGATGCTGTACGGTTGGCAAAAATACTTTCGGAAAATGATTCTCGCGAATCAAGAGGTCTTCCAAAAAAAATGTGGTGGAGACTAAGGTTAGAAAAGTATCAAACGTTAATGTTGGATAATCAAAGGAAAAACATTGTTACGTGGCTTGAATATTGAGATCCATAGATTAATTTCGTGGATTCGATATTTCGGTTGTGCAGCCGAGCTGAACACAGATTACTCGTGAAGGGTAGGTGAACGTGAAATAAATAATGTCAGGATGGATATATAGTTTAAATGTATAGGCGTATATTGAAACGATTCGTACAATAGCCGAAAAAGTATAAATACGTCAGGTTGAGTGTCGTGAAACCGAGTAGCTCAAATGGCGGCGAATTGCACAGTGGCGGTCGCGGCGTTACTGGTACGGGAGCACGGTGGCTAAAGCGACGTTACTACTTCGGAGGCACGGTGGCGAGAGAGTGCCGCCGCTCCCGGTCGTCATATTTATATGTTCGTAGGGGTAAGTCAGTCGAGTCGCGAGTGGGGGCTTCTTCATCCCCTGTTCGCCAAGGGGTGGACAGGTCCTGCACGCGCGTCGGTGCTACAAGCGTTGGGTCCTGTCGCTTGACTTTCCGTAACGTGATGCCGCTCGGCCGGATGCTTGCCGTATTTGGACTTCGTATATAATATTAATATTGAATAGTGACTATTGAATATATGAGGATTCGAATAATCGTGACACTAGCCACGGGACAACATGTTCAAAAAAATTAGTGCACTTCATTACCGTTGAGTAGACTTACGTGTCATGAAAACAATTCTAAGCCTCAAGAAGTCTGACTCGGAGGTCAAGATGATTACAACATGCACAAGCTGATGCATCGTCGTCTCTCCCGACCAACATGTGAATTGTGAACCTCTGTGTTACAACAGATTTGGGAAAATAGTTTGCAAGTCGCGGACTATTTTTCCAAATCTGTTGTAACACCGCGGACAAAATATATATGGAGTTCTCATTTGAACTCCATATCACGGAGTGGCCCTCAAAGATCGCATATCACGAATTTGATAGTGCATTACGGATGATACAGTGACATACACACCCACATATACACCCACACATGCATGAGTGTGTGTGTGTGTGTGTGTATATATACACATAATATATATTATGGTCAATTCTCTGTGGAATTCTCTTATCGAGTGGATGCAATCCATGACACATATGTTTTATTAATAGTTTTTTGTAAATTTTAGCACAATAGAGATAATGTATTGACCATCAATACATGAAACAACTGAAAGTTAGGTGGCGTCAAGTATCAGTAATGCTTGATCTATATAAATGATATTGATAACTCAGGATATGTATTAGCATGATAGAATGTGAGTTTTTATAATGAATAATTGTAATAATACCACAGACAAGTGTTTGCAAAATTTGGAAGTATTGGCGTTGCAAGGGTCCCTGGAATAGTCATTTAAGCCAATTAGAAGAATATGTGGGCACTATGACCAGACAGGAGCATTGACCTGGTGTCATATTATGTCCTAGAGCCATATGGTGGCCTTGACATACTGAGAGTGTCATTACCCGTGACTGCCCATAGTACCGGACTCTGGTTTCCGGCTATTTAGAGTTATTTTTATTTGTCTAAATTTACAATTATTTAAGAAAAAAATTTTATCATAAGTTATTTTATTTAAAAAAGAATTGGCCTCTTCTTGGAACTTCTCAGGCCTCTGTTTGCGGACCTGTTATAACAAAATAAAAAAAAATCTCTCTATTTTCCGCCAAAAAAGAATTACGTTTAAAAAATTTACAAAAGGGAAGAGTTCAAAATTTTTACTCACAGCATTCGCGTTTCGAGCGCAGATTATATTTTATTCTGCCGCACCGGGCACAGCCGTCGCGTACTTGAACGGCAGGAACCGTTTTCGGCACTTTTTTTCGCAGGCCTTACACGCAGGCATTTCCGTAGCACGTTCTCCCAATTTTTTGAATAACTGTATTGATTTCTTCGCGCGCCCGCGCTTTTATTAGCACTTTTTGATGGAAGAGGTGTAGCTTCCAGTTCTTTCTTAAAAAGTCAAAATCCTTATGCAGTCGGGGTAGCACTTCGTCTCTGCCGGCTAGCTCCCGAAAAGCCTCTTCATCATCCTACGGCTCGTGCGGTACAGGAACACCTTGCTGCTCTGGAGGTGGCGAGGCTGGGGAATCACGTATATGATATGGGGGGCGATAGTCCGGGTCGTTGGCTTCGCAGGTATAATCCTCAGCACTGCTCTCATCATCGCTGTTTTCGGTCGACCGCTGCTCTCCGGTCGGTATAGGGTCGCCGCTCATCAGGTCGTCCTTGACCCAGATAATACCATCTATGGGCGTCGTCCAGGCGCGAAAATTGTCCAGGCTCTCAATTGCTGGGCGAGCACACTTATACGGCAAGCGATTGACAATCGCCAAACACTTTATACAAATCGCGGGCGGTACCGGGGGGAGCACACTCATTTCACCCACGCTCGCGAACATTGCCGCGTCGGCCTCGACTTTTATGATGTTGGACATTGCGAAAAAAATGGTTAAGGAGAAGATGCGTTATGTTTGAGGACCGGGGAGAAACTGATTATTCGCTGGGCTGTACACTGTCTGCCCAAGCATCCCCTACTAGAAGAAATAGCTCCTGTTTCCCCTGCAGCAGCGTCCCACGATAAACCCAGAGGTGATACGCGATACTCAGCATCTAAATTCATCTGCTGAATTGAAATCGGCAATTTCGGCGTGAAACGGCTATTTCGACTTCCCCACGTGCAAGTTTCAGCACGTGCTGACAATGAGCCATCTGGCTCACCAAGATAAAATGCTGCATCGACAGCTCTGCGTGGAATCCTAGATGAGAAAGTCACCGTGTGAAACAAGGTGAACGGCGTCCGCTGTTTCTCGCGTATACTTTTAAATACGTAATACGAGTTTTTCTTTCTGATTCTCCCAAACGCGAAATTCAGCAGGAGAAAACCGACATCTTCTTTATATAAAAAAAATCTTATTCCACGCAGCATGCTTAATGTCGTCCAAGTTTTCTGCGTAAGGAGTCTTAGAAATCAGCAGTTTTCGTGGGAATGCTTTATATTGTAGGCTATGTGTTTTGGGTGGCCAAACCTTGCCGCAAGTACATGTTTTCAACGTAAGGCGGCTCTAATTACAATAAAAATCAGCAGTTTTGGTGCGAAAAATGTAAACTGCAGTCTATGCGTATATGGGTGGGCAAACCCCACTACATCATACGAAATGGTACTGTTGGGCACTATAAAAAGCCTTCCTCGACTGGTTTTTGCCACAGTTTAATTTATTCCCAGTGGAGAATAAATCTATCCCCTGTAAGATGGAGACGTCAAAAGTGATGCTTTTGGACATCATCCACATTGTTTACGAAGTCCTGATTCTCCAGGAATTACGTAAAGAACTACCCCAATGGTGTCGCGATTTTGAAATGTGTACAAAATTACGAGCTTTACCGGTATTGGTACTCTTGAAACGATTGAAAATGCTGTTATCGCTCTCTTTGCTGAGAAGCATCAAGCGTCTGTATAAACGTGGCGTTTTCAAAGACAATGAAGATATTATTTGTATGATCGGGGATATCATTGTCACCCGGAATCTGGAAGACTCGCCGTCCGTTCGAGCGATCATGATGGAATATCGACGCTTGACTGGTAAGTTCATTCATGATTAATATATTATTTCTTCCAAAAATCGTACTTTATCGCGGTCTTTGAAGGTAAAGAAATAGAGGGCGCGTATATTTTCATGATAAGTATACATATATTTCAAAATCAACTTAAAAAAATAGAAAAAAAATGTAGTCATTAAATCAACCTAAAACAATAAAAAAAAGTTGATCGGACCGGGAATCGAACCCCGGACCGCATTGTCGCAAGGCGGGAGCCTTACCCGATTGGAAACTGTGATCAGGCTGCCTGGCCAGATAGCGTGGCCCAGACCGGGCTGCCTGATCACGGCGCAGCATGGCAGAGGACGGCGCTGTGATCCGAGGTGGACTTGGCAAAAGCGTGGCGCGCGATCACGGTATAGAGTGTATAGCATATGCAGCAGTTCAGTATGTAGCAGTATACAGCCATATACAGCTGTTCAGTTACACCTGCAGTACTTTGTTAATTGATAACAATTTACGGTATGGTAAGTAATTATCTGTTTTATGATTGTTGTATTTTATATTGAATAAATTGAGTAGAACTTGTGAGCAATAATTTCAAATTATTTTACAGACTGCAGTGTTTGGAGGAACAACAGTTAACCTCCAAAGTACACCTCTGTGCAGAGGGAATTCTGAAAATGAAGCAACACATGGCTTGTTCATTGTACTCAGGAAGACTTCACAATATTTGCTGGGAATCTGGGTGCCAATCGGTGTATCGTTCAAATCACCCAAACGGGTGTACAATTATTTCCAGGCTTGGGGCAGATTCAACTAATGCTTATGGAGTTGGAATGTCCAATTATTCATGCCGGCTGTGCAGATCCCTCTGTTGATATATTCTCATCTCTGAAGATTGTCAATTACTTATTTTGAGAGAAGGAAGAGGGATAGCTTGTTCGCATTCTCAAGCTGTAAGTTTATTGTTTCATCCACAAATGGAGGCTGTACTTACAGAGGTGTAAGCTACGCTTACAGAGGTGTAAGCAGTCTTTTTACACATGTGATACCTGAAGATTCGGACGATGAAGATATTCATGAAGATGACTCAGTTGAACAACAAATCATTAGAACAATTGATAATGAGGATGATTTATTATCCAGGAATACATCAGTATTTCAAATGGCAGTATTACAAAAGCCTGAAGGAAATCCTGGAAAGAAACCTCCTTAGTGGCAACAGTGTAGTGTGAGTGGAGTGTTAAAAGTTTATTCATTGCATTCATTAAGTTCAAGTTGGCAAAATAACTATTGTTGCTTGACGTCATCAGAGGAAAAGACCAATGCTTTTAGTGAGGTTAGATAAAGAACTACACATGTATCGAGTGAACAGATGCAAAAGGACATGTGAAAGTACGTTTTAAGAAAATTGAACACAATGTGATGGACAACAAACAGGAATGAATGCACCTACGCCATAAATGTTGGAAAAGTTTATTCTATCGATGGACTTTAATGGTATAGAAGGATGGGCATCTCCAAAACAGAGAAGTTCTGGTTATGTATTCACAACCAAAAGAACTTTACAGACAGTGTATTAAAATAATGTGGAAACTGTACAAAAAGTGTAGGATAGACGGATGATGCGAATCTCAGTGAATATAATATACTTTACCGTGAAGGATCTTTGGTAATAATTCATGTGTCGTAATCTGTTGAACATGACCATCCTATGGCCTTTGAATTTTCACGCACGGACTGCAAAAACATTACAGGTAGAGTGAATCCATTGATATTTTCATTGTTAATCTAATCTTATATTCGAATGAAGACAAACATGATGAGATTTGTTTATTCATTACCTATTATTTTAGTAACGTTATGTGATTTGAATCTTACTAAGTTGATATGTTTTATTCAATATACATGTGTGGTGCTTTCTTAACTCAGAAATTGTATTTGCATTCTGAAGAAAATACACATTGCAATATTGAACTATGAATCTCAGCCTCTCCGTCTACACTGACGGGTTTCCCCGTCACATCAGACACTCAAATTTATGTTTGATGATGCTCAGTATCAATAGTTTGATACTTGCAGCTGATCTGTAAGTTTATTGTGTCACGGGTACTTTGTACCGTGAGGTCTCCCTGTCCCAGCAAACATCCCCATTTGTATAGCGGCCGACATACAAGGTAAGAGAGAGACAGAGAGAGCGCGAGAGAGAGACAACAGCAGCGCGACATCACCGCCGCGCCGCGGCAGCTACAGGTGCCAGGCGGAAGCGGGCAGTGTGTGCCCAAGCGCGAGCGCGAGAGCAGCAATTCGGCCCTTGATCCCTTCGCGACTTTCGGTGCCTTGTGCCACGTGCTGTGCGAGTGCTTGTGCACGCGTGCCCCGTGTCCGGTGTCAGCGCCGACACCCCGAGCAGCTCTTCCACGCCACGGCCGAGCCGAGGCCCACGTGCTCAGCGACAGCTTCCCCGGCTTCCGAGCGCCGGCTTTTCTCCGAACGCCGACATCGCCGTGCTTCTACGCCGCCAGCTCCCACACCGCGAGCAACGACAAGGTTGGTCTCCACGTGTTGCTCTCTCTCTCTCTCAATCGACCGCGCCGCGTTTCCCCCATTACTTGTACCCCAACATTGCAATAAAGCACTATTCTTTTTACGTGTGTGCGTTTCTGTGGCCCCGATTCACCACCTATATTTCCGAAAGACGACTCTGAGAACTCGCCCAGCATTAGCGCCGGGCGAGATTGCACTCTCTCGTGTCCCCTTTGTTATTAATAATTATTATTATTATTAATGGGCATGAGCCAGTGACATTGGCGCCCCTAACGTGTGGTAATCGGGAAAATATAAAAGTACACAAAGATAAATTCACGCGTTCGCGAGCGAGAAAATCGGATTTCGACCCGACCGCGTGATAGGGAATTCCGTGAAACGACGCCGCACGCGTAGCGAGGAGAATTCCAGAAGCCGACAACGACGCGGCCTGTGAATATTGTCCGTGCGAGGACAAGCAACATAAACATAGCGCCGGCAAAAGTTTCCTTGTCGGAGCGCCGGCATCATAACACGGCGCGGCAGCGAGCGGCCGTATATACAGATATGTCGCCGAATCACGCGCGCTCCGCGGAACTCGGCAAGGGCGCGCGCGCGTAAACACAGCGCAGCAGCGAGCGGCCGTGTATATAGATATACCGTCGCGCGTGCTTCTCGAGAGTCGGTAAAGGCGTACGCTCGCACACGCGGAGCTCGGCGGCGCAGCGGTGCCCAACCTCTACAGTAGTGCTCAACCGGCACAGGGGTGCTCAACCAGCACGATTTGGGGAAATCAGCTGTTCGATACGGAATCGAAACACACAGCGTGCGAAGGCATGCGGAGCCTAAATAACGTTCGTTTCCGATTATAGTGATCAATTTGGCGACTCGTAAAGACGTAGTGAATTAAAATAAGCCCTTTTTCGCCGTCATCGTTTAAATTAATTATTTATAATTCGACAAAGTTTTCGAACCGGAAATAATTTTAAGAATTAATATTTTTGAATGTTATTTACTTATAGGTATTGAGGCACACACTCAATACGAGTTTCGCGTGTCAGTCAAAAATTTTTTTTGTACTGATTTACAGATTCTTTCAGAAATTTCACATGTTTCAAAAATAAGCTTTGAAAGGGTTGTCGACACTATAGAGTGGGGAAAGTATTTCAAAGGAAATTATTTTCAAACGACAACAAGGAATTGCCTTGTGTTATTTTTGTAAATTAAGGAAAATTAATTCAGTGACATAAACAATTCACTAGCGTGTGAAACCAGACCTTACAAGGAATTTTAAATTTTTTCAAGTAAAGTTTAAGCAAGTTTTGCCACTAATGAAATTTTTTTCGCTTGAGCCAAGGAACCTCAATCAAGTTGGGATTTCTTGGAGACGTTGAGAACTCAAGCGAGAGAATTTACTGATACGACTCACGCACGCAGCTCGTACATCACTGCCGAAAGGAGCGTGATAAAATAGAATTAAGACAATACTGAACAAATTACATAAATATATTGCGGATTCGAATATACGACTGCTTGCGATTGCGCATTAGAATAAGAAAGCGAGACAAGCGGCAGCGAATCCAAAGCCACCGCAACGCGAATTTGGCGTACCAGCGTACGACTGTCTGTCTTAAGTTCGACAAGAGTACAACCGGAAGAAAATGGCGAGCAGCATCGATTTCAACAGCGAATACGTTGATCTGACGACATGGATCACCACGTTAAGTCACGAGGGCTTTGAGGAAGCGCTCCAACGGCTCGAACTACACAGAACGGGAACAGAGCGCGAAATGATGCAGCGGCTAATGCGCAGACTGATGGGCGAGTACACCGTAAGCGACTTCGTAGAGAATACGGTGTGCGAATCAGAAGAAGCACTGCGTGCGCATAGAGATGATGCACTAATTGAGTTCACCAAAGAGCTCGGAAGGACACACGCGCCGAACATGTTGAGTAGGTTGGTGTCGAAAATAATTGAAGAGCGTGAGAACTCACGGGTACCGGACGATACCGAAAACGCGTCAACAGCTGAGCGGACAAATGCGACAAACGAAAACACGATTGAGGACGACGCCTACGGTTTGGCGAACTCAAGCAGACTGTCTGCAGCGGCGACAGAATTCGTGATGCAACCAGTTGTGACAACACACACAACAGCTAATGCGTCGACGATGTACAGTTCGCCAGCGACTAGTACGGCGTCGGCAACGACTGTGATAACCACGTCTCACAAGAGTAGCTCCTATACGACGGCTCCAATTATAACAACGCGAGCGGCGGACGCGACTGTGGATACGGTACCATGCACGCTAAACGGACAGGTGCAGGAAGTACCACGCGCGATTGCGACAGAAATCGCGCGATTACAGGAAGCAAGAAGAGAAGTAGAATTGGAGCGCAAACGCCTGCAAGAAGAACGCAGGCAGCAACAAAGATTGGCGCACAGTACGACAATGCCCGGAGCGCAGACGTACGCGCAACAGACGCTCGATATGTCAAACGTACAGCGGCCAAACGGACAAACCGCGAATGAAGACAGAGCGCAGAAGCGTAACGTGAATATACAGGACACATTTGCGATGAATTACCTTAACGCGTCCGAAGAATCGCAAGCGAATGCGACAAAACAAGCGGCACCGACCAACGCTGCGAGTGCGCCTGCGAATATTCCGACAGCGGCGCGCCAACAAAACGTCAGCGACTCGTCGTTACGCCCAGCCTGGGAGGGGGGAGATCCCAATGCGCACGCATACGGTTGGCCTTCAGGCTCTCGGCGGACGTTTGCGAACGGCACGGTCGTGGACGTCGGTCGGACGGTTCGCGCGTGGGAGCTCCGCTTTTCGGGCGAGCTAAACGACATGAGCATCGAGGAGTTCATCCAACGCGTCGAGGAGTGTAATGGCTCGGCGAACCTTAATGACACCGAGTTGCTCAACGGGTTGACGGAGCTGCTGTCAGGTGTTGCGCTACAGTGGGCACGACGTACGAGGCACAAGTGGCGTACGTGGCCAGATTTTTGCGACTCGGCAAGATTGTGCTATGGCATTGATCAGCACTTTCAGCACAGACTTGTGCGCGAGGCGGAACGTCGCACGCAAGGCCCCGAAGAGCCAGCGCGCGATTACATCTTTCGGCTGCTGACAATTTTGGACAAGTTGAATCCGCAATGGCCACTGGAACAGCAGTTAGACCTGCTGTACCGAAACCTGTTGCCGGCGCTACAGAGACTCATACCACGAGAAAAAATCGTGGATGTGGACTCTCTGTTACTAGAAGCACGCCGCGCAGAATATCTACTGGACGCGGAACGGACGTACAGACCGACGCCCCCGCCAGATCAATGCTTGCTGCCCGAGGCTGCGTACAAGCCCGCAGCCAAAGAGCAAAGCTCAAGCGCCGTGATGAGGCCAGAGCAAAAACAGAAAATCGCGGAAACGCCGCGTGGCTTGTCGGCTGAAGACATCACGCGTCTCGTGACGCAGGCTGTGCAACAGCAGCTGAAGAGCCTCAAGGTCGCACACGAGGGTGAGACCAGGAACAGCAGCACGCCGCCGCCACCGATGAATGCGCACCCGCCAAAAGCGAACGGGAACGCGCAAAATGCCGGCTCACGAAACGGCCAACAAAAGAAGTCGAGCCGGAAAAACGACGGTGAGCGTTTAGTGCTCATGAAGCCCCTCTTAGGCCCGGACCGGCGGAATGCGGGCAAAGAGCCAGGCCCGCGATAGGACTGCACATGCTGGAGTTGTGCGTGGCCGGGCTACTACACCAGGACCTGTCCGGAATGCAAATTGCATTACGCGCCGGCCCCAAAAGAATAGGGGGTCGAGTAAGTGAAGTCAAACTCGATACCCCCACCACCCCTCAGACCTCCGAGGAACCAATGTACCCGGCGGGCACCATCGTGGGCCCGCTGCTCTTTACGGACACGCCAGAAGGAGCACTTCCCGTGGACGATCTGACTCGGCCAATCAGCCCCTGCGGGCGATATTGGATCCCGAATGTCGACGTGGGAGGGTACCGCATCCGAGGCCTCGATGACTCGGGGGCGACACGTACCGCAATGGGACCGCTCGGGTTGCAGATTGCGACAGAAATCGGCGCGAAAATTTTTCCATACGATGGACCAGGCGCGAGACTAGCCTCGGGCGCTCCCGCCCGAATCCTTGCCCAAGTCGCGCTCCCGGTGAGGATTGGCATTGTAGTGCACGACATGCCAATCATCATCCTGGAGCACTGCGATTACGACATCCTGTTGGGCTCGGATTATAGGCAGTTGTTCAACGCGCAAATTGATCCATGGAATCTGTTACGTGGCTTGAATATTGAGATTTGATTTGATTGTTTCTCGTTTTCTTGCATTTCTTCATCTAATAATCCTTCAATATCACGTGGAAATTCAAAATTTTCTTGTTCTTGGGAAGTCATTCTCTTATGTTTAGATTTACTTTTCTTAACGGATTTCACTATTTTTCGAATAATCTTGAATAATTTTCTTAAACTTGTTCAGAAATATATATTTTGGCCTATTTGCAAGCCCTAAGAGATTGGTTTCAATATTCCGTGATATTCTTAAATTCCAGTCGCAATATTTAACGTGCCCCGTACTTACCAGTAGGCGACTAGCAGGATCAACGTGTAGAAGTTCATACTCGGATCGAAAGACTGCATTGGGCCTCTTCCTGTCCTTCCTTCCTCCTGCTCTGTTTGCTCCTTGGCTAGGAGTCGTCCTTCTACAGGTTCTCGGTTTCTTCTTTCTTGATTCACGACACTCAGTCTCGGCGCGGATGATCGCGTACACTTTCCGCGTACTTTGTAAAAAAAATTTCTAATTCCGTTCACGATTTTAAATTCCCTTACACGACACGAAATCCCACTTCTGACACCAATATAGGGAGAACAGATCTGGTAGGGTCCAAGGAGGAGGGCCACGCTGAGTGTTCGGCTAACTAGGGCTAGGGCGACGGCTCGAGTGCCGAGAGTTACGATAGCTCGAGAGCCCAGAGCTATGAATTTGGAATCAAACTCCTCCCGCCGGTTCTCCCGTCTACGGATCGTTGGACTTGGGGCGTTGGCGCGACTAGCGCAGCGCCTGCAATTTCGGGTTTGACTCTACTGTTACGTGGCTTGAATATTGAGATCCGTAGCTTAATTTCGTGGGTTCGATATTTCGATTGTGCAGCCGAGCTGAACACAGATTACTCGTGAAGGGTGGGTGAACGTGAAATAAATAATGTCTGGATGGATATATAGTTTAAATGTATAGGCGTATATTGAAACGATTCGTACGTTAGCCGAAAGAGCGTGTGTTCCTAATTTAATAATAAGATAAGTATAAATACGTCAGGTTGAGTGTCGTGAAACCGAATAGCTCAAATGGCGGCGAAATGCACGATGTCGGTCGCGGTGTTACTGGTACGGGAGCACGGTGGCTAAAGCGACGTTACTACTTCGGAGGCACGGTGGCGAGAGAGCGCCGCCGCTCCCGGTGGTCATATTTATATGTTCGTAGGGGTAAGTCAGTCGAGTCGCGAGTGGGGGCTTCTCCATCCCCTGTTCGCCAAGGGGCGGACAGGTCCTGCACGCGCGTCGGCGCTATTCGCGTTGGATCCTGTCGCTTGACTTTCCGTAACGTGATGCCGCTCGGCCGGATGCTTGCCGTATTCAGACTTCGTATATAATGTTAATATTGAATAGCGACTATTGAATATATGAGGATTTGAACTAACGTGGCACTAGCCACGGGACAAATCGCACGTTGACCGTCGTAGGCGACCCGAATTCAATTCGACTGGAACGCGCCGCCCTGAACACCGGCAATCAGCTGGCGTCAATTGGCCTTGCCGATCTCTCGGAGATCCAGGACCGAGCGCTGGCGAACCTGATCGGGAAGTATCGTGTGGTGAATGGCCCACGAATCGGCTGCACAGACTTAATCGAGCATAATATCGAGCTCATGTCGTGCAAGCCGATCAAGCAAAAGTTCTACCCGGTCTCAAAGAAGATCGAGGAGGAAATGTACAAACAGGTGCGTGATCTCCTTAACGAAGGTATCGTCGAGCCTTCAAACAGCAGCTGGGCAAGCCCTATTGTAATGGCGCGTAAAGCCAACAGCGAGTTCCGCATGTGTGTAGACTACCGCAAGCTGAACTCTGTCACACGGACGAGCGCTTACCCTTTGCCACGCATGGATGCGATCCTGCGAAAGCTGCGTGGGGCCCGCTACATCAGCACCATCGATCTGAAGATGGCTTATCATCAGATCAAGATGGCCGCTGGGGCAAAGCCGATGACGGCGTTCACTGTGCCAGGTATGGGACTCTTCCAGTTCACCAGATTACCATATGGGGTATCTGGTGGCCCGGCCACATTCCAAGAGCTTATCGATGGCCTCATAGGGCCTGAGTTAGAGCCCTATGCGTTCGCATACCTCGACGACGTGATCATATGCACGGAAACCTTCGAGGAGCACCTGGAATGGCTCGAGCATATCTTAAAGAAGATATTGGGAGCAGGCCTGGTAATCAACTGGGAGAAGAGCCACTTCTGTAAGTCAGAAGTGAAGTACCTTGGCGTGTTGGTCAACCGTGACGGATTTAGACCGGATCCGGAGAAGATTCGGCCGATCATGGAGTATCCGGCGCCCCAGAGACGGAAGGCGCTGCAGAGGTTTCTCGGAATGGCTACGTGGTACCGCAACTTTGTAGATAACTTCGCGACCCTCGCCGAACCTCTGACGCGTCTGACGTCGAAGAATGTACCGTACGTATGGGGGGAGGAACAAGAGAAAGCCTTCGGCATCCTCAAGGGCATGCTGGCGACAGCACCAGTACTGCACCGGCCCTCGTACGAACATCAATTTGTACTGCAAACAGACGCCAGCGACACAGGCCTTGGCGCCGTGCTCACGCAGACGATTGATGGTGTGGAACGACCCCTCAAGTTTGCGAGTCGCATCTTAAGTTCGGCAGAACGCAACTACACGACTACCGAGCGGGAGTGTCTTGCCGTCGTGTGGGCGATCGAGAAATTTCGAGCTTACATCGAAGGATATAAGTTCAAAGTGATCACAGATCACAACAGCTTGAAATGGTTGCGTACCTGCAAGAAGCTTGCGGGCCGACTCGCGCGCTGGACGCTAGAGCTGCAGGACCACGACTTCGAGATCGAGTACCGGAGAGGATCGGAGAACGTCGTCCCCGATGCACTCTCCAGAATGTATCAACCGGACGAGGACGACTGCCCAATAAAGATTGCCGCAGTCGAGCTGGAGGATACCGCCGACGAATGGTATAAAAGCCGGCGTAAAGATGTGCTGGAGCGGCCGGGCGAATTCCCGTTCTACAAAGTGGTGGGCGGGAAGATGTACCATTTCGACGCAAACGCCGACCTCGACGACCTGATCGAGGACGACGATGCGTGGAAATTGGTACTCCCGGAGGAAAAACGCCTCACAGCGCTGAGAGAATGCCACGAGTCGGCATGCGCAGGTCACCCCGGCCGATACAAAACGTTCATGCGCGTGAAGCGGTATTACTTTTGGCCAAAAATGAACAAGGATGTCGCCAAATTCGTGGCGCACTGTGAGCTCTGCCAGCAGATGAAGGTGGAGCAGAGACGGCCAGCAGGACTAATTAGCGTCCGCAAAGTCGTGAAACCGTGGCACACAGTCGCCGCAAATTTCATGGGACCGTTCCCGCGCAGCAAGCGCGGCCATGAACACATCCTGATCTTTATGGATGTGTTTTCTCGTTGGATCGAAGCCATTCCGTTGCGCAAAGCCAATGCAGATCTGGTAAAGCGTGAGCTCAATAAGGTCATTTTGCGCTATGGCACGCCGGTATACTTCTTGAGCGACTGGGGAACTCCATTCAAGAACGATGGACGATTTCCTGACCAGTCGGGGTATCAAGCACAAGCTCGCACCGCCTTACCACCCGCAGGCGAACCCGGTTGAGCGCGTCAACCGTACGTTCATGACGTCGTTAAAATGCCAGATCGAGAGCGATCACCGCACGTGGGACGAGACCATCGATGAAACGGTGAAAATGGTTATTCGCCGGCATTCCTACTGTATGGTCGGAACCCAACGCCGCCACTAACGCTTCGACGGAAGGAAGATAGGCAAGCCGCTGAACAGGGGGGGGGGACGAAGAACTCCAGCAGTGGATCGAGCGCCTGCATAATTTGGGAGAGGTGAGGGAGATCGCCGCCCACAAATCAGCGCTCGCACATGAGAAGAACGCGCAGTACTATAACGCGAAGCACAGGGACGTACAGTTCGACGTAGGCGACTCTGTGCTGAAGCTGAATAAAGTACTCTCCTCCGCCAAAAAGGGTGTTACCGCAAAGCTGGCGCCGAAATACAATCGAAGTTACACGGTCGTCGAAAAGATGGGTGCCAACGTGTACAAAATCGCCGACGAATCGGGAAAGGACGAATCAGTGGTCCACGTGAAGTTCCTAAAACCGCAGGTCAGCAACGAGCAAGAGAACGACCAGGCGACGGAAACAGCAGCCGCTACTGGTAGCACAGAGGTGAGTGCGCACGACCCTCCAACTACCAACCCGTCAAATGGTAACGTACCTCGCGCGAAACGTGGCACACCGCGAAAGAACCGATACGTGGCGACCCGAACGCCAGCGGTAGAAACTGCGTGCGAGAACGAGCCGATGCAAACGCCAGCGATAGAGAGCGCGATCGAAGAACAACCGAAGCCTGTCATCGAACCGGAATCGAGTCCAGAAGAGCCGCCGACAGATAGCGTACAAGCGCCGGCAGGAACAGCCGCCAACGGAAAAAAGAAGCGCGGACGTCCGAAAGGCGCCAAGAATAAGGAGCTGGATAACGAGCCAGTGATCCTACAAAACCGCACGCGAGCGCAGCGTAAATAACTGCATGCGCAAGCAGAAACATTTTTTTTACATGAAATTTTTTTTTATTTTTGTTACTCTCCCAGTGGAGTGACGATAGAAATGTCAAGGGACAGTACTAACAATAAGATTTTACAGATGGACCAGGAAAACAGCAACAGAGCCAACGAGACGCCAGCAGAGGAACTGCTGCCACCGCACCCCGAACCGCTCAGGCGCCCAAGGAGCGCAAGCGCACCCGCCGTCACCCCACTCGAAACGTGGTACGACGCCAATACCACCATCTCAACAGATGGTGAATTCGCTGACAAGAGCACCGAGACGGTGGTAGAGACGTCGAACAACAGCGCCACGCAACAGGTGGAAGACGACGCGGCGGCGGCAATGGACCGCATGCACGTGAGGGCGGAAGGTGGGACGCACGCAGATGCGGGCAGAACGCACGCGAGTGCGGCAGAAGCGCACGCAAGCGTGCCAAGCACCAGTGCGCACGCAGACGCGCAAGACGAGACCACTGCATCAGCCCAGGCGCAGGGAGCGCAAGGAGAGCAGGCGCAAACGACCAACCAGCCCCCACCACCTAGCCGCACCACTAAGTCACCACCAGAAAGGCTGGAAGAAGCGGTCGGCAAGGCGGAGGAGGCCGCCCGGAAGGTGCAGGAGCTCGGCGAGGCCTACGAAAAGGCCATAGAGGAGGCCGGTTACGCTCTGCGCAGCGTGCGTCGCTTCTTCGGCGACGTGGCCAGAGAGCGCCTAGCGGCGCCAACGAGTGTTGTCGTCGAGGCAAAGGAGATCCTCGACGACGCACGACTCGCCGCGCGCAAACGGCGCGAAAACAGGGAGCGCGAAGAGGAGGCGAGGCGCAGCGCAGAGGTCCTTGCCGAACAACTGCGCCAGTCGAGGGACAGGGCGGCCGAAGAGCAGCGACGACTGCCAGCACAGCTGGAGGAGGCGCAGCGGGTCCTCTGTGGGAAAACAGAGACGCAGGAGCAGCGCATGGCGCGCCCAACGCGTCGGGCGTCACTGCCCCATCTGCGAGTCGCAGGGCACCGGCAACCCCGACCGTTGCCACGAACGCCAGTTCCACCACCTAGTACTCCACCGCGTACGCGAGTACGAGAGGGAACAGGAGGAGAAGCGCCGGCAGGAACAGGAGAGGAAAAATCCCCAGCCGGATGTAGACGAGGACTGAACGCACGCAAGCGTACGGGACGCACACGGTTGTGCGGAGCGCAAGCGGCGCGAAGAGGCAAATCAGCCGAAGAAAGGCCTAAAGAGCCAAAATTTTTTCTTATATAGATTAAGTAGCTTAATTTTGAAATGTCAATCGAAGGCTGTAAAGTGGGTAAATAGCCACGCAACCAATGTAACTATAGAGTCGAGTGGAGCGCAAACCACTATAAAAAGCTGCCAAGTTGTGATTATTTTTTCAAATGAGTTTTTAGTTGATTTAATTCTAAGATTCCATAGTTTTCTTAATTACGTTTTTTCTTAATAAAGTCATTAATCAGTTGATAGTTTCGTTAGCCTTGAAATTATATTTATTGAGTCTATAGTTTTGTACAATTTTGTCTAATTTTCTTATTAGTTTCCTTTTGATAAAGATTCTATTTAGTTGTTAGTTAATACAACTGTTTAATTGTTCTTGAAGTTAACCAAGAGGTTGTATTAATTTGCGATAGCACACACGTAATGCGACAGAGCGCACGCGTTAGTGAGAACGCACACAAATGCGATAAATTAAATGTGATTGCGGAAATGTGGTACCGATCACGCGAAAAGCGCCGACCGATTCGCAGGGTAAGAACCCGTGCAGATTATTGTACACGCACGCGCCCAGTTGCTTGCAGAGAGATTTAGATTTAGATTTAGATAATATTTATTAACCTGTACATTTTTTTGTACAATTTTCAATGGATTAACAATTAGCTCAATACTAAGTTATTTATAGCTAAAGATTAATATAGAGGAGACATAGGAAAATATTGGCTTATAGCTAGATACATACAGTTTGCATAATTTTTACTAAGACCTAATTTATTAAGAGTTGTGCAACCTCTCACCACGGTCGCAAGCTAATAGATGTGTGAAGAGTAGCTTTTTGAAAACTTGAATGGATGAGGCATTAGTAATTATATGGGGAAGAGAGTTCCAAAGATAGGAAGCACTGACATGAAACGACCCCTCGAGGAATACCGTACGGAATCTGGGAACAACAAGCTCCGGTCTATATCCACCCCTACAGGGCCGAATACTGGTGTTGATAAGAAAGTATTCAGCGAGATACTCAGGACAGCCATATCTAAGGATCTTAAACACCATACAGGCCATGAAGTAGCTACGCCGAGTAGAGGTCTTAAGCCAATTTAACTCGGTCCTGTAGGGAGAGATATGTTCGCTCCTCCGCACACCATAGATATATCTTATCCCAGTGTTTATGAGACGCTGCAGAACTTGGTTACGCTCCTCAGAGAGATCACAGCACACGACGGAGCAGTAGTCAATTATCGGAAAGAGAAGCGATTTGATGAGGTGACATCTGAGCTGGTGGTTGGTGCTCCTGCGGAATTTGTGTAAGCGATACATGAGGGCATGAGATCTGGCCACGATTGAGGCCACATGCTCCCTCCAAGTAAAAGTGGAGTCAAGTATCACTCCCAGACTCTTAACTGAGGACTTAAGTTTAATGGGCGAGCCGTCAATGACAAGTCGATGTGATGCCTCAATGGGTAGCCGAGCAATGAATGGTTCACTGCCGAAGACGATAGCTTTGGTCTTAGCGGCATTCAAGATAAGTTTATTCACCGTTGCCCAAAGCACGATCCTGGCCGCGACCTCACTCAGAAAATCAAGTGTGCGAAGTAAGTCGTCAATAAAGCAGTGGATGTAGATTTGAAGGTCGTCTGCGTATAGTAAGTAATGCACGCCAGGTCCCAAGCATAGCGAAACGTCACCGATATAGAGGGCGAACAGTAGGGGGCCCAGTACAGATCCTTGGGGAACCCCCCTGTTGAGGCCACAAAAATCAGTGAACGTTCCATCCTCACGTCTAACACACTGCTCCCTTCCTGTCAGATATGAAGCTATCCACTTTAGTGAGGCAAAGGAAAATCCAAGCTTTGCAAGCTTGTGCAGTAGTGTGGAGTGACATACTGTGTCAAAGGCCTTGCTAAAATCGAACAGGAGTAGAGCAGTTAGCTTTTGCACATCCTTGGCCCGACGGACATCGTCTGTGAGTCTGAGTAGTGCTGTCTGGGTGCTGTGACCACGCCTGGAACCCGTCTGACGCCCATCCAATAGGCCCTCAGATTCTACATAAGCACTGATTTGATTGAAAACGAGTCTCTCAAGGACTTTAGAGAGAAAATTAAGCAGAGAGATAGGGCGGAAGTCACTCAGGGATCCCGGAGTGCGGATCTTGTTAAGGGCGAGAACTACAGCTTTTTTCCAGGGAGAGGGAAAGTGAGACTGGTCAAGGGAGGAGTTGAAGATATTTACAAGGATCGGGGTGATTGCAGGGAGTGCCTTGGAGATGAAGCTCTGAGGCAGGCCGTCAACTCCCACAGACTGCGAGAGCGACCGGCCGACGGCAAGCTTCACCTCACCCGCAGTGACGCGCGCAAAGCAGAACCCGGAGCCATCGGCCAGCCCCCCCCCGCAGCTGCTCGAGTGTGTCGTCGAGGTTAGGAGCCAGCGGGTCATTCGCTATTCGAGCAAAGTGGGAGTTGATTTCCCCCTCATCAAACCCCCCAAGGTTGTTAGTCGATTCAGGAACCAGTCCAAGATGCCTGAGCTCCCTCCATATCTCTCTGCTGTCAGACAGGCCAGCAAGTCTGCACTTGAAAAAGTCAAGTTTGGCGTTCTTGGTGTTTTCATGAAGTAGATCACGGGCAGTTCTGTACGCATGTCGGTCAGTATCAAGTCTCGTTCTTTTAAAGCGCCTGTAAAGTCTAGTCTTGTTGCGTTCAAGGGCGTCGAGGCGGCTGTCAAACCATGGCTGCTTTTTACTGTTGACCTTGAGGGTCCTAATAGGGGCATATCTGTCGATAGCTATACAGAGATTCTCATAGAGTTTATGTACGTCAGTTTCAGTGGTTCGGTCGGTGTCCTCAGGCCACGTCCAGTCACATCCAGTGAGAAAGTCACAGAGGTCATCAGGTTTGATTGCTTTGAAGTTTCTATACGTAAAAGTTCGTTCCTCCGGTCTTCCCACCTTCATGTCAATGGTCGCAGCGATGAGGTCATGACCGTCGATAAATGGGGTCTCCGTCTTCCAGTGGTCAGTCACAGTGTCAAGGTTGTCAACGATGCAGAGGTCGAGCCAGGTGTCAGCATTGCCACGGTGGAAAGTAGCACCATGGGGAACGAGCCGCAGCGACTGCTGGGAAATGAAATTTCTGAGAAATACAGCATCCGACGAGTCAGACAGCTGGTTCGCATTGAAGTCCCCCAACAATACCTTGGTGCTGTAGTCCGGCAGATGGAGAGTGAGCTTGGGAATGAGATCCGTCCCCTCCTTGAAGGGGGCATGCGGCGGTCGGTAGACCACGCCAGCGAAGAAGTGTCACTTCCAGAGCTAACCTCACAAAATAGAAACTCCGGAAGAGCCCTGTCACCAGCCCCGTCACGCGTCGATGTGCAGAGCACCGACGCTGTTAGCGTACGGTGAATGAACAGTGCTACGCCACCGCCTCTAGTGCTGCGATCATTTCTGACCAGCGTATAATCATGCAGCCTCACCATGGGATCATTATCCGGTATGTTGGGACCAAGTTTCGTTTCCAATATAGCTATGATGTGAAAGAAGGGTCGTGACTTCAGGAAACGTCTGATGTCCTCAATGTGCGCTCGAATCGAGTTTGCATTGAGGTGGCAGACTCTCAAGTTGTCCACAGCCACCGAACGGCCCTCCGGGGCAGCAAATGGCAGTGCGCGAAGGTTGGGTTTAGCAGGAATATAAGAGCAAGTGTGTGAGAGGTTGCACCACTCTTGTACATTTGTACCAATAGAGATTATTGAGCCAGAGGGGCTAAAAAATTATCCACGTCCTCCGGAGCGCTGATGAACACCGGCGCCTCCCCCCTACGCCTAATGAAAATCCTCCCATCCATGTGAAAAACGGATGGACGAGGCACAAGATCACGCGTTTTGTAGCACGCAATTTGGTAGAGTTTGAAGACATGTGATGGGAGGAATTCATTCACGTTGATGAAATTTGGGGGATGAGGCGACGCGGCTCCCGCGCTCAGGAGGAACTCTGGATCTATCGCGGAAGTGTGAACTCTACCCAGACCGATTTTGCTTTTGATAATTACATCAATGAGAGCCGGCGAGATCAGCGTCACAATTATAGAGGTGGGGTTTGGCGCAGGGGGGGGGGCAGAGGAATCTGCAGTCGATGAACCTGCAGTCGACAGAGTCGCGGTGCTGGGGCCTCCCGCTCGAACGCGCGGCCTGATCACACGAGCTTTGACTACATCGTGCTGCTGAAGCTCATTGTAAATAGTGCGCAACGCAGCGAAGGCCAGTTTGCGCAGGTCCGTGGCGGCATCAGGAGTAAGACCTGTTAAAATGATTTCAGCTGATAAAGGTTTTGCCGCCACTGAGAGCGACTGTACCCTCGCCACGAGCGCGGTGTTAAGCGATTGGAGTTGCTGGAAGCGAGCTTCATCAGCAGGAGCAGTCCGGGATGAGTATGATTGGACATGCTCATCAAGTTTACGTTCGAGAGCTGTCTGCTGCTCAGCAAGAGACGCGACCCCCCGACTCTACCCTCTCAACCCTGCCAATCAACGCAGGCAGGTCCTCAAGCACCGCGAGCTTGGATGAGATAGTATCTACTTTAGTGTGAAGTGAGGCTAGGTCATCCATTCTGCGGAGAATAGCAGCAAACGCGTCCTCCATTGACCCAGTAGATGAGAGGAGAGAGTCAGAGTAACCTGAATTCGCAGATTCAGGACGAGAGCCGGGGAGGTTTACAGCCGATGCATCACCGCGCGATGATGCTCCATTTTTCGCCAAAGTTTTGTTGAGACAGGTGTCGCAGATGGTCGCAGCCTGCCCATTAATTTGGGTTTCGGTCAGGCCCCCACACTTCGAGTGGAAATGCCTGTGACAGAGCATACAGCCGTACACATATGCATTGTGCCTGGCAAGCTGCTTGCACTGAGAGCAAGTTCCACCCGGAAGCGGGAGAGCCGCTCTGACGCGCCTTGTCTTACCAAGATCAGACATGATGCACGAAAGTCGAGGGGATTAGGATGAGAAGCTAGGACTAAAGCTAAAACTAAAACTAGAAAATTGGCAAGGCCTATGCAGGATGACCCGCACGCAATACAGTGAGAAACTGGAATTAGCAGTAAACTAGAAAATTGGCAAGACCAATGCAGGATGACCCGCACGCGACAGAGCGAATATGCAACGCACGGACAGAGCAATGCAGAGTTGGCCTGAGCCCGCACGCAAGCCAGGAGAGGCAGAGCGGGGAGTGGGCGGACGGAGCGTACAGCTGCGAGTGGGGCGCAAGGCTGTGGAGCCGACGCGAGAGCCGAGACCGGGAGCTGCTGCCACCTTACGTTCAACGATGGAAGATGTAAGGGTAACTGTATTACCGATTGAGCACTCGGACTGTACAGGTGGCTATATCAATCAAGCAAATGATGATAAACAATACACTGATTAGTAATATACAAGTAGCCAGTATTGGTGGACAAATTTTCATGTATAATTATGCACACCCGACACAGTCCGGTATCGTAAGGCAGAGCACGAGTTTGCACGCAGGGTCCACACGCGTTATATTAGTGATAATAAATTATTATTACACTCGGTGCAGCAGCTCGGGACAAACCGAAGAACAGCAGAGAAGGAACACCCACTCTCACGCAACTCTCACGCACGCACGCACTCGATAAAGACCTGTATATATCTTCAGTTCAATAGCGTAAATTTTTCTCAGCTGTACTTCACCGAGATGTAGGAGAGAGACAGCAGCAGACGGTCGATGGTGGGGGTCACCGGCAAGCGGCGAGACAGCTTGGCGCCTTCGAGCGGGCCTAACCTCCAAAGGCCAGGAAAGTTCGCTGACTGTTAGTAGATGCAAGCTACGTTGGATGACAATAATTATTGTTCACAACGCAAACTTGCAATTTTGCGCACAAGCAATCTGCAAGAACGAGGCCCGTATGGGCAGAAAAATGCAGTACCAAGGCTTGGATGATGGAGCAGTGTAGATATAGTGTTGATGCGGGGCTTACCAGAGAGAGAGAGAGAGAGAGAGAGAGAGAGAGAGAGAGAGCGCACCGCGAAATGAAGGTCTAAAAGAGTAGAATAAAGCGTAGGATCATTTCCTCATTACACATTGCCTATTGCTAATGAATTTTTTTTTTGTTTCTCCTGGAGTTGATCGAATTGGATCATATTGACCTTTATAAGGGAGACCAATTCACCGGCGCTTTCTTTTGTGATAAAGCGCGCCTGGGAGGGGGGTTTAATGGGTACCGTGAGGTCTCCCTGTCCCTGCAACCATCCCCATTTGTATAGCGGCCGACATACAAGGTAAGAGGGAGACAGAGAGAGCGCGAGAGAGAGACAACAGCAGTGCGACATCACCGCCGTGCCGCGGCAGCTACAGGTGCCGGGTGGAAGCGGGCAGTGTGTGCTCAAGCGCGAGCGCGAGAGCAGCAATTCGGCCCTTGATCCCTTCGCGACTTTCGGTGCCTTGTGCCACGTGCTGTGCGAGTGCTTGTGCACGCGTGCCCCGTGTCCGGTGTCAGCGCCGACACCCCGAGCAGCTCTTCCACGCCACGGCCGAGCCGAGGCCCACGTGCTCAGCGACAGCTTCCCCGGCTTCCGAGCGCCGGCTTTTCTCCGAGCGCCGACATCGCCGTGCCGGCTTTCTACGCCGCCAGCTCCCACACCGCGAGCAACGACAATGTTGGTCTCCACGTGTTGCTCTCTCTCTCTCTCTCTCTCAATCGACCGCGCCGCGTTTCCCCCGTTACTTGTACCCCAACATTGCAATAAAGCACTATTCTTTTTACGTGTGTGCGTTTCTGTGGCCCTGATTCACCACCTATATTTCCGAAACACGACTCTGAGAACTCGCCCAGCATCAGCGCCGGGCGAGATTGCACTCTCTCGTGTCCTCTTTGTTATTAATAATTATTATTATTATTATTAATGGGCATGAGCCAGTGACAATTAAAACAAATTCTACTTCAAAATAATAATGTTATAAGATCCATGCTAATATACAATTATTCACAGGATTTTAGAATGGAATCATGATGTTTTGTTTAATCGGTCAAACCGATGACCATCCCAATCTTTCACACTGTTGAAAACAATGCCCAAGGCATGCAGCATGGTTGTTTCTGCTATAGGCTTCCCAGCAGCACAAAAACAATGTGTGAATGAATCTAAAAACAAGATATTAATTTACTTCAGATATTAATTTACGTCAATTGGGAAAGCTAAATCAGGGTAAGTAGATTGAAAATGATGAAAAGTTATCACATTTTCAATTTCCTTCAAAGGTCTTCGCTCACTTACTAGAGTTTCCAGCTCTTGGATATCAGTTTCGATTGTTCTAAGTCTTTTTTTTTTTTTTTTTATTTATTTATTTATAGACGCTTTTGAGCAAACTAGTGCTATTCAGCGTATCAGAGTTTCTAAGTCTTGATATTACATTTCGGGTAAGAATATCTTGAAGTTCTAGAATTGTATTGGAATAAATTCATTGTACATTATACATGATTATTTAATATTGTTAAAATATGTAAAAAATTATCTTATCAACTCACTTTTGATATTTTCATTCAGTGAACTACAATGGGTATCTTTTTGACTGTCACAGTTGGAACGTTTCTTCTTCAGCTCACAGTGTACTGCATTCTCTTTTTCATCATTAGAGTTTCTTCTTTTGACTGATGAAGACTCCTTTTCTGCGTTGACTTGCGGTTCAGAAACATTGAAAAGTATGTCTGTGACCTTATTATTTTCTATGACATATTTTTCAACTCTATTCTCTTGCGTATTACTATTAGCATGTACTTCAGCAATGATGACATTTTCTGTATTTTCCAATCTTTTCGTACCTGAAGAAAGCAGCAATTGAGCCTCTCTGTATGTAGCTGAAAAATTGAAGGTAATTATCTAATTATAATTTACTGTATTAATGGAAAATTTACATATATTACATTATAACATACCTGCAATTGGGCCTGGCTCACATTGTAGTTTGGGCCAACTGTCAGGTGGTAGTGCATGCGATTTAACAAACTCTTCTATCATTTGATTGTCGTCGTCACTGTACGGTGGGACTGGATAATTGATATAACTTTTGTTGAATCTCTTGAATATCCATGACGCTGGTACAATGACATGTAATTCATCTATAATTTCTTCATTTGCATCAATTTTCACTAACTGAAAATAGTTTAAAGCCATCTGCAACATGAATAGAAATATACTGTAAATATGTTGTAAATGTTGAGGTTATTGTTATAAAATATAGGTACAGAAATAACTCATGAATGTTACTAAAGTATTTGTACGTAAAGTAAAATACAGCATGTTTTTGTAAGATATTTATTCAAGAATATTCACTTTGTTTCAAGACTCTGATTGAGTTGTCGATCACTCAGCGATTCTTATGCACTGCAACAATGCAACATCTGACAGCTGACAATCGACTGATTTTGATTTTCAGCTAGCCGGTCTGACTGAGCTCTATATACATAACTAGTCCGCGTTCAGACATTCACATTCTGCACGCTTTATTTAGTTTCAATATATCCGATATTTAATTGAGAATAAAATATGATGATTTGAATGTAATATTTTTGTTTAAAATGCATTTCAATTTTTCTTGTCGTCCTTATGAATTTCTGTATTGAAAATGTTTTCAAATCAAACTTTTTTTTCTTAATAAGGGGGGAGCCTACTGTAAAATTCGATTTTTTTTTCATTTTTTTTTACTGCTTCAAAAATTTATTTAGTATCTGAAGAATGTACTTAGAAAGTTTTAAGCCCAAAAAAAAGTTTTAAACGCCTCTACAGTCACCGAATTGATGCGCGCCAAAGGTAACCAGAGCAGGTATATGAACTTTAAAGCTCGTTTTCTCGATACGTTGTTTTTTTCCGCGCCGTGCAAGATATCTCGAGAACTTATCGTCATTTATATTGTTCATAACAATTTGTTTATAAATAATAATCTATAATTTCGTTTAAAAGGTGCAATATTTTTTATTTTTCTATTTTTTTGACTTACGAGAAAAATTTGATTCGTTTATTTCAGTCGAATAGAAGGAAATTTGAAGTAGAAATTTGTAGTACCAGATCTTCTCTGTCTGCTGTACTGCGAAGTTTACATAACCGTCTTGATTGTTATGATTCAATATTATTAAATGTGAGGTGCACGACAGTTGGTTATTAGTATTTCGACTGGAGATATCTCTACTTATATCAGTACAAATCTCTGTTTCGAGTTGTTACTCTTACATTAGACTTGTACACCAATATAAGGAGAGTTATGTGAAACCGACTTCATTTTTGTAAGTAATTCAAACATTCACTTTAATGGGTAGAAGTAAGTTCATCTTTCATTGTGCTCCAAAAATCCTGCGTATAATTTGCTTCTTTTTTATATATAATATATTTTAATAAAAAGTAACCTTAATTATGTGGGAAATCAATGTTATTTTTGTATAATATATTGGATTTTAAATGTTACACACGCGTTTTCCGTTCATTACGTAGCAAGTTTCTCGCGGTTATTTTCTTGTACCAAGTTTTTCAGTTTCATAAATGAATAATATTTACCGATTCGTTATATTTCGTTGCATTACAATATTCATTCTTAATTTTTCACATCAGATCGGAGTATTGTACTGTGACTGTGCACTGCCAGCATTTATCTACTGATCAATAAAAACCTCCGTTTTGAGTTGTTTATTCTCATATTACACGTGTGCACCAAAATATAAGAAGAGTTGTGTAAAACCGACTTCGTTCTTGTAAGTAATCCAAACATCCACTTTAATGCGTAGATGGTTAAGTTCGTCTTTCATTGTGCTCCCAAAATCCTGCGTAATTACTCAATTTGCTTCTTATATATTTCAAAAATGAGTAATCTTAATCACGTGAGAAATCAATGTTATTTTTGTACAATATTGAATTTCAAATGTTACACGCGCGTTTTCCGTTCATCTTGTTACAAGTTTTTCGCGGTTATTTTCTTGTACCAAGTTTTTCAGTTTTATGAATGAATAATATTTACCAATGGGTTATATTTTATTGTCATTACAATATTCACTCTTAATTATTTCCAAAAATCCGGAATAAAAATCTAAAATCTAAATTATCTCATTTATCTTTTTTTCACATTTGAACTTCCAAATATACACATTTTCGAAATGACTGACAAAGTAGACCGATCTATATTATTGGGAAAAATTAGAAAACGAAAATATAAATTGAATCAGATGAGTAATTTAGACGAACAATTGTTGAATTCTGTGCCAAATTCAGATGATTCTGTTCCTGCGAATCTCGAAATTTTAGATAAGAGAAGTAAATTAGAAAATGTACATGGAGTGGGTACTGAATCAAACGTGGGTGGAAGTAGTACCTCTGCTGCTAATATAGATTCGTGTGAGAATGAAATAGATAGCTATTGGGAAAGTAATGCAGATTTAGATCTAGATACATCAGATGAAAGAGCTGTTGATAATGAAAGTGATTGCGAACATGACTATTCAGATGTAGATGATAATACAAATAGTTCTGATACTGATGACGAAGAAAATGCAACTAACTCACTGATTGTTGAGGATTTGCGAAAATGGGCGAGAGAGAGTAATGTGGCTCGTTCTAAAATTGATAGCTTATTACGAGTACTGAAAACCTACCATCCAGAATTACCTTTGTCATCGAAAACTTCACTGAAATCTAATCTTGGTTTCACAAAGCTTATTAAAGAATTTAATCCTGAAGATCCAACAGACACTGCAAAATTTGTTTATTTTGGCATTGAAAGGCATTTGGGTAAACAAATTGATGTTAATAAATATGATGATAATGTTATTATGTTACAATTTCACGTGGATGGACTGTCTCTTTACAATTCGAGCTCTTTAGAATTTTACCCAATTTTGGGGAAAATATATGACCAACAGACAGACTATAAGCCATTTACGATCGCTGTACATTGTGGCAAGGGAAAGCCTAAATCTGTTGAAATTTTTTTATCTGACTTTGTTCGCGAATTAAATAAAATTCTGAAGAACGGCTTAGTTATCAAAGAAAAGAAGTTTATAGTGAAAATAAAATGTTTCATCTGCGATAAACCTGCAAGGTCTTTCATTAAATGCGTGAAAGGTCATGGAGGATATAGTGCTTGTGAACGTTGTACTGTGAGAGGAGTTTACTGCAAAAAACGTGTAGTATATCTATCTACTTGTTGTGAAAAAAGGACCAATGAAAGTTTTAGAAAAAGAAGTGATGAAGGACACAGTGTCGGTACTATCATGTCACCTCTGACGCAGATAGATCCTCCAATAGACATGATAAATGATTTCGTTTTAGATTTCATGCATTTAGTATGCTTAGGAGTGATGAAAAAATTGCTGGATTACTAGATTGGTACAGGTCAAACTGCTTTGAGAAAAGAGCGAATAATGTGCGTTTCTCAGAGATTAATGAATTTATCCGATCAAATTCCAGTAGAGTTCCAAAGAACGACAAGATCCTTAAGTGAGATTAGTAAATGGAAGGCCACGGAGTACAGATTTTTTACGCTGTACTGTGGGCCTTTTGTTATGCTTAATAATTTATCAGAGAAGTTTTTGAAGCATTTTTTGTTACTCCACGTGGCATGCCGAATTTTATCTAACGAAGAATCAATAAATACATTCCTTGATCAAGCTAGGCAGTACTTGGATAGATTTGTGCTTTTAGCACAGCGACTCTATGGCCTTGAATCACAAGTATTTAATATCCATTCTTTGTGCCATTTGAGTGAAGATATAGAAAATATGCAATGTTCTATGAGCCACCTCACAGCTTTTCCCTTCGAAAACCACCTTGGACAAATGAAAAAAAAAAATGAGAAGTGGAAATAAGCCTCTACAACAGCTGTGCAAAAGAATGGGAGAATCCAAGACTTTCTATTGGATTCAAAATCAAGTCAGTGTATTAATGAGTTTCATATTATCAAGTCGATCAAAAGAAATAATCAGCTCACCATTCAGAAACTGAAATTTATGAATTTTGGATTGCACGTGAAGGAGCCGAATAATATAGTTTATCTAAAAAATGGGACTGTAGTTCAAATACAGAAAATTTTCTCTTCGTATTTCTATCCAAAAGTTACATCAATTGAACTAATAGGCACAAAAATAGAATGCATTGCTTCTGCGATGGATTATCCATCTCATTTGACAGTATTAAGAATGTTCAAGTGTAGACAGTCTCAAGTGCCTATTCAAATACAATTTCGACTGAATAATATTCTATGCAAGGGTATTATTCTGAAAATTTTCGAAGTAACAGCTGACGAAAAACAATTATTTGTTTTACCTTTACTCCATTAATTCAGAATAGTTTTATCCAAAAATTGTATTGAGACCTTTGAAGGAAATTAAAAATGTGATAACTTTTCATCATTTCAATCTACTTACCCTGACTTAGCTTTCCCAATTGACGTAGTTGATACATTTCTTGATTTTGACGAAGAACTGAAAGATAATCAAAAAAACGTCAGGGAAGCTTTGGTGAGTGAACTACTTTTTATATTTAATAGTTTTATCCAAACATTGTATTGAGCAATAATTTATGATTTCAGAAAAAACATTTTATGTCTACAGCAAGCACTCAAAGTGACTTGGTAGATTTAGTAAGAACTACATTGAAAAGATTCTTCAAGAGGGACGTCCTGCTTAGCTATGTTGTGCAGAAGAAGACAAAAAACAAGCTAGTGTTCAAAGAAACAAGATTTTATTCAGTTATGCTAGGTACCTATGATATTTCAATATCTACTAAATTAGTCAAATAAATGTTGAGATTGATGGAAAAATTTATAAAAGTGAATTAATATCTTGTTTTCAGATTCATTCACACATTGTTTTTGTGCTGCTGGGAAGCCCATAGCAGAAACAACCATGCTGCATGCCTTGGGCATTGTTTTCAACAGTGTGAAAGATTGGGATGGTCATCGGTTTGACCGATTAAACAAAACATTATGATTCCATTCTGAAATCCTGTGAATAATTGTATATTAGCATGGATCATATAACATTATTATTTTGAAGTAGAATTTGTTTCAATAAACTTACCGATCAGCTGCAAATATCAAACTATTGATACTGAGCATCATCAAACATAAATTTGAGTGTCTGTTAAAGCAACTCCCACCAAATCATCATCTTTTAACAGCCATTGATATATCCAGATACTTGTTTTATAGCAGCAACCGGTTCTTTTTCTCTTTTACCCAAATGTCAGCTCCTCGCCATGTTCCTAGCGTTTAGTTCATCATATACCAACACTATCTGCTAAAATAATAACGGATAATATATGAATACGGAAGAAGATTGATGACTGTTAACTGTAGTATTAAAACTGGCAAAATCCATAGGATTGAAATCTGAGATACATAGTTCAATATTGCAATGTGTATTTTCTTTAGAATGCAAATACAATTTCTGAGTTAAGAAAGCACCACACATGTATATTGAAAAAAACATATCAACTTAGTAGGATTCAAATCACATAACGTTACTAAAATAATAGGCAATGAATAAATCTCATCATGTTTGTCTTCATTCGGATATAAGATAAGATTAACAATGAAAATATCAATGGATTCACTCTACCTGTAATGTTTGTGCAGTCCTTGCATAGAAATTCAAAGGCCATAGGATGGTCATGTTCAACAGATTACGACACATCAATTATTACCAAAGATCCTTCACGGTAAAGTGTAATATATTCACTGAGATTCGCATCAACTGTCTCTCCTACACTTGTTGTACAGTTTCCACATTATCTCAATACACTGTCTGTAAAGTTCTTTTGGTTGTGAATCCATAACCACAACTTCTCTGTTTTGGAGATGCCCATCCTTTTATACCAATAAAGTCCACCAATAGAATAAACTTTTCCAACATTTATGGCTTAGGTGCATTTATTCCTGTTTGTTGCCCATCACATTGTGTTCAATTTTTTCAAGGGGGGATATACAGTTAGAACGAGAAAAAAAACTCATTTTTGAAAATCGTTTTTCAAGGGTAGTTTTCAATCAAATTTATCAAAAATTTTTGACAGTTATAAGTTGATCCATGTAAAATACAAAAATATTTTTTTTAAATTTTTTCTAACAAAATGGCGGCCGTTAGATTGCGTTGAAAAAGTACCTCTATTTTGCTTGTGCCGGCTCTCCTAGTCGAAATTTTGATCGGAAATAAAAAAATCAAAAAAATTTACATTAATTACATTTTTATTTAGTAGATGAATCATCAAAAAAAAATTTAAAAAAAAATTTGCACTTTTAGCGTATCTTTTTCGAAAAACTCAATGTTTTTCAATTTTTTTCCCGCCATTATCTCACATTTTCCCATATTTAATAATAAAATATTACAATAATTTTTAATTCCTCTGATAGGTAATACTATAATAAAGAAATCTTATAAGTTTCAGCTCAATCGGATAATTAGTTTTCGAGTTATCACCGGCATAAACTCCAAAAATACAGTTTTGAGAAAAACGCGTTGAAAGTTTTAAATTACCGCTAAATCGTACTTACACTTCAATCAGCAATCCCTTGGAAAATACACTTGGAGTTCGAATTTCCAAAAAAGGGTTTCAGGAGCATATTCTACGGGAAATTTACTAACTTTTTATGAAAAAAAAATCGATTTTTTTTTTTCATTCTAACTGTATATCCCCCCTTAAAACGTACTTTCACATGTCCTTTTGCATCTGTTCACTCGATACATTTGTAGTTATTGATCTAATCTCACTAAAAGCATTGGTCTTTTCCTCTGATGACGTCAAGCAACAATAGCTATTTTGCCAACTTGAACTTAATGAATGCAATGAATAAACTTTTAACACTCCACTAACACTACACTGTTGCCACTAAGGAGGTTTCTTTCCAGGATTTCCTTCAGGCTTTTGTAATACTGCCATTTGAAATACTGATGTATTCCTGGATAATAAATCATCCTCATTATCAATTGTTCTAATGATTTGTAGTTCAACTGAGTCATTTTCATGAATATCTTCATTGTCCGTATCTTCAGGTATCACATGTGTAAAAAGACTGCTTACACCTCTGTAAGCGTAGCTTACACCTCTGTAAGTACAGCCTCCATTTGTGGATGAAACAATAAACTTACAGCTTGAGAATGCGAACAAGCTATCCCTCTTCCTTCTCTCAAAATAAGTAATTGACAATCTTCAGAGGTGAGAGTTCATCAACATAGGGATCTGCACAGCTGGCATGCATAATTGGACATTCTAAATCCATAAGCATGAGTTGAATCTGCCCCAAGCCTGGAAATAATTGTACACCCGTTTGGGTGATTTGAACAATATACCGATTGGCACCCAGATTCCCAGCAAATATTGCGGAGTCTTCCTGACTACAATGAACAAACCATGTATTGCTTCATTTTCAGAATTCCCTCTGCTTTCAGTAACTGCTTTGCACCGAGCTGTACTTTGGAGGTTCACTGTTGTTCCTCCAAATACTGCAGTCTGTAAAATAATTTGAAATTATTGCTAACAAGTCTTACTCAATTTATTCAATATAATACAACTATTATAAAACAGATAACTACTTACCATAACATAGATTGTTATCAATTAACAAAATATTGCAGGAGTAACTGCTGTACCCTGTCGAAAATAACGAGCCTGGATTCCAGGTGGATTTGGACTAGATTCCAGGTGGATTTGAGCTGGATTTCAGGTGGATTCAGCCTGGATTCCAAGTAGATTCAGTCTGGATTCCAGGTGGATTTGGGCTGGGTTCCAGGTGAATTTTGAGATTTTACCAGAGAGGTCCTGGGGATAATATCCGGGTGGATTTTGGAAGAATCCAGGTGGATTTTCGGAATGAACGAGCCAGGTCCTGGAAATAATCCTGATGGCTTTTGAGATAATCCAGGTGGATTTTAAGAGAATCCAGGTGGATTCCGGCAGAATCCAGGTGGATTTTCGGAATGAACGAGTCAGGTCTTGGAAATAATCCTGATGGATTTTGGGATGATCCAGGTGGATTTTGAGAAAATCCAGGTGGATTCCAGAAGAATCCAGGTAGATTTTCGGGATCAACGAGCCAGGTCCTGGGAATAATCCGGCTAGATTTTGGGACAATCCAGGTGGATTCCGGAAAAATCCAGGTGGATTTTCGGGATCAACGAGCCAGGTCCTGGGAATGATCCGGGTGGATTTTTAGAAAATGCAGGTGGATTTCGGAAGAATACAGGTGGATTTTCGGAATGAACGAGCCAGGTCCTGGAAATAATCCTGATGGTTTTTGAGATAATCCAGGTGGATTTTGAGAGAATCCAGGTGGATTTTGAGAGAATCTAGGTAGATTCCGGCAGAATCCAGGTGGATTTTCGAAATGAACGAGTCAGGTCCTGGAAATAATCCTGATGGATTTTGGGATGATCCAGGTGGATTATTTCCAGGACCTGACTCGTTGATCCCGAAAATTCACCTGGATTTTTCCGAAATGTACCTGGAATTTTTCGAAATCCACCTGGATTCTGCCGCAATCCACCTGGATTGTCCCAAAATCTAGCTGGATTATTCCCAGGACCTGGCTCGTTGATCCCGAAAATCCACCTGGATTCTTCTGGAATCCACCTGGATTTTCTCAAAATCTACCTAAATCATCCCAAAATCCATCAGGATTATTTCCAGAACCTGACTCGTTCATTCCGAAAATCCATCTGGATTTTGCCGGAATCCACCTGGATTCTTTTAAAATCCACCTGGATTATCTCAAAAGCCATCAGGATTATTTCCAGGACCTGGCTCGTTCATTCCCGAAAATCCACCTGATTCTTCCAGAATCCACCTGGATTTCCCTAAAATCCACCCGGATATTATCCCCAGGACCTCTCTGGTTGAATCTCAAAATTCACCTGGAACCCAGCCCAAATCCACCTGGAATCCAGGCTCGTTATTTTCGACTCAACTGCTGTATAGAGTATATATATATATATATATATATATATATATATATATATATATATATATATATATATATATATATATATATATATATATATGCTACATATACTCTATACCGCGATCGCGTGCCACGCTTTTGCCAAGTCCACCCCGGATCACAGCGCCGTCCCCTGCCATGCTGTGTCCTGATCAAGTTGATCAGGCACCTACCCTGGCCCAAGTTTCTGCCTGATTTCAATTTCCGATCGGGTAGCCACTAGACCACAAACGAAGTTACAATTCAAGTGAATAATGTCCTTCATATGCAGATCATATAAATATTATAACGGGGGGGTTTAATCCCGTTAGGATGTTCGGGAGTTAGTGGCGAGTATTGCGAGACGGTAATTTTAAGTGGAAAAAATGAGAGTTTATTCGAGGTACGTCGGGGGCAGGCCGAGGAGGCCGCTGGCCTCCTGAGGAGGGCCGTTTGTGCCTCTTGGCGTAAAAAGGGGTATGTGTGCTGGCGTCGGACCACGTTCCAAGGCGCGCTGGCCTGGGCGAATCTATGGTGACTGAACACTGTGCCTGTGACCGGAGTCCTCCCGATCGTGGATCGGGCTGTGCTCCCTAACTGGTCAGCGTTGAAGTAGCCGAAGTAGACTGCCTGTTGCTGCGTGGGTGGCCTCTTATACCCGCGCGTGGGATAGCTCGCTGGCTGCGGCGGGCGTAGATTCCCCCCACTCCTGCGCGCTCGGCCAATCGCGTTGGCGCGGAGCTCTCTGCTGGAGGCCGCTCCGTGCGGGGCCGGAGTGGCCTCTCTCCGGGGTCCGCGCACTCCTGCGCGCAGCCCCTTGTTGGGGCGCCCTGCCCTCCTATCTCCATGGCTGACACGAGACTAAGCGCTCTTGTTCGCCGGAGAGACGGGAGAGGGCGCTACTCAGCGCGGGCACTGAGGCGAGTGGATCGCCTCGGCCCGCCCTTCTGTTCGGCGCCTGCGGGCTCTCTGCCCGTTACGCGCCCTTGATCGAACTCAACCGCTACAATATACATATATATATGACGTTCCACGTCAAGTGAGCATGGTCAAAATTTTGTTAGCAATTCTGCATTGACAAATTGATTGGTATCCATCCCCAGAATACTCAAAAATTTTTTCAGATTTTTAGGTGCATGTTTGTGGAAGTTAGTCTGCACTCAAAACCTGAGTTATTCAAAATTTAACTTTTTTCTCAATTTTGAGAGCCCAAATAATCTTGTACATGTGTGAAAATGAAAAAAATTTGAGAACAAAAATTATGCTGAATACTACAAAGATTATAAAAAAAAATTGTTTGACACCAGAATCCTCCATCCGGATAGGCTACTCTATTAATCAAACATGTTTCAACCAGTTTGGCTATGTTCGCCCACTTATTTTTGACCTTTCAAGTTATACGTACAGACCTCTGTTCAATAGCTTGAAAATGGTCTCATACAGTGAGGATATCATGCCTTCGGGTCATCAATCTCAGCCAAACTCTACAGACATGTTCCCTGACACTGGATCATGTTACCGGTAGAGTTTAGAGTTCCAGCGCTGCCTTGTTATAGAACATTTTATGACTTGAGACTGAGGCAGCTATGTATAGATATACATATCTGCCTTGATTTGTCTAAAATTCACATAATTTTCATATTTTTATCAAGAAAATGATGTATTTCACCTCGTTTGGTACTATGAATAAATATTAACTCATGTAATTGACTTATATTGTGTGAACTGCAAGGCTAAGGTTGGAAAAGCTATTGACCGGTTGTCTCAAATCACATTCCTGGTATATGTTTATAATTTCATGTGTAAATAACTTGCATGTGATTTGAGACCACCCGTCAACAGCTGTTCACACAATATAAGTGAAACTATAAGTTAATATTCTTTCATAGTACCAAACAAGGTGAAATACATCATTTTCTTGATGAAATTATGAAAATTATGTGAATTTTAGACAAATCAAGGCAGATATGTATATCTATATATAGCTGCCTCAGTCTAAAGTCATAAAAAGCTCTATAACAAAGCAGCGCTGGAACTCTAAACTCTACCGGTAGCATGATCCAGTGTCAGGGAACATGTCTGTAGAGTTTGGCTGAGATTGATGACCCGAAGGCATGATATCCTCACTGTATGAGACCATTTTCAAGCTATTGAACAGAGGTCTGTACGTATAACTTGAAAGGTCAAAAATAAGTGGGCGAACATAGCCAAACTGGTTGAAACATGTTTGATTAATAGAGTAGCCTATCCGGATGGAGGATTCTGGTGTCAAACAATTTTTTTTTATAATCTTTGTAGTATTCAGCATAATTTTTGTTCTCAAATTTTTTTCATTTTCACACATGTACAAGATTATTTGGGCTCTCAAAATTGAGAAAAAAGTTAAATTTTGAATAACTCAGGTTTTGAGTGCAGACTAACTTCCACAAACATGCACCTAAAAATCTGAAAAAATTTTTGAGTATTCTGGGGATGGATACCAATCAATTTGTCAATGCAGAATTGCGAACAAAATTTTGACCATGCTCACTTGACGTGGAACGTCCCATATATATATATATATATTGTCACGGGTACTTTGTACCGTGAGGTCTCCCTGCCCAGGCAATTACTATTATTTATACAGCGCCGGCGAGAGCAGAGCCGAGCGGCCGACAATAAGGTAAGAGAGAGACAGAGAGAGCGCGAGAGAGAGACGACATCAGCGCGACATCACCGCCGCGCCGCGGCAGCTACAGGTGCCGGGCGGAAGCGGGCAGTGTGTGCCCAAGCGCGAGCGCGATAGGAGCAATCGACCCTTGATCCCTCGCGACCTCCTGTGCCTTGTGCCCGTGCCACGTGCTGTGCAAGTGATTGTGCACGCGTGCCCCGTATCCGGTGTCAGCGCCGACACCCCGAGCCGCCTTCCACGCGACGGCCGAGCCAGGCCCACGTGCCCAGCGCCAGCTTTCCGGCTTCACGCCGCCGGCCTTCGCCAGCAGCGAGCAACGTAAAGGTTGGTTTCCTCGTGTTGCTCTCTCTCTCTCTCTCAATCGACCGCGCCGCGTCCCCCCATTATTTGTACCCCCTGTTAATTGCTAATAAAGCACTGTTTGTTTACGTGTGCGCGTTTCTGTGGCCCCGATTCACCACCTGTATCCTTAGACACGACTCTGAGAACTCGCCCAGCATCAGCGCCGGGCGAGATTGCACTCTCTCGTGTCCCCTTTTAGTTATTAATAATTATTCTATTATTAATGGGCATGAGCCAGTGACAATATATATATATATATATATATATATATATATATATATGAATACATGCATATCTCAAATCAGCTTGAAAAATAGAATTTCTTGTATTAGCCCAAATTTTTTCTCATAAATTTCCGACTATTGTCATAGCACCACCTGTTTTTTTTTTTACACGTCAATTAAATTTATTCACAGTATGATTTTGAATATATGCAGTCTTCAACAAAATTTCACTTATCCCATGATTTGATAGAGTAAAATAAGGAATAATATTGATAATAGATGTAAAAAAAATAGGCACAACCGTCAAATATTGTAAATTAGCCTAAAACAATAAAAAAAAAATTGATCGGACCGGAAATTGAACCCCGGTCCGCATTGTCACAAAGCGGAAGCCTTAACCACAAGACCACCAAACGGAGTTTCTAGATTGGCGAATATTCTTCTTGATATGTACTGTTGCCGGTAACAGAAATTTCTATACACACATATACATATATGTAGAATGAGCTTGAAAGATAAAATTTCTTATTTTATCCCATAATGATAAGAATGAAATAAGGGATAATATTCATATCAGGTGGAAAAAATATGTCTGAGCCATCGAATATTGTAAATCACTTTAAAACAATGATGATAATAAATTAATCTGCTGAGTTATCAGATATTTCAAATTATTCTAAAATAATGAAAAAAAGCGATCGAACCAGGAATCGGACATGATCGCAAAAGAAAAATATTGATTCTGAAAATCGTCCACGTTCTCTATTATTAAAGCGTTTATTTTCAAACGAAATACTTTTGAATGTTGGAGATCAATCCACATGCGTATTGATTATGAAATTGAATGTTTGAATGAAACGGAAGATTGTGTCGGGCAAATTATGAACGACATTGATGTTTATGTTGTCGATAAGATACATGATACTAATGACGCACAAATGACCAGTGTAAGCTGGAATCATTTACAACGTTATTTGAAAGATCTGAATAACGACGATTTTGACATTGTCAGTACTAGAATATTTTTTAAATTGAAAGAAAACCATTGTAATATGACTAAAGAAATTGTGAGAAAAATCATGCAAGAATTTCTAGCATTACATTTAGCTGATATAAGATATACTGTTGACTGTAAATTGATGGGTTCATGAAAAATAAAATGATAAAAATATATATGCAACTCTTATGATTTCGCAACCTACACTTCACCCAAAATAAGACATCCCTCATTTTTCACTCATATACTATAACTGATAACTATAACTGATAACTATAACTGATAGTTTTAATACTGGTCAATTTCCAATCAATTATATATATATATATATATATATATATATATATATATATATATATATATTCAATTACAATTTTATTCAAACCATCTGTTTGATGGGGATACTATCTCTTTATAAATTTTAACTAATGATGATAAATCAAAGTAGCTTACCAAATATACGTAAATAATTATAGGCTGATAAGAGTCTAGATAAGTTTTGATACCTGGTGAAAAACCGCATGAGGCATCTCAGAACGCTGGGGCACTTTGGTCAGGCCAGGGTCATTTGACCTGGTGTCATATTCACTCACATGAGAAATATGACACTGAGTCATTGCTCCTGTCTGTCCATAGTGCCCACATATTCTTCTCCTATTTATGGTAATTTATCAATTTTTTGAGAGCTTCCACAGTCCAGGCCCATTTTTTCACGATATAGGCTGTATGTGGCATAGAATGAGGCAAGTCTAAGTACCCAAGGGGTGGGGCTCTTGACCAGCGAACTCCCAGGGTACGAAAATAGAGGTTCCAATTGGTAATGTGGAGTACTTGATGTACTTCAAAGACCTTGGGAATAATTTTTCTATGAAATTCAGGTAATTTGCAGACAAAAGTATCCCATTCATTTTTTGCCTCAGAGGTCATTTTCAGGGTGTAAATTAACGTTGAAAATGCCTCTGAAAATGCAAAAAGAGCAAAATCAGCAACTTTACCTACTTATTGAACAGGTTTAAAGTGCTCGGAAAAATCTGGAAAAATTCTGGGAATATGATATGATGCCCTAGAACTTGAAAAAAATTTTGAGCCAAATCAAATTTTTTGATGTTCAATTCTACAGAGAATTGCCCATATATATTCCAACAATACCGCATATGTATAGATCCATTTCCGGTATTTAGGCCTATGCGGCTTCTTGCTGGAGTCTGAGGGTTGCGAGGTCTGGCGGTTTTTGATCACTGTTAACGACAATATTTCTCAGTTTGGCGATTAGCGATTTCCGGGTGATTAGTCATAAACCCGGGCGATATTGCCGACTTTTCTTGAACTCACTGTTTGATGCTTCTCTCCATGTCATATCTCTTTAATAGTTTTCCCATTGCATTTCTGACAGGTGAAAGGAAAATTCTTGACACAATAATGTACTAAGGTTGAGATCTCTCTTGAAGTACAATCTAGATAATAGTTTGGATATCCATTGGCTTCAACAGATAAATTGAGAAAAGGCAAATCCTGGAATTCAGATCTATGTTGTGACGGACAAATTGTTGGAGAAAAAAACTTTAGTTTCCTGAATTTTCCAGCAACCACCGTACCAAATCTAAGCATAGCTTTTTAATGTGATTGTGCGCTCAAGTTTGTACACTTTTCTACTTCTTGGCTCGAAACCAAAATCTTTGAGGCAAGCTTCATATTCGATGCCGTAGTAGGCATTCTTAACTGACACGTAACATGAGTCATTTTGGAGCGCTTCTAAAATTCCATCTGAATCTATGTTAATTGGATTATCGGAATTTAATCATTTCCCAGCCAGGAAAATAATGAGATCTGCAAGATCATTATGAACGGTACCGAAATTTGCATCCGATCGCAGAAATGCTAAAACTACTCCATTAATTTCGAAAAGAATCGGCCTAATAATTTCCATAAAACAAAAATTGGCATTGTCGTTTAACATTTTACTCAACTCTCAAGCAGTGTAACATTTTTTTCAACCTTAAAGTTGAAATGAGTTTTGAGTTCCAAATAATGCTCTCTTAAAACATCAATAACCTTACATAGAGCTAATGATCGAGTTGGGTACAATTGTATAAATCGGTGAAAAAATTTTCACTGCCATTTTCACAAATGTTTCCCAATAATGCTTCCCAATCTTATTATTATGTAAAGAGGAAACGTTTGTTTGTATGTTCGCAAAAATCTCAAAAACTCCTGAACCAATCACCTCCAAATTTTGACAGTAGCTTGACTATATACCCTGAAGTGTCATAGGCTATTAAGATTGATCATCAATTAATTAGGAACGTTTCTATGCCAAATGTGCAAGTAACATGCAAATCAGTTCCAGCTTCTCTCTTTGGCCACTACGTGACGAGACGATTTACGAGCCGATTACGCGCTTTCTTCCGCTATTGCAATGAACAAGGCTCAAGCTCAGACATTGAAGTATGTCGGAATTGAAAAACGCTCAGATTATTTTCACACGGGTAGTTGTATGTTGGACTTTATAGGATGGGCAAATCAGAGACCCAATTCATCCTAATGCCGAATGGTAAAGAGAAAACCAAAAATGTTGTTTATTCAGAAGTACTCTAGGGATTAGAACTTTAAACACTTGAATGTTACGTTTTTATCCCTATGCACATTTGATAATTATCATTCGATTTCTATTAACTCAGAGAGCGGGCGAAGCCGCGACGATGGGATGTTAGTATTACAAATAATACAGAATGCTTCATGAAATGAGAATTCTTCATCAACTTACATTGTTTTTTGTTATGGTCGGCGAGTAGTACACGAATTTCATCGTTTTCAATCAAATTCTTTAGCGTCAGTACTTTGATAAAAATATCCATATTATCATTTTTATGTGGTAAACCACACTTGTATAAGTGTATAAAAGTATTTGAACTACAGTGTAGTGATGAAAAGTATAGTTCCCTCTGCAACACACGCAGCGGTAGTGTTAAAATTTTTGAATCACTAAGAACCACACATCGTTTTTATATGCACATTGTGTGTTTGCATATCGCAACACGCACATAATCACGTTGATGAAAAGCTTTCTCATATTGGTATTCTCTATGATTTATCGTTTATACGTCGTGAGACACTACTGACATTGATACGAACAAACGAGTCTTTTATAACGTCAAAATTTGTACACCGCGAAGGCAAAGAATTGGACTCAGCATTATGAAGCTTCGAATGAATGATCGTCTCCATTTTGACTCATGCAATGCAGTTTTATTAGTCGCCAAAGTGCGATTTCACTCAAAGCACCTTCTGACGCTGTTTCCGAAATATGTGTGTAATCACAATTTTGCATTGATCGATACGATACTTCTTACTCGTTTAGAAGTGCTTACTTAGACAATGAAAGCTGCAGTGTGATCTAACAGCGCAAAATCTCATCTGACACTGGATAATGTTTGACATGTTGTTACACTTCTATAAGAGACTCATCGAAATTTGCGTTCAACTAAAAAAAAACACTGAGAAATACAGAGGGTAATTCTATCATGAGTTTTGATATCACGTCAGCTCATGTACATATGTGAGACTTGATATTGATATATTCTCGGGTGAATCGTTTGTAGTACATTTGTAGCACATGTGGGGCGTTTCACGTCAACTCCTGAGAGCCTGCGCATGGACGCTAAAACCTCGCGTTTTCGATGCTTGTTTTCGACTTTATTAGACCAATATCTAAATGATGTCGGATATGATGTCTAAGTAGTTTTTTGTCAGAAAAAATATAGTGAATTCAGTTTCCCAAAATTTTTACGGTTTCCCGGAAAAAAAAACATAAAATATGACACATCTCAAAACCCTGTTTCTTCATAAATTTTTTTCAATTTTCTAGATCAATCGGGCTCGAGTCTTCTGTACACGTGAGTGCCGAATTCAGAATACATTCGATATCCATATTATCTAATATGTTAGCCTGTTGTGATTTTTGTTAGTCATTCCAATATTCTTCAACAGAAAAAATTAGCATCCGTATACTTGGAATATACGATTTTATGGCTACAGGACGATTGCGATTGACTTGAATTAATGCAAAAGAGAGTTTTCGAGTTGCTAATTATGAATTCGTTGTCAGATTAACGAAATTCAAAATATCGTAATTATTGATGTGTCCGCTAAATGGATATCGTATTTTTGTGCCCACAATAGAATTTGGCTGGTAATGAATATAATAATATCCGTTATTAACATCAAATCATATACTTTGAAAGAAATCTTTTCAAACTGTCTATAACTGAAAATATTATTTCTCAAGCTCAGCAAACAAAACGTTCTATATATATATTTGAGTTTATTAAATATATAATAAGACTGTAAGAGAGATCCTCCTCTCTTGGAAAAACGTAAATAAAAAAGAGAGATCCTATCAAACCTTTACCTTCTCTTCTTATCAATTTATCCATTTTGGGACGTTTGACGTTCTAATATTGAAGCAAGATGGGTAAAGCTCTTGCTCTGAAATGTGCCAATCCTTTTCAGGAACGAAATCATTATATAAGAAATAATTTGGTGAATTTCCCAAAATCATTCACAGAAAATGATTCATCAATACCTGCAGATGCGGAAATTTGTCTGAAATGTAAAATTAAACTATTATCGTCTTGCGGAAAGGAAAATGCTGCGAATAATCCATCTTCTCTAAATAGTAAGAAATTTAAAGTAGGTCAAGAATACTGTACCGATGAATATCATAAGGCAGATGTCACTGTCCTTGACCAATTGAAAGAATAATTTCGAGAGACCCAGAACAAACAGCAAAGGATTTTACTGCTCAATCTTTCGCCAAAATATTGGACTCGTGATGAACTTCAAAGACAGTTTTCTTGTTCGGAATGGAAAGCAAGAAAAGCTCAAGATCTAGTGGCTCAAAATGGTATTTTAACATCGCCTGCTAATAAGAAAGGAAAAGTATTACTTGATCAAACTGTATTTTCAGTTCAAAGTTTCTATGATGGTCGATTGATGCCTAAGATGAAAGATTTCTTATCTGTCAAAAATGATTATGGCAAGCGAGTTCCTGAGCAGAAATTATTATTGCTCTGAAACTTGCTTGAGCTCTATTCTCAGTTTGAGAAAGAGTGAAATTTATTATAGTACCGATGGAGCAGATCAGCACTTTAAAAATCAGGAAGGTCTTTCTAATCTTGTTTATCATCAATTAGATTTTGGCATTCCCGCGACATGGCATTTCTGTGCTACAGCGCATGGAAAGGGGGCATACGATGGAATTGGAGCTAATGCAAAACGAGGTGCTAAATTAGCGAGTCTACAGCGCTCTGCAAACAATCACATCTTAGCAGCAGGAGGTTTATATGAATGGGCAAAAATTATTGCAAGGAAACTGTAGTGTTTTTCAGTGCACAAGAGGAATATGAGAAAGCAAAGTTGGAATTGAAAGGAAGATTTGATAATTCTTGTCCTATACCAGGCACTCTGCAGTTCCATACATTCATACCAACTTGCGATGTGAGGTTGATTGTCAAAAACACATCGTCGGCTTCGGAGTATGCAATTTTTCCGAAGTTAAAAAAAATGCACAGTTAAAACACAATATTCAAAGTTTTCAATAACAAAGCAAAAACGTTACTCAGAGAAAGTGTAATGAAATACTCCCGAATCGAAAAGTAATGAACGTGAGACTTCATTCAATAGATAGGAACAAGTATGGATATCGAATGTTTTCTGAATTCGGCACTCACGTGTACAGAAGACTCGAGCCCGAGAGCGTGGAAGCAGCGCGGGGCGGCGCCACCTCTCATGTTCACTACTCAATCTCTCGAGAATAATGAAATAGTCGTATTTTTTAGAAGCTATATAAATTTAAAGGTCAGCTTTCGAACAAGACTATTAAAAAAAATATAAAAAACAGGGTTTTGAGATATGTCATGTTTTATGTTTTTTTTTCTCTGGGAAAACGTGAAAATTTTGAAAAACTAAATTCACTATCGAAAAGCTGACATAAAACTACATTAATATAATATCCGACATCGTTTGCAATATTTGTCTAATAGAGTCAAAAACAAGCGTTGAAAACGCGAGGTTTTAGCGTCCGCGTGCAGGCTCTGGAGAGTTGACGTGAAACGCCCAATATCTATATTTAACAAGAAATAAGAGATTAGCTTAGCAGTAGATGCAGACTGGGCTAGTGATTCGGTAGACAGGTAACCCACAACGGGTTATATTATTGAAATGTTAAAATCCCATGACTACATACTGTTCGGGCGGAGCGGATAGCATGCTTTTCTGGCGAGAGAGAGACAGAGCTCTCAAGACCAGAAAAGTATCCTGTGACCACTCCAGACGCTAAATAATCGACAGAGTAGTACAATGTTGGCGCTATATCACTCGCTGCATCATAATTAGCGCTTGTGATAAGACACTATCTCACAGAGGCGGATGCGGAAAGAGAGCTTTCATCCCCGCTAATTGCAGAGGAAATAAGGCTCTTTCTTTGTCATCCACGAAGGCAAAGTAAAGCCATTGTGAGCAGCTTTTGTTCACCGGGCGAGCAGTGCGTTGTCGACTAGCCTGTTAAGCAGTCTTGTTCTTCTTGAAACTACATTTTTGTTCACTGTACAAGTTACCGTGAGGAAGTGCCCGGGAGTTGGGAAAAGATCACCTCAGGATTTCTTTTTGCAACCGAGTTACACCCGCTTCGAGTCGATTTTTGGAAAGTCATTAGCAACAAAGGCGAATTGGTTTTGGAACGAGGACTCGAGAGACTTGAGAATTGACAATTGCAATTTTATACTACACCCCCAAAATGAGTGGAACTCCAAACGAATATATACGTAATTTCTGTTCTCCCCGAGTCCCTATTACAAGTTTTCGACTCTCCTTGAAGCGCGAATAAAAAAAATCTACACAAAGGTGAGAAAAGAGAGTACATTTGTTATTTAGAAAAAAATATTTTTACGTGTTCTGAATTTAATTAAAATCAGCCGAGAGGGCAAGTTTGTAGGAATTAATTTGGAATGAGAGCTTTTACATGGGTTTGAATCTAGCTTGAAGCCAGCTGAAAGGACGAAATTTCACCAACTCAAATAAAAAGTGTTCCCATCTGTATCCGAATTTAGCTTGAGGGTTAGTGAGAGGATGAAGTTTTACTGATTTGATTAAAGAAAAGGAAAGTGTGCCATATTTGTTTGGCTTAGTAAGAAGTGTCTTTATCATTTCTGAACCAAAATGCTGCTACTCGTGAGGTCTGCACACCTGCCAGCAGCAGCCAGAAGGATGCCTAGTGCCCCAAAACTTGAGTGCCTCGCACTCCATCTCCAATATATGTATGTGACCCTCAAATGTGGGTACACTCAACAAAAAGTGAGACTCCGAAAGCCTCGCCACGCGAGGACTACAAGGCCACACCGGGTGAGACAGTGGAAGCCTCACGGTGGGGCTCTCTCAGCTCCACCGTTTCAGCAAGTGTAGAATCTTCGAGCGCGATGTTATCAGTTTTCCGCGTATTACAGTCGACTGTCGAGTTGACGGGAATTGTGGCGCCACAATACACATACATCTCATAATTTTAAAACTTATAAATATATATAAAGACACACCCAGCGTCCTTGTCAGCCCCAATGCAGGAGTTTGCCACCTCTATACCGGGGATGATTACAAGCTAGAGCGTTAGCAAAGCTGACCTTGCACTGCTGTGTGTGGCAACACACCAAATTGAAAAAGGCCACATTGTTCAGAGCCCACAGTCCCACCAGAACATCTACAGAAGAGGAAAACAAGTATTTATAACATAGGTACATACATAAGTATATACACACATACACACATCTATATTTATATATATAGAATACTTCTACCACAACACATGCGTATTAAATTCAAGTTTTACATGTGGACGTAATATCACTTTGGGATAGTCCACCAAGCCCGATAGAATTTATAATTCTTCGTTTGTAAAACTTGTGGACGTTGAGAAATGATCATTTGATAAAATACTACTTCGGGTGAAAAAAGATGTAGTAGCCTGTTACGTGGCGTGATCTTTTATATGCTGGGTTTAGATCTGGGCTGCGGTATTGACCGTAGACGTTTTACTCGGTAAGTTTCTGTCACGTGTCGAATCTGGTTATCAATAACTCAGTACTCAGGGATTGGATTATATGTGCCTTGATTCTCTATTCACTTCACTGAGAGAGCTCGTATACAATATGAGCGTTGGACTGTCTACCGTCTACGCGTGACTCGCGTAACTCCCGTGTGTCAGCCATGTTACGAACTCCCATTTGACTGACTTCTGACTGACTGCCCGAGCATCTTGAGGCGGTCGTATTTAATCGCTCATGGGGGTGCCGTTGTAACCCCTTGGTAGCGCGCTCGGTGGGAGGCGGTCAGTCGCCTCCCGCCGTCTTGAGTTACGCAACGTGCGTCACGATTTCAACATCGTCCTTCTAGAACGTTCCGATATTCGCGGCGTGGCCCCGCACGATGCGATTCTACGGTCGTATACACGGGTCTGGAAACTCCCGTGGAGGGGGAAGCTTCACTATTGTGCCATGGTATACTTTCAAAATTATCTGCTTGGGAGCGCGTCAATCTATGTCTCTAGAAGTAGTCTGCTGCAGAGCAGCCCGGCAGCCGACATTCTGCATACATATGCATATATTATGCTCTCATTACCGCGATGATGTTGATAATATTTATACGGAATGATACCGAGAAATATCACCAAAAAATAAAAATTTTATAGATGATTGAAAATTTATAGCATTTAATTCAATATTCGAATCATTAATCCTGGAAAATTTCGTACGTGTAATGTGTAACCGTAAAACTCCAACTCTATGAAGCGTTTCCGTAAATCCTCAGCCAATTACTCATTTCCCATATTTTATCATGAAATGTTTACTGAACATTCAATATTTACCGTATAACATGGGCACAATTTCAAATGAATACACTTTAAATTCATCATTTTAAAAAAGTCATAAAAATATTAATTTCTTCAATGTCAAACCCTGAATAATGAATAATGAATAATATGAACGATTCTTAATTTTAATGTAATAAATTGAAGGTGTAATGAATTGAAGGCTAATATTATGCCTAGAAAAAAAGGCGTTTTCCCCAATCGATGTGAACGATATAAATAAAGAAAAAATAGAAAATTCTGGTATGAACAAACCATGTATTATTTAAAAAAACAATATCATGGATAGACAATATGGGGCGTTCTTCGTCAACTCTCCGGAGCCGGCGCGCGGACGCTAAAACCTCACGTTTTCGACGCTTGTTTTCGACTCTATATGACCCATATCTAAATAATGTTGGATATGCTATCAATGTAGTTTTTTCTCAGCTTTCCGATGGTGAATTTAGTTTTCCAAATTTTTTACATTTTCACAGAAAAAAAAAACATAAAACAGGCCATATCTCAAAAACCTACTTTTTTAATTTTTTTAAGTAGTCTAGATCGGAAGCTGAGGTTTTTTTTACGTTGATATAGACCTTTTGAATACATACTTTTTTCTGTATTCGGGTAATTGAGTAGCGAACATGAGAAAATGCGCCGCGTCGGGCCAGGCCGGGCCGCGCCGTGCCGCGCCGCGCTGACTCCACGCGCTCCAGCTCAAGTCTTCTGCTTACAAGAGTGCTGAAATCGGAATATATTTAATATCCATACAAGTCTCTATCTGTTGGATAAACTACTATCTAGCGTAGATCATGTACTCATTTGGGTTATGGACTGAGATATGCGGACATTATTTCATTTCACATTCTTTGACCTCCGTTTTGGCTTTGATATTGAAGACTTTGCCATACTATGTTTCAACTGAACTACTTTTTGAGTTCGTTTTTATCTAGGGAAAATTTCATATTCCTCAGCAGATGAAATTTTTTTGACCATCAGTCTGTCATCGAAAGTTGGTATGAACGCATGAAATTGCAGAGTACCTTGTATAGCAAAACACTTATCAAATCTTTCTTTCAATTTCAGTTTAGCTTGCTCATAATCTTCTTTTTTACTATAAAATACCATGGTTTCTTTACAGTAATTTCTTGCCCATTCAAATACAACTTCTGCGGTTAAAATATGATTATTTGCAGAGCGTTGTAAACTTTCTCGTTTAGCACCTCGTTTCACATTAGCTCCAATTCATCGCATGCTCCCCTCCCATGTGCGGTCGCACAAAAATGCCATTCCGCGGGAATGCCATAATCTTTCTTATGATTAATAAGATTAGAGAAACTTTTCTGATTTTTGAAGTGTTGAACCGCTCCATCGGTACTATAATAAATTTCCTTTGGATTGTATTCTTTCTTCAGGTAATATATGATTATTTCTTGGTATACATGAACTGCAATAGTATCATGAGATAAATTATCCGAAATAATAACCAAACTTTTGGGTTGAAGTTCATTATTCCTCTGAAAGTGGATAACTACTGTGAAAATTGTTGCCTGATTATTATTCCAGTCGAAAGATTGAGCTGAATTCTGTACAACAAAAGCATAATTTACAGCGAAATCAAAACAAACTAAGAATTCTCCTTCTAACAATATTTTTTTCAAATCATGAATGAATACAGACTGTTTTCTGGCAAAAAAGTCGTGAGTTTTCAATTTCATTAATTTGTCACCCAGCAAGTTCAGATATCTGAAATTGGAAGAAAGATTTGATAAGTGTTCTGCTATACAAGGTACTCTGCAATTTCATGCGTTCATACCAACTTTCGATGACAGACTGATGGTCAAAAAAATTTCATCTGCTGAGGAATATGAAATTTTTCCTAGATAAAAACGAACTCAAAAAGTAGTTCAGTTGAAACATAGTATGGCAAAGTCTTCAATATCAAAGCCAAAACGGAGGTCAAAGAATGTGAAATGAAATAATGTCCGCATATCTCAGTCCATAACCCAAATGAGTACATGATCTACGCTAGATAGTAGTTTATCCAACAGATAAAGACTTGTATGGATATTAAATATATTCCGATTTCGGCACTCTTGTAAGCAGAAGACTTGAGCTGGAGCGCGTGGAGTCAGCGCGGCGCGGCACGGCGCGGCGCATTTTCTCATGTTCGCTACTCAATTACAAAAACAAAGTAGGTATCCAAAAGGTCTATATCAACGTAAAAAAAAACCTCAGCTTTCGATCTAGACTACTTGAAAAAATTAAAAAAAATAGGTTTCTGAGATATGGCCTGTTTTATGTTTTTTTTTCTGTGAAAATGTAAAAAATTTGGAAAACTAAATTCACCATCGGAAAGCTGAGAAAAAACTACATTGATAGCATATCCAACATTATTTAGATATGGGTCATAAAGAGTCGAAAACAAGCGTCGAAAACGTGAGGTTTTAGCGTCCGCGCGCCGGCTCCGGAGAGTTGACGAAGAACGCCCCATATTCATTAGTGTTTTTCATGCTGAGATCTTTTTCTTATGGATACAGATTGTTTCAAGTATCTTTGATTCTCACAAAAAGTGAACTGTCGCATCCTCAAGCGTACGTGATGAAAAATAATGTTAGATAATATGTCTGATCCATGTTCTTGGCAAGGGAATGAGAATTCATAATTATCTAAAACATAATCTATCACTAAATTAAAAACATTCTTGTCATGAGAGAATTCACAGAATTTCTTTTCAACAAAGTAAATTAAATTGAAACAGTGTTTGTTTGCATGAATCAAGCCTCCTCGGTCTTTTAATTCAACTAATCGATCAACAGATGTTCTTGTTCCACAATTAGTAAGAGCATCTTCACAAACTGGACAGGATTTATATGGCTCAGCTTTTAAAATCTATTTACTGAGGTATTCTGAAAGAAACAAGTAATTTATTTCAAAATTATATTTTAAAATATGGCAATTGTAAATTTTCAGAAAAATTATTTCTACTAACATGAGTGTTAATGTGTATAAGATGTTCAAAAAAGAAGGTCTAACTAAAAAAAATATAATAGAGGATAAAGAAAAACGGTGGAATTGGAGGAGATGCAGTTAGTTGATATCGAAAATTAACTTCTCTATATCAACCAAATGTATCAGCGTATGGATAAAAGCGTGATACTATTCAATCAGAAAAATCAAAACATATTTTTCACGAGAGAGGGTAGAGGAGACAAACACGTCAGGAAGTTTATGACAGATTCGATTTGAAAACAAACGCTTCGAATTTATCTCATCGCATTGAACCATGCCTTTACGGGAAACAAAGTATTGAAAAAACCTGTCACGTAGTATATTATGCATCCAATAATTGGGGAAGAATTGTAGTCGTGTTCGATTACGTCGTCAACATCCCAATTTTCAGTCTTAATTATATTATCAATTCTCTCTTTCAATTTCTCTGATGCTGCTAATGTTTTTGATTGTACAATTTGATATAACCTTTATATCCTCAATTTTAATCACAATTTTAGGTTTCTCTCCTAATAATGTACAATTGCCGTCACACAAATTATACTTTTGGGTTGACCCGAGTGATGCGTGTCGCAGTCGCACTATTGACAAATCACGTTTTAAGCCTGGATTCACATATATATATATATATATATATATATATATATATGTATATATATATCCATATTACTATGACCATGGAAGATATTTTTCCTTAAAATTCAGGTGATTTCCAGAAAAAAATGTCCTTTTCCCTTTTATGCTCAGAGGTCATTTCAAGGGTATAAGGTAATTTTGAAAATGCCAGTGAAATAGCCAAAACAGCAAAAAGAGCTACTTTGGCCCTTTAGACAGTAGGGATAGAGAACCTGGAAAAATCTTAAATAATTCAAAGAACATCATATGATGGGATTATGAAATAAAATCGACCCCAAATATATATATTCAAGTTCATGTTTTTACTTGACTGAAGAAAAAACCTCATACTTAGTAAGAATGTATGGAGAGACCCAAGAAGCCACAAAGCCTGGAGTTTGGGCGGTTTCAACCGACTTATCCACCATCAGAGCTTCGACAGCTTGTTTTTATAAGTCCACATCTTTTTTGTTCAAGACCAAGAGTATTTTTTTCTTCCTTCAGACGTATCGCCCACCAGCATGTGCCTGATGAGTTAGATATGAAATAATCATGGAACACGGTTGAATACAGATGTGAAATGAAGCATTGTAGTCATTGTATTGTAAAATGAAATAATCTCGAGTCTAATTCTATTGCTCCCAATGATAAAAGAAATCTTAAAGAATCTTGAATCTTAGAAATTAGTATAATAAAAATTGGTAATTAACAATTTTTGGTTTGATTCAGATTACTACTGCTAGATGGGGATGTTGCAAATTGATTATCTGACGGATGGAATAAGTTATATATTTTTATTATTATGGTGTGTACCCTCCATAATTCCAAATGTTTATAAATTGTCGATCTTTGAGAGCCAATCCAGAAGAAGTGGAACAGGGAAAATTCACAAAATCCACCACATATTTATTTAATGCGACGTTTCGCCAGTTAGGTTCACTGGCCTCATCAGGCTAAAAATTTATTACACAAAAAAACACGTAATGAATAATACAATTTAAGTACAAAACAATCGACAAAGTAACAATAAAATATTCTTTCTCACCAGTTTTGAATGAAAATATAATATTACGTTCGGCAGTGGAAGCGGCTGCTTCCACTGCCATTGTCAAACTATTGTGTATAAAGCTAACGTCAGTGGTCTTATACACAATCAGATACATTGGTGTGTTTGTTTTGAAAAATCTTGCTAAGCTTCCTATACGTGTGACTGAGTTGTTGTGTGTCTTCCTTCCTATTAAGTGTGTGTTGGTACATATTGATGTGGAGCATTTCCGAAATAAGTCGTTTCTTATAATTCGCTTCGCGGTCTAAAATTTTAATGTTATTCCAATCAAATGTGTGCGTACTCTTTTCTATTAAATGCAAAGGGACCGGAAGTGGTTTAACAGTAATTTTTTGATGTTCTGTGATTCTATCTTTTAATTTCCTATTCGTCTCGCCAATATGACATGCCGAACAGTCGTTACAATTAAATTTATAAACTACCTCAGTTTGATCTAAAATATCTGTTTTATCTTTGCCTAATTTTATTATGTTTGTAAGATCATGATTGACTAAAGGAATTGTTCTAATGTTTAATTTTTAAAGAGAGCCGGTTACTTCATTGTAAAATGTATCTTGAAAAGGTATCGCCAAAGTACAAAGAGGACTTTTTTTATCTGAATTATTTTTCTTTTTAGAGAATCTAATTGAACGAAGTCGGTCATTTACACATCATTCAAGAATTTCTGTGGGTAATCGTTCTCCAATAATATTCTTTTAACTTTATTAATATTGTCGTTATGGAATTTTTTATCTGAAAGTAAAACTGATCTATCTATTAAATTGGAAATGATGTTACGTTCTTGTTAAATTGTATGGTTTGAATTGAAATTTAACAATTTACCAGAGCATGTTGGTTTTTAATACCAGTTAGTGATTAATTTATTGTTGGTTCTAATAATTGTTTTAACCAAGAAATTTATAGAATTATTTTCTTCTAATTCATGAGTGAATTTTAAATTTTTATTGTATTCATTGAAACTTTAATAACTATTTCAACGTGTTCTTTTTTTATACATAAAAAGGTGTCATCAACATAGCTCTTATAAATTAGCGGTTCACAGTTATATACTAACTTTAATTTGTTCAAACATTCTATTTCTAAATCATCCAAGACAAGGTCGGCAAACAATGGGGAAATAGGAGAGCCCATGGGTTTTGGGCTGAAAATTTTTTTGAGGGTTCCTCAATACAATGCCCACACACGTATGTATCGGTTTTGCGATTAGACTTCTAGAAGCCGAGAAAAAAAATCCCAAGTACATTCTAAAAAATTGGAAAAATTTTTTTACAGTGAAAAAAATGTTGTTTCTGGGTGGTCGATACGTCATTTAAACTGCCGTAAAAAATGAATTAGAATATAAATTTACAGCTTCGTACGATTTTTTTTTAACCATGTGAAAATGTAGGTAGGCTACCCCCTTAGGGGGGATATACAGTTAGAACAAGAAAAAAAACTCATTTCTGAAAATCGTTTTTTAAGGGTAGTTTTTAATCAAATCAATCGAAACTTTTCAACAATTATAAGTGTATCCATGTAGTATACATAAATATTTTTTAAAATTTTTTTCAACGAAATGGCGGCCGTTAGATAGAATAGAAAAAGTACTTCTATTTTGCTTGTGCCGGCTCTCCTGGTCGCAATTTTGATCGGAAATAGAAAAATCAAAAAAATTTACATTAATTACATTCACAGTTAGTAGATAAATTACCAAAAAAAAAGTGGAAAAAAAGATTCGCACTTTTGGCGTAACTTTTCGAGAAACTCAATTTTTTCCCGCCATTTTACCACATTTTTCCATGTTTAATAATAAAATATTACAATAAGTTTTCATTCATCTAATAGGTAATACTATAATTTAGGAATCCTATAAGTTTCAGCTCAATCGGATAATTAGTTTTCGAGTTATCACCGGCATAAACTCCAAAAATGCAGTTTCGAAAAAAATGCGTTTAAAGTTTCAAATTATCGTTAAATCGTGACTGGCACGAGCACCGTAATACCTGCTGTCGTCGAGTACCCGATCGAGCTGACCTTGATATTGCCGATGCCGACACTGTGAAGCGCTCTCAACAACGGTACTTCTTATTTTTCAAGCGGAGTATCTTCGCGCTGATTTGTGCCGCCCTCCCGAGCGGAGCGTATACTTTACTGTTCGTGAAATCGCGCTATGGTGTGTTAGTATGATATCAGCACTGCAATTTCGGTGACTTTGTAAATTTATGACTCTACTTCATTTCCAAACGATTTGAATTAGAATATGTATCTGGTGATTTGAAATTACGGACTCACGTTAGGGCCGCCAGAAATTTGTGATTTTTTCACTCTACCCCTATTACATTTATGCGTGCCCACGTTAGGGCCGTCAAAAAAAACTCTAATTGACCATATTCATATAGCTCATATATTTGAAAAAGCATTATGAAAATGTACTCGTAACTTTCTGTTCTCGCGTGTACCCACGTTAGGGCCGCAAAAAAAATGTTTGACAATCGGGGTTTGCAACAGGAATGGAATTCCACCTCATTTTGTGTAGTTATGCAGGGATACCAAATTGACCACGTGAACTCAGACTCTATATGCCTTTATGTCGGAGACTTTCAATCAGTTCCTTTATATTCTAATGGGGAATACATCTCTTGAGTCCGTCAATATGCACTGATATTGTTTTTTCACCCACTTTTATTTTAGCCGTATGTTTTTTGTAGTTTATTTCTATTATCTCACACTTAACATATTCTTCCTCATCCATTTTATTTTTCTTGGGCATTTTTAACCAATATACTGTTTCTCCTACTCTGAAGTGTCTCGGGTTAACATTTCGATCTGAATATTGACTGGACTAAATTCATTGCTGCCATAGTCCGAGTTTCCGCGACGTTATAGGCTAAATCCGCGAGATATTCATCGATAGTCAGCAAATATTCCTTCGCTGGAAAGCTGGACAGTGTTCGCGCGCGCTGACCGTACACTATTTTGTGCAGTGAATAACCCAATGCCTCATGTTCGCTAGTATTATAGGAGTGTTGTGCGACTGGAAGAATCTCTTCCCATTCCTTATATTTGTTTACAATTAATCTAATGTATCCTTCTATAACGTGGTGCCTTCTCTCAATTTCATCTATCTATTCTACCTTTCTTGAAAATTTTCAACGAATATTTAAATTTACGAATTGTTCCAGTGCATGATTTGTTCACAATTGAATCCAAAGCATCCAATGCATGTATTCGTTCACAAATGAATGATATACTTCTATTTCCCAGTCATTCCATTGTTCGTCTGCTCCTTGAATGCGATCAAGATTTCTCTTTCTTTTTGCGTAGCTTACAAAATTTGGATAGTTCATCTGTTGTGCTTTCTCCAAATGTGACAGGAATTCCTCCATATCGTCATCCAAATCCCCAAAAATGCGTCCAAATCTTCTAAGAAATATTCGACTTAAGTGTGGAAATAAACGCGTTTTTCCATTTTTTTCTTTCGCAGGACCTAGAAATCTAGAATAGAGCATAGGCAGTATGAGACATTCCAAAGATTTTCGACGTCTTTATGTATATCGCGAACTACCATAGAAAATAGTTTCACTAGATTAGGGTCTCCCGCAAAATATGGAATATCCCCAATCCTTCATGGAAGACCATTATTGCCCATAATGATGTACGACATAGTGAATATTCTGTGGTAAACTTACTCAGCGCAATGTCAATATTTTATCGATGATCAGTACATAATTATCCAATCTCATTTATATTAAAGAGGCTTATCGTTATTATTTATTCATCCGAAAATTGATGTTAGATAAAGTATGAAACCGGTTCCAAAATTTCTTTCAAAATATTATTTATGCACTGAGTTGGTGAGGCGAGCCAGTCCATTGATCAATTGACGGAATGCGAATTCTCTGATATTACGTTAGTTTACATATTCGTGTATAAATTGATAAATTATTGAAAAAGTCCATAAGGAGATCCACTGCTACTTCTAATGTTTTGACATTTCTGAAACTATTGGAGGTCTATACTCGTTTGCTTCATTTGTATTGAATTTAATGTTAATAAATTCTCCCAAACCCTCGAGATCGTTTTGCACTTCTTTACCGTTGTATTTCAACATGATTGGATTGCGTTTATGAAGTTATTTCACGATTCTTCGAAAGAATTTGCTGCGCAGCACTTTGCTGCGCTTGAGGCTGTAGTTCGACTTCTGGTTCGTTGACTCGTGTTATTTACTCAACAAGTAGTAGCAGAGTATAAAATTGTCAGAATAATTCGCTATTTTGCTCGGTTTGTCAAGTCTCTTGTGAAAATACTACTTTGCGTGCTTTTAAATTTCAGTCGTTCGCGATTCCCACGGGACTGTATGATATAATTTGAATGTACTTACAAAAAGGCGACCAAGAATGTATTGATACGGCTAGCTCTGGTGATCTTTCTTGTCTGGGTGTATATTATTGTTTGCAGTCGTCCTCCCTTTTCTTCCCACCTGTCTATCTGCTTCGCTGTTGGTGTAATCGATTCGCTGTTGATGTGATCTGCTTCGCTATCGTCTTCTTCTTTCCTCCGTCACAACGCTCACTTTGCGCAAATGGTTCCGATGCGGTTGAGTAAATTCTCAAAAAAAAAAAATTGTCCAAATTCTCGACTCACGATATGAATTCTCTTACACGAAACGAGATCCCAGCTCCTCCACCATGAATTGGGACCTCTGTAGCGGCGCACGTTAATTCCTGTTACGTGGCGTGATCCTTTCTACGCTGGGTTCAGATTTCGGCTGTGGTATTGACCGTAGACGTTTTACTCAGTAAGGTTCTGTCACGGGTCGAATCAGGTTATCAATAACTCAGTACTCGGGGATTGGATTATATGTGCCTTTATTCCCTATTCACTTCACTCAGAGAGCTCGTGTAATTATTCCAAATACTAGATTAAAATATGAGCGTTGGACTGTCTACCGTCTCCGCGTGACTCGCGTGAACTCCCGTGTGTCTGCCGTGGGACTAACTTCCGTGTGACTGCCTTCTGACTGACTGCCCGAGTGCCTTGAGGCGGTCGTATTTAATCCCTCGTGGAGGTGTCATTGCAACCCCTTCGTGACGCGCTCGGTGGGAGGCGGTCAGTCGCCTCCCACCGTCTCGAGTTACGCTCCGTGCGTCACGATTTCAATATCGTCCTTCTAGAACGTTCCGATATTCGTGGCGTAGCCCCGCACAATGCTATTTTAATAATCGCGGGGCCAGCCACGTGACAAGCCCAACAGTTGTAGTTGGACGGGATATGTATGAGTAAACAGGGAAGCTGCGATAATACGATCGGACCTTGATTTTCACGTCGTTTGCCTGGTTATTACCGGCAAACGACAGATTTTCGAAATCCAAGATGGCGATTCCAAGACGGCGGCTCTAGATTTTGTACATTTTTAGTTGGAGGTTATGAAAATTTGAAAGAATGTACATTTTCACAAACCTCCAACTAAAAATGTACAGAATCATCAGCCGCCATCTTGAAACCGCCATCTTGGATACAGAATTTCGAAAATCTGATGTCAAATTTATCATCAGCGCCCCCAAGAACCCATTAGTCCAAATTTTCACGATTCTCCGACTAAAAATGTACAAAATCATGAGCCGCCATCTTGAAACCGCCATCTTGGATACGGAATTTTGAAAATCTGATGTCAGATTTATCATCAGTGCCCCCGAAAACCCATTATTCCAAATTTTCATGATTCTCCGACTAAAAATGTGGAAAATCGTCAGCCGCCATCTTGAAACCGCCATGTTGGATCCAGAATTTTGAGAATTTGATGTCAGAATCGTTATCAGCGACATTGAAAACCCCTGTATACGGAATTTCAAAGGAATATATCGAATATGAAAATGAATGCTTTAAAATATTGATAATATGAAAATCCAAAATATTGATTCCCGTTTTTTGGCCGCCATTTTGCTGAAAAAAATCATAGTCAAAAAAACTCAACGAATTTAGAAAGTTTAAATATTTTGTGCACTCTTGTGCATATTTTCGACACTAAAAATAAAATTCCTTCTTCCTCTGATTTTGGATTGAAAAAAAAAAGTGCTCCAAAAAATCGCATTTTTTATTTTAATTTGTTAATTATTTATTGAAAATCAATTTTTTTTAGTCTTTTCAACCATTGTATCGTGTAGAGCACACCCGAAAATAGTAGGAATGACTATTTTGCAATAAACCTTCCGTCTTATTCATCAAAATATTTGAGCTCGAAAGTACCAATAAAATTTCTGCAATCTGGGACTTAATGGGTTAAGTAAAAAATTCAGAAAGTTTGACGGCAAGTGGGCCGGATTCAAAATTCATAATTTCATGAATTTTTCACTCGTAAACTATGCGACAGATTGAGAAAAAACCAAGAACAGTTTCTATTTAATTTTTCACATAAAATCTGAAAAAATTCTCTGTTATGCGAAATGTTGATTTGTAAAAATTTCCTTGAGGCTATGTCTAAACGCAGAAGTGATCGAGCTAAACGGACCTCGGATTCGGATTCAGCATCCAAAAATACATAAAAATAGGGTGGTCCAGTCTCTGGTTCAATTTTTTTTTCTTGTGGAGCTGTGTAATGAACCTTTGGGATCGTATAAACGTCATGAAAAGTGTATACTTATCTGACGACAAACAATCTAGATCAAGTTTTCTCTCACACTTGCATTTGATAACAATAGAATATTGAGTTGGAATGTTCTCTGCAGGTTCCTTTGTCCTGAATATTCGTTACAAAAATATAAAATTTGAATAATTCGATCTGAAGTTAGTCGTATCAGGATGAGGGTAGCTCGAGTTTGGTGTAAGGTCATCATGATCTATTGTAATAACTTATGACTTTATCAGTCGCTTAAGTTTCTGAAAGAGAAACGATAAGCAAATGTTTCTGGATGAGCTTTTACTAAAAGCCTTACAGGCAATTCCTTCATATCTTAGGAATCAATCCTCTCTTTTGGATTTCTCTATAAAAGCAAACTTTTGGGAATCATTTTTTATGAATTTGGTTAGATCCCGGAAATCAGCGGCTCCTAACAGTGTACGAAATTATTTTAATTATCCAAGTATTGAGTCGTAAATCATCATTGTCAATGAATTTGTCACCATTGCCGAATAGTAAATACTAGATTGATTAGTAATATTACAAACCTGTCCACTGAATTTTCTATGCTATTACGAAGTCTCTGAAAATTAGTTGACATATTCTTCATTTCAGAAATACCTCGCTTTAAGTCATTGAGGTCAGTTTTTAGAGGATTCGCTCCCATCCCGGGTACGAAATTAAGAGAGGAGTACAGTTATTCAATGCTAATTGACAAGATTCATACTGATGCCACAGGATAGCCTTTGCTGCAAATCTGAAAGAGGCATATTTATTAATTACCGCATTTATATGTTGTTCATATTATACTCTTATTTCTCTCTCTCTCTCTCTCTCTCTCTCTCTCTCTCTCTCTCTCTCTCTTTCTCTTATCTGTGATAATTAGTTTGCAGAGATATCATGATGATAACGAGGATGATATGTACAATATGTTCGAGAGCGATAACTGATATTTTGTAAAATACCATTTTTATATACTTTATACAATAAAACATATCTATGTATCGATCTATCTATCTATCTATCTATCTCTCTTTTCTTCGTATTTCTGGTATTATTCTGATATGGTCCGATTTTGGACAATAAGTGTTTAGAATTAAAGTTATTATAGATAAAATTGAATTCTGACACTGAATTATCATACAATTATAGAGTATTTGTGTCACTTGTGCATGGATATATGTTGTCATAACTCCAGTACTCTACATTGGTGAATATGAAAGTAAATTTTGATAAGTATGCCTGTTTTTCATTCTTTCTATGTGTCTTCCAGGATTAAGATAAGCGATGTAATATCTAGTGCCAAGAGTGAAAGTGCAGTGCAGTAAGTAAAAATACGACTCAGATGACATATTGTTATTAGGAGCGAGTAGTACGGCTCGAAACATGATATTATATTCAATATTACGGAAGTTTGGAAAATTTAGTCTCTGGGACTCTCTCTCTCTCTCTCTCTCTCCCCTTCTCTTTCTCTCTCTCATCAAAACCTGATGAACTTCACAAGCTAAGTGATTTGTTATGGCCCAGCCTCGCCCCACCCAAGATTTTAATTTTTTTATCAATTTCCTCCCCTTCCCCTTGACCACAATGAAGATCTACGTCATGCCCTCCGCCCCACACGAGTCCTACGACGACGCGAGCAGCTCAGCTATTCGCCAGTGTAGAGACGATAATTGTATGAATGAGAATACGAGTGAGAGAGACACGGCGCACGGTAATCAAGACGCGCTGCGTTATCATCTGCAGGCGATGATTGCATTACCCTCCGTCGTGCATCTCGAGAGTGAAGAATGGCCAGGGCGTGGCATATTATATAATACGTTTCAATTCATGTTTTGTTATAGTTCTTTCTTTTTTTACGTTGAGCAGACTAGCCTAGCTGATAAGAAACATTACAATAAATTAGCCACTGGCATAGGTAGCTGCACGAACATTTTGCACGAGTCTTTATCAAATCTTTCAAGTCAATGTAAAACATATGCGAGTGAAGCGTTTTCAAATTACAATTTGAACATAATTCCGAACTTAACGTATAACCATGACCAATGCAGCATGTTCACGTGGCTTATTTTTTTCCATTTCGATTTTCTTTTAATATATAGAATTTAGAAACAACCAATTCATCCATATTACACGTAGCGTATTACCAATGAAACCTGCCCTACAATCAGGCAGCATACGCCATCGATCGAGAGCTCATGACTCGAGATCATTATAATTGGTGACGTGTGAACCCCTAAGTAATGGAAACAATGTAATAATAAAGTAAAATTATCCTTTATTGAGTAAGCCTCGCGGGCACGCGTACAAGTATGCATATTTGTCAATTATTGTTAGAAATAAGTCAATCATGTAATGCCAAGTTACACATAATATATCTATATATGCGTGAGGATTTTATTGCGCAGTATAATTAAGAAATGTAGTCCCTGACGCCACGGTGTTACTCCGCGCCTCATCCGAAGCCATGACCATATAAGGAGCTGTTCGGCCACTCGGATAGTGTCGCGGCACCTTCGAGGAGCGTTCCGCGACCCTATCAGTGTGACGTCACGGAGAGGATAAGAGAGCGAGCTGCGGCCGGCCGCGGCAGAATTCCACCCGCCACCGATTGCGACACACGTCACAGCGCACGTCCTCAACGTACAAGTAACCACCGCGGAATTCTCGGGCGTGACGCGAATTATAGTCTAGCAGTGTATCAGTTAGTGAAGCTGTGAATAAATTCAAAGCTGGAAATTAAAAGTGAAGGAAGTGTGTGTAACTTATTCACCCGCACCTCCTACTATCCGAACGACCACGCAAGGCGTGGCCGCCCTGAAGGAACTGCGGAGCCGAAGGAGTTGCGCCTGCAGCCGAGGAATAACTGGTGGGCCGTAACCGGACACCAACGATTTGGGTAGCAAGCCGTGTAGACGCAGCGGCCGCCCCTCCCCTCCCACCATCGACGGAGCGCCTCGTGAGATCGCGGCGCTCGCTATCTCTCTTTGACGCGCTACAGCGTGAGCACGCGCACACCAACGGTCCACGCGCCTCGCTTGGTGACGCACGCTGCCAGGGCCGCACAACCGCGCGCACCCACGCTCCACGAGCGCGCCTTATAGTAAGTCCCGTCCCGCACGGACATAGATACGAATTTCAGGATAGCAGAACCCGGCAGTTTCCCACCCAAACATATATATATATATATATATATTTGCACTGACAACTCACCAACTCTTATATCAGACGATAAATATCAATTCATCAGACTTACTAGAAGACCACTGGGGATGCGGGTCACCAATCCTGACCAAACTTTTCTTCATGATAGTTTGTGTCAAGAATAGATTGTACCCATAGTCCCAAGGTCCAATGCTTCCAAACGTTCAAGATATTGATTGCACTTTGGTTGGAACCATTGGTCTCGTCCCAAATGACAATATGTCATTTGAGACGCATTTCATTTCACTGTCCTGCACTTCAACTCTTCACCAGATACTACGTCTGCTAGGAGCAGGATTGGAACTTCATCGTGAGCAGCTGATCAATTTTTATCGGAGACGCAACATAATTTACATGAGTATCTTTTTTATAACTTATACTTATGGTCATGTATTTTTTGTGAGAATATGTTTCTTCGTGGTCAATTTTGTATTCTAGGTAAGTTGTACAGAGAGAGAATAACTGTATGTAGAGAAGTTTCGCTATTATCTCATACTAGCATCCCCCGTCGCGGCTTCGCCCGCGATACGTGTAATTGGGAACAACAAAATTTGTATCTCATAAACATAGAATTTCATTTGTTACTGGATTTTTTCTGAATTCAAAGGACCTCTGGGTAAATAATATTCTTTGTCGTTATTTTATTATGTGGTAATAGAATGAATTGATTCTCAGATTTACCTGTCCTAGAGAATCCAACGTATAATTGACCATGGGAAAAGCATTCTATACGTAAATCAATTCCAACGTATTTAAACGTTTGCCCTTGTGCTTTGTTAATTGTAATAGCAAAAGAAATTTTTATAGGGAATTGTAATCTCTTAAATTGAAAAGGTAAATCAGTAGGGATCATGGGAATTCGGGGTATAAGAGCAGTCTCTCCTGCAGCTGGGCCAGTGAGGATGATAGCTTCGAGTACGTTATTTCGCATAATCTTTATTTGTAATCGAGTGCCATTACAAAGTTTAGGAGGATTCGAAGCGAAGCGAAAGCTGGTCAGCTTCAGAAACGAAATAAATCTGTAAAAATTGCGGATTCTCGCCAGAAGTAGGCAATAGACTTCCAATACGATGACAAACTTGTCCTTGGATCTTGAACGTAGGCATAAAATTCCCTTCTACGATTTGTTTTGCACCGAAAGAAGTCATCTGGAATAACGTTTTGTATTTTCTCGAATTGTTGAGAAAATTTTCTGATAGTGGATGGAATCCCAAAATTATACTTTTAAGAGGTTCTGGAGGTTCCTCAAGTTGTAAAAGAGAAACTTTGCCTCCTGCACAACACATGCCTGCGGCTTCATCATTCCATTTTTTGGCGAAGCAATGATTGCATATTTTATCCATTGAACCAATTTGCACATCTTTTGAATCAATATAATTCAAAAAACAATTATATTCAAAAGCAGTTCTGTAACCTGCCATATGGACTCTGGTTTGCTCTGGGACTGCTCTACGATATACTGACATTCGATTTGCAGACCGAGTCTAGACGACCCAATCCGCTCAATCGTGTTTTCGGCATAATATATATATATATATATATATATATATATATATGCGAGAAATTTTCTCCAAAGAGAGAGACAATATCTATGCACTTTCATGCTCTAGTTATAAGTGAAGCAGCTCAACTCTCTTGCGGATAGCGCTCAGCCGCCTAGTGGAGAAGGCGCGAAGCTCGTCGCTGTAGCCTGGGTCGGCGGGCGGAGGAACTACTTTCCGCGCAGGCGCCGTGCCTGCCATTCGGGGGTTCTGCGGTTAATACGCCAAGAAGTAGTAGTTCGACTATTTATTTATTCATTTAAATAATGTATTTTTCAACGTTTTGCATAGCCTATAACCATCTGGCGTGTGCAATGAAGCTACTGTCAAAATTTGGTAACATTCGATTCAGTAGTTTTGGAGAAAATGCGAACAAAAAAACGGCTTCCTCTTTATATAATAGTAAGATGGTGTGATATTAGTCGACAAGTATTCAGGACTGACGTTCGGATGAAAGGGATTTAATTCTGACACTGGATAGGCATACAATATTACTATATTTTTTATGCTTGTGCTTAAATACATATTATTATCGCTTCAGTATCCAAGCACAGAATGGAAAGTCGCAAACCATGATTTTGTTTTCATCTATTTCATGCTTAACTTTACGTGAGTAATACATAAGAGTAAATTTTGATAATCATGCATGTTATTGACTTATGGACAAGAGAGAAATTGTAGTGCGGTGAGTGGAAATACGTCTCAGATGACATATTATTGTTGTGGACCGACCGCCTGCTTCCTCTCCCCCCATTTTCATTTTGGCTCTCCGCCCAGGTTTGAGGTCAATGAAGATCAACTCCAAAGATCATCACCCTTCTTTTGCCTCACACGAGTAACGCAGATCCCGTCATGAGCCGATCACAGGCCAACAGTGAAGAGACTGTATAGTTATGAGTGTGAGAATGAGTATGTGAGAGAGGCACGACGTACAATAAGCATGATCAATAAGCAATCTAGCCGATAAGTACATGAGCATAAGTTAACGATGAAGGTAAAACAGAATGAACTGCCCGTGGATTCTACAACGACCTTGATCGAATTTCAGATTAATCGATCTGAAGTCATGATTATAAAATACTTTGATTCCAATGCAGGGCCCTCATGATATAACGAGCGACCACGCCGATGAAGGCATATTCACGGGTAGTACATTCATTATGATATCCACCTTTTTTTTATATAACGTATAGAATATAATAAACCCATGATGCTGTTCATCACTAGTTATTGATTTTTTTGAAATCGATGATGTATATGTCGTAATCACGACGAAACCCATTTAGATCACAGTTTCAAAATTGCAAGAAAATATTTCTAAATCTAAGTAGAAAATTTGGATTAATGCATCGTTGGCTGAGTATAATCATAACAATCTTAATTGAGCAATAATCCTTGTTTCTTTATAAGTGAATTTGGTAATAATATCTTCGATTTTCATTGCGCAGTATAATTAAGAAATGTAGTCCCTGACACCACAGTGTTACTCCGTGACCTATCCAAAGCCATGACCATGTAAGGAGCTCTTTGACTACTCGGATAGTGTCTTAGCACCTCCGAGGAGCGTTTAGCGACCCTATCACTGTAACGTTATAGAGAGGATAAGAGAGCGAGCAGCAGTCAACCGCGGCAGATTACCACCCGTCACCAAAAGTAGCACACACGCGATCGCGCACGTCTTCACGACCAGGTATACTAACGAAATTCTCGGGCGCCGCGACCATCAAAGCTGAGTGAAGTTGTAGTGTGTACAACGATAGCAATAAAAAAAAATTATTGTAGTTTGAGTGAAGATAAGTATGGCCACGCCTCACCTGGTCGCTCGGTAGATAAAAGTTGTGGGGTGAATGTACAAACACACTATCTTCACTTTAAAACTATTGCTTCGAATTTATTCTCAGCTTTACTAACGCATACATTATATGATTTCTCACTCACGAGAATTTCACGGTAAATACTTGGTAGTGAGGACGCGCGTTGCAAACGCGTGTCGCAAATGATTGTGGATAGAGTCCTTCTGCGGCCGGCCGCTGCTCGATCTCTATCCTTACTGTGGCGCAACTGTCGTAGAATCGCGGAACTATCTTCGAATGTGCTAAAAAAGCGATCTATCTCGTAAAAACGCTCCTCATAAGGCAATGTCTCTGGACTGCCAGTGGAATTACACCGTGGCATTATATGGTTCACTTATCTCTTATAATGATAAACGCTTATATTATGAGTAGTCACTAAACGCTTATAATAGCCCTAGTAAAAATAACTTCTATACAAAAACGTACAAAACCATTTATAAACGTCCCATTTGGAACAAGAAATACATTTGTATCCGTTTTTGTACGCTTTTGAACGTGTCTATACGTTTCTGTACGTTTTCGTACGCTTTTATACGCTTTTGTACGTTTTCGTACAATTGTGTACACTTGTCTACTTTTTCTTGTAAGTTTTCTCTGTACGTTTTCATACGCTTTCATACGCTTTTGTACGTTTTCGTACAATTATGTACACTTGTCTACTTTTTTTTTATGTATGTTAACATACATAAGCATACAAATACGTAGAAAAACGTACAAAAACGTACAGAAACGTACAAAATCGTTCAAAAACATACAAAACCATAGGAAAAGGTACAAAAAAAGTACAAAAGCATACGTTACCATATGAAAACGTACAGAAACGTTTGACAGAGAATATGAGATCATAGAGAATACTTCACCGTCAGAGCAGGATATTGATGATGATTCTATCCGCGAAAGCTCTTCTCATTTGGATTCTCCTAGTAATGAAGATATGGATTTGGCTTTATTCAGAGTCAAAGGCCTAGTAGCACGGGAGTTACTGCAAAATTTTTCGGAGCCTGTGGATACAATTGATCGGTCGATTAGTCTCCAAAGTTCAAACGCTTTTCAATGTCCTATCAATCGGCGAATGGCTTTCGCGAACTTGGAAGCGAAGAGCGATCGTGACGCATCACTGCGGAGCAGCTTGAAAGAGCAATTATAGCCAAATAACGGTCAAACATGATTGCGGGTTTTTATTTTGTACCAGCTCCACGAAATAAACTTACATTCAACCATTCTGATTCTGAACGTGAGTTTTATTTTATTTATCATTTTGATTTTTTTTTTTATGCAAATCAGTTATTGAAACTTGCAAAAATTTTTTGGTTCACTAATCCGTAGAGATGAAAATGGTTTGGCATCCATATCCCATTTCGAATCATCCATTCTTGTAGCGTGGTCTTTTTCAATTAGATTCGTCAAACCTGCCCAAGAAATAAGATGGCTAATCGATAAAGCGGAAGATCCAGAATCGCCCTTGTATAGAGAGCCGGACTTGCACGATTTGCTCAATCATGTTCATGAAAGACTTGTCGGCGTTCCAGAGACTTTATTTAGATGAAAATCTTCCAATAATTACGTTATATGTTTAATAATTTAATTGTCTTGCGATAAAAATTTTATACAATAACTGATCAGTCCTTTTCTGTTTGTACGTTTTATACGCTTATTTACAGTTTCGTACAGTTTCGTACGTTTTTGTATGTTGTTGTACGTTTTTGTACTTTTTTGTACGTTCTATAGGAGATTAACATAGTGGAATTCAACTTGACATCCTTACTTTAACCCTGTTCAATAAATAGGCAAAGTTGCTCATTTTGCTTTTTTTTGCATTTTCAAAGGCATTTTCAACCTTAATTTACACCCTGAAAATGACCTCTGAGGCAAAAAATGAATGGGACACTTTTGTCTGCAAAATGCCAGAATTTTATGGAAAAAGTATCTCCAAGGTCATTGGAGCACATTAAATACTCCACATTACCAATTGGAGCCTCTGTTTTTGAACCCTGGGAGTTCGTTCGTCAAGAGCCCCACCCCATGGGTACTGAAAGTTGTCCCAATTTGTACCAGATACAGCCTATATAGTGAAAAAAAGGGCCTGGGCTCTGGAGGCTCCCAAAAAATTAATATATTAACTTGAATAGGGGTAAAAATAGGCTAAAATGACTATTCAAGGGGAGCCTTGTACCGCCAACATTTCCAAATTTTGCAAACACTTGTCTGTGTTATTGCTACAATTATACACTGTAAAAACTCACATTCTATCATGCTAATACATAGCCTGAGTTATCAATATCATATTTATATAGATCAAGCATTACTGATACTTGACGCCACCTAACTTACAATGGTTACACGTATTGATGGTCAATATATTGTCTCTATTGTGTAAAAATTTACAAGAAACTATTAATAAAGTACATGTGTCATGAATTGCATTCACTCGACAAGAAAGATTAGTCCAAGAAGTGAATTATAAGCTGTGAATTACACGTACACCTTATAACACACTAGGCAGTGCATAGATATCATATAATTTTTTTAACCCTTTTCCTCCTGAACAACCGTTTTTTATTTCAAATTTTCGACCTCATATCCTTCAATGAAAAAAGCATGTAAAAAATTTATGAAACGTTTCATAAATTTTTTACATGCATGCATGTGTCCGCCATTCTGAATTCCCCTATAACCCCTTTCACAGTAGTAGAAATGTTGTATTAAAATTTTTTCCATTCCAAAATAAACTTTTTTTAAAAAAAAAAACGTGGAAAATTCGTCAATTTTCCGGAAAAACAGCCTATAACTTTTCCGGCTTACAATTTACAAAAATTTCCTTAAAACCATTCGAAAAAGGAGGTCCAAATCTATAAGAAATGATGTTTCATAAATTTTTTACACGCTTTTTTCCTTAAAGGATATGAGGTCAAAAATTTGAAATAAAAAACGGTTATTCAGGAGGGAAAGGGTTAATATAAACAAGAGAATGTTGAAGTTCACTAAACATGAGTAATTTTCATTAATACTGGACTCATGAGATCCACTTATATTGTATAAACTGCATAGCTAAGGTCCAGGCAGCTATTGCCGGGTGGGCTCAAACTACAACTTCAAATTATTTACTGCACTGTTCTGGATGTAATCTAAGATCTGCATTGCTGAAATGTTATTGTTGAATAGTTGTTTGAATGAAAAATAATTATTTCAATAGCAATCTTTTGCCATTTTCCAGATTCAATGTAACATTGCTGAAAGTGAGTACCCACACAGCATATTTATGGAGTAGTTATGAAATATTCATGGACTATTGATGATATGTACTTCAAATTTGAGACTATGATACAAGTGTTTCAGGAAGAAGGTAACATTTCTGTAGAGTGAAGATTTGTTATATCAAAGCATACTCAGTAAAATTCTTAGTGTGAACTGATTACTTGCTGATAAATACTGATTTGAGTATGAACATAAAATAACCCTAGTAAAAATAACTTCCATATAAAAACGTACAGAAACGTACAAAAACATTTTTTACTAGGGAATACATAGTTCCGTTTAGTAAGAATTATTTGAAAATTTAGAATCCAAGCTATGAATATAACATGAATCTACCAGAATATCGTTTCGATCAGATTTTAGTATGTAATATGATGGATATAATAATACAGAATCTCAAATCGATCCTTGTAATTAGAAATTAGATGAAAAGATGACGTTTGAGGGCCAATCCAGTGGAATGTGGAAAATGAATAAATTACAAACTCCACATCATAATTCGCAACGTTTCGCCAGCAAAGTAGGTTACTTCTCGACAGTTATAAATTCAGAATTAGTTCACATCATAAAATTCAACAGTGGGAGCAACGGCTTCCACTGCCATTGTCAAGTACTGAATAACATCAGCTAACAGCCTAGTGGTTTTATATACTGTCAACTGTGTTGGTGTGTTGCTTCTCATGCGTGTGAAAAAGTGATAGTCTGTTTTTCTATTTAGACTAAATATTGATGTAGAGCGTTTTGAAAATGAGTCGTTTATTGCTTTCTCAAAGAGAAAGCTTTGTAACGGGGTAAAAATCGACCCACCGAATCGGACTTCGGGACCTCGATTTTCGTAATCTACGGGTCGAAAAACATGGAAATCCAAAAATGTCTGTATGTATGTACGTACGTGCACTTTTTTGTCGTACGATAACTTTCGAAGGAATTGTCCGATCGTCCTGAAACTTTGCACACAGGTTAGTCGCCACAAAATCTCGGTCGAGTTCAATTTTCAGCCAATTCCGTTGTTTATTTCTCTAGCAACCGTTGCTAACGTGTTTTTGATAAAAGCTCCAAAAATCATCATCAATGCACGATGGGTCTCCAATTCTTTCGACGATCGATGAGAATCGATAAGACATTCATTTTGGAACAACCATTGTTTATTCTCCTAGCAACCGTTGCTATGGAGATACAACATTCAGCTTCAGTCTGACTTTTTTTTGTCGTAAGTTAATTTTCGAAGGAATGGTCCGATCGTGCTGAAATTTTGCACACAGGTCGGTCTCCGGCAGATGTGAACCGAGTTCGGTGTTCAGCAACATCCGTTGTTTGATTCCATGGCAACCGTTGCTAGCGTGTTTTCGATAAGTTCCCATATAATTCATGATAAATGATCATTTGGGTTTGTATATTTATGGGATTCTATAACAATCAAAGAGACCTTTCCCGTATAAACCATTGTTGATGTCTCTAGCAACCGGTGTTTATATCGCTTGCAACCGTAACTAGGGAATGGGAAAAGTCAGTTGGAGGTTCATTTTTGGAACTGTTGATGACTAAGAAGTAAGAACATCGAAGCTCCGACATTTACCATAGCAACCGTTGTTTACGTCCTTAGCAACCGTTACTATGGAGTGTGGAAAATCAGTTGGAGGTCCATTTTCGGAACTGTTGATGACTAAGAAGTAATAACGTCGAAGCTCCGACATTTACCATAGCAACCGTTGTTTACGTCCTTAGCAACCGTTACTATGGAGTGGGAAAAGTCAGTTTGAAGTCCATTTTTGGAACTGTTGGTGACTAAGAAGTAAGAACATCGAAGCTCCGACATTTACCATAGCAACCATTGTTTACGTCCTTAGCAACCGTTACTATGGAGTGGAAAAAGTCAGTTAGAGGTCCATTTTCGGAACTGTTGACGACTAAGAAGTAAGAACACCGAAGCTCGAATATTTACCATAGCAACCGTTACTATGGAGTGGAGGAAATGAGTTAGAGGTTCATTTTGCTTTCTCAAAGAGTGGTGATTAATGCAAGTTGAGGTTCAATTGCAATACTTTGAGAAAGCATACTGCTGAGGCACTTGGCAGCGGTTTTTTTGTAATCAACCAATACATTATGAGAATTAATGAAAATATTCTAAAAAAGGGTGACCGCATACGCCACTTATAAGTATGCTTGTTACTCTGGTTTTCTCATAGAATTTGATTGTTTCGTGGCACTTGTACTTGGATACAAGTTGTTACTACTTTATTATTCAAGCCCAGACTGAGAAGTCGTGAACCGTGTCTTTTTCAATAAATTTAGTTCACATATAATGTGAATATATATGTATGTATGTATGTATGTATGTATGTATTTATGTATATATGTATGTATGTATGTATGTATGTATGTATATGTATATGTATATATATGGAAAATGTATATCCACGAGAATGCAGGTATTTTTTTATGCTAACCCAAATAACAAAAAGTAACAAATATCGAAGACTGCACTCAGTTAGGCTTGGGAAAGTATAAAAAAAGAACAGAAAAAAACTTTTTGAAAAAACAGAAAAAGTCTGACATCATCATTTCGATGGCTCTTACAAAGAAAGAAACATCGCAATCTGTCCGCAAAGGAAGACGCATATCGCATTCTGTCCGCGAAGAAAGACAAATATCGCAACCTGTCCGCAAAGAAAGACAAATATCGCAATCTGTCCGAGAAGAAAGACATCGAAATTATCCTCAATTGTGAATATTAACGGAGAAAGAGTTTGAACCGCAATCGTACTGTAGAAAGGGCTTGTTTTTTTTGTCAATCATAACCTACTCAATCCAAGCTTTCATTTCGTATTTTTTTACGTCGGAAAATTGTGGGATGGGCGCCATGTATTCTTTTTGCGGACAGATTGCGAGTTTCTTCCATGTAAATTTTTTCCGGTGGACATCAAAATATTGTAAAGGGTTGGCGAGCGAAGCGAGCGGGGTGGTGCCCTTTCTAGGGATTATAAAAATGCAAGATAGTGGAAAAACGTATACACAAACATACAAAAACGTACAAAAACGTACAAAACCGTTCAAAAACGTACGATACCATAAGAAAAAGTACAAAAAAGTACAAAAGCATACGTTATCGTATAAAAACGTACAAAATCGTACAAAACCATAGAAAAAGGTACAAAAAAGTACAGAAACGTACGAAAACGTATAAGAATTGCAGAAAAGTGTACAAAATCGTACAGAAGTATAGTGAGTATGTGAACATTTTTTCAAAGTTGTTTCAAATGGGACACGTATAAGAATTTTTGGAAATTTTTGTACGTTCTTGTACGTTCATGTACGTTTCTATACGTTTTTGTAGGTTCTTGTACAATTATGTACAAAAATTTTTTTACTGGGGATATCGCATTCTGGCCGCGAAGAAAGGTACATATCGAAATTATTCTCCCGTAAATATTAACGAAAAAAGAGTTTAAACCGCAATCGAACTGTATAAAAGGTTTGTTATTTTGGAAACTATAACCTACTCAATCCAAGCTTTCATCCCACATATTTTTTTAAGTCGGAAAATTGTGGGATATGCGCTATGTATTCTTTTTGCAGCCAGATTCCGATATGTGTATTTCTTTGCGGACAGATTGCGAGTTTTGTCTTTTTTCGCGGACAGATTGTAATATTCGTCTGTCTTCGTGGACAGATTGCAATATGTGTCTTCCTTCACGGACAGATTGCATTTGTCTTTCTTCGTAAGATCCATCAGTTTAAAGTAATCTGTACTCATGAGTATAGCGTCATATGCTCAAATCAAATATTGCTAGATAAATAGAATCAGAATTCAAAATCGAATGATTTTAAAGCATTGCAAGTATTCATGTGCATTTACTGACATGACTAATTTGCAGTTCATAGAGATCTATAGTAGCCAGCGAGGGTGAGGGTTTAGTGAGCGAGGCGAGGAGGGGACCTTGATTTTACCAACTTGACTCGATTCTTCCATGTAAATTATTTTCTTCGGTGGACATTGATATATTTAATCGAAAGTAGGGGGTTGGCGAGCGAAGCGAGTAGGGGGAGTACCCCTTCTCGAAATTATAAAAATGCAAAAGAAGTGGTAAAACGTATACACATGAATGTAAATATACATAAACCTACAAAAATGTACAAAAATGTACAAAAACGTAGAAAAACGTACAAAAATGTGGAAAAAGGTATAGAAAAGTACAAAAGCATACAAAATCAGTGGGAAGGGACTTATTTAAACTTTGCGGTGGGAGAACCATTTAAATTTATGTGGCGGCGAATCGCTATTCGAGATTGATATTCCGAACTTAATCCAATATGCGCTACAAATGCACGGAGCACGCGGTAGTTACGGCCCTGACAGCGTGTGTCGCCAAGCGAGGCGCGTGGACCGTGATGTGTGCGGGCTCAGGCGAGAGCGCGTTGGTGGGAGCGAGAGCGCTGCTTGTGCGCTGCGCGTCGTGGCTGCGGAGGGGAGGGGCGGATACCCGTCTCTCGCTTCTGGATACTCCTAAAACGCTGGTGTCCGATTACAGCCCACCAGTTCAGCTTCGGCTGCAGGCGCGCTCTTTTGGCTCGGCAGCTCGGTGGCGAGCGATCACGTCCTATGTGATCGCCTCGTGGGTAGGAGGTGTAACAAAAACTAGTCACAACACCTTTTCTCACTATATCACTAATCTTTATTAACTATCAGCACTAATAATATTACGAATGGTCTTTAAACTAACGCGACACGCCCGGGAATTCCGTAACTAATTGTCTGTGAGCGGTACGCGTAGCAAACGTCTGTTGCTTTCGGTGGCGGGTGGAATTCTTCCGCGGCCGGCCGCAGCTCCCGCTCTTATCCTCTCCGTAACGTCACATTGATAGGGTCGCGGAACGCTCCTCGAAGGTGCCGCGACACTATCCGAGTGGTCGAACAGCTCCTTATATGGTCATGGCTTCGGATGAGGCGCGGAGTAACACCGGGGCGTCAGGGACTACATTTCTTAATTCTACTGCGCAATAAAATCCTCCCGCATATATAGATATATTATGTATAACTTGGCGTTACATGATTGACTTATTTCTAATAACAATTGACAAATATGCATATTTGTATGCGTGCCTGCGAGATTTACTCGATAAAGGATGGTTCTGCTTTATTACTACATTGTTTCTATTATTTAGGAATGTACAAATCACCAGTCATAATGATCTCGAGTCATGAGCTCTCGATCGATGGTGTATGCTGCCTGATTGTTGGGCAGGTCGCTTTATTAGTAATGCAAAAATGTTTATATGTACATATGAAATCAATGAATTGGTTACTTCTCAGCATAATATTATACTGAATGGATATAAGATGAACAAGTCGTCGTGAACACGTTGCATCGGTCGTGATCGTACGCTGTGTTACTTTGCTTTGGAATCGCGGAAAGTATATGCATACCAAATTTGTTTGATTGATTATGAATTTGATCAAGGCCGTTGCAGAATGCTCGTGCACTTCTTATGCCTGAAGGCTAACTTGTTATTATATTTCTTATCAACTAGCCCAGTCCGCTCATTGTAAACTTCTAGGATAAAACATAAATTTGAAAAAATTATTATGTAATATGCCACGCCCTGGCCATACTTCACTCTCAAGATGCACGACGGAGGGTAATGCAATCATCGCCTGCATATGATAACGCAGCGCGTCTTGATTACCGTGCGCCGTGTCTCTCTCTCTCTCTCGTATAGTCATTCATACAATTATCGTCTCTCTACACTATCGAATAGCTGAGCTGCTCGCGTCGTCGTAGGACTCGTGTGGGGCGGAGAGCATGATGATAGCTGGATCTTCGTTGAGATCGGAGGAATCGGTGGAAAAAAACCAAAAATTTTCGGGCGGGGCAAGGCTGGGCCATAACAGCATACGTTACCGTATGAAAACATCCAAAAACGTACGGAACCATAGGAAAAGGTACAAAAAAGTACAAAAGCTTACGTTACCAAAAACGTACAAAACCATGGTTACCAGAAATATTCTACGAAAAGTCGCTCGCAACGCTTGTCTTACGGCCGAACATTCAATGAGGCTCACGTTTTCACGTGCGCAAAATTGACACGGCTTCAGAATTTAGGATACAAATTTACATACATATGGGAGTGTGAATTCGATCAGAAAAACTAGAAAGTCCAGAAATGGCCAATCACGTTCGGAATTATCCGATTATGTCACAGGTCATATTGAACTGTAGAGATGCATTTTGAGGCGGCCGTACCGAGAATTTCGTACCATACCATGTGATAAAAAATTATGAAACAATAAAATACACCGAAATTTGCTCTTTATATACGTATACATGTGAGCGAGGAAAATTTCCGATCGGTCATCCTAAAATTTACGAAAGGCGGGAATCTAAAGAATTGACTCAGACTAATAATAACGATTTATTGTGCGGGAAAGGATTTGTAAAGTTTTATCGCGAAAATCATATCTTTCCGTTTTATCAATCAAAATGCATTACTTTTACGCTTACTTTTTGCCCTTTGTCATACATGCTGTGCGGAAAAGCGTACTGAAGATTGTAATCATGAGCGCGCGAGTAAACGAGAATTCACAGGTACGTGAGTAGTTGAGCAATTACGTAAAGTTATAGAGCTTGGAAATGTGATAACGGGAATATATGTTATTTGGCAGTACAAAATAACACAGTTGGGTGGGAAACAGCAGGGTGGTCTAATCCAGAAATTGAATCTAATCCAGAATTACGGCAGGTTACCAAATATTGCCAGAATTTGGTATGGTGCAAGTTTGGATAGCGTAGTAATTTGAGACAGACGAACTGAAATCTCGAGAAGAATTTCTAAAAATTTCAACTCTTCCGGATAAAGAATTTTTCAATGTTTTGCCCGTAAATGAAAATATTCTGTATGTTAATTGACAATTCCGTCATGAAGTTGCAGTTTCAACCTCGAAAACAAATGTGATCACTGCTTAGTAACCACTCAAGGACGTCTCGTACTATACAGGTATTTGGAAAAACTTGGCAAAAGATTTTTATATTGCGACACTGATTCTTGTATATTCGTGAAAAATGTAGAAAATGATCAATGTGAATACGAGCCTACATTGGGAGATCTTTTGGGACAAATAACCGACGTACTTGCTCATCACAGTGTAGTTACATACATTAGCAGAATGATAGCTGTTGCGCCAAAATTTTAGGCCTTTGTTGCAATAAAAGTAGATAACACAGTTACAGAATGCTGTAAAGTCAAAGGTATAAATATGAATTTTGAAAATTCATTCGCTATTAATTTTAAAAGTATCGAATCACTTTTCAGTGTGGTGTTTGACGACTGTGATGATGATGATGATGATGATGTTGAGAAACAGCATGAACGAGACAATGGTAAAATTAAGTTAAAATATCGCCCGATTAAACGTATACCATTGCATGAAATTGTTACTTGTAACGAAACCAATATATCAAAGCGTTTGTCGCTTCCATTTGGTTACAAAGAGTAAGATGTAATGATCTATATTAATAATAATAATAATAATAAATTGGGCTCCACTTATGCTGCACAAAGTAAATATAATCTTGAACAATAAACGTATATGCATATTTTGTTTTTGTACCTAGATTCATCAATTATTTTAGCCTCAACAGAGAAAGTTGCGCACGTATATTGAACAGCGGTCAAAGCCGCTTTCATTCGAGCGGGTGTCTAGATCGCACGCAAGGTTTTAGCTAACCCCCGCGGGTTCCTCTGTAATACGCGCGAGCTACGCTTTTCCGGACACAGCGTGGTGGCGGCGGCCCCACCTCAACGCACACGCGCTTACGTAGCCCTCGCGCTCTCCCAGCTAGTCGTCTGCATTAAAAAATCCACTCGGTACTTAAATAAAACCACCCGTTCACATGCATTGTCGCAGGCAACGATATCTGATGAGACGGTATAGGTCAAACGTTTTTTCGCGCATCTTCCACAATTGTGTATTGTAAATGTTCCGGATATCTTCAGGCAACAATAGTTGGGCGGGCGAGCACACAAAATTTATCAATCGATCCACCGGCATGGGTGTCGACGAGCATTCAAAAAACATTCCAAAAACGCGGCCATAATCGTCTCGGTTGGGGAAGATGTATGCCTAATAACACAGCGAGTCGGCGCGCCTCTTACCGGGAATCCCCAGTCCCCACAATAAAGTCGACATATAGCATAGCACGCCGATTGCCAAGCTCCGGGCTGAGGCCTGGCTCGGCGGCCAACCAGACACGTGAGCCCTCGGTCCCCCACGCCTCTCTCGTCAATGTTGAAATTATAACTCAAGCGTGCGCAAGGTGGCGACTGCGAGCGTCGAGAATCCGTGATTCTCCAAGAACGCCAAATTATTAGATGTATGTGTGTTGGGTAAGATACGCGTCTTTTTATTGCGTGATTCATTGTCAATAATATTGTAGTATAAGAATTATTTGTATTAGAATAATAATGAAGGTCGGAAGCGGAATTGACGTGTGACGTATTCTATACAGTGGTGCATGAGAACGTGCATATTGCATGATAATAGAATGACAAGAAGTTCCAGATGAACGATTGTAAGAAAGTGATGTGTGAAGGATGAATGGCGGATGAATAAACTTTTTCAAAGCACTTTGGTCGAACCCCATTGGAGCTGCCTTGCCGAATCTCGTTTTCGGTGTTCAGCCGCGCCGGCGCTCAAGGGAGGGCTAAAATGACTCATTAGAACGCGTACACCAATAAGGGTGAATAAATTTGAGACACGGCTGGCCGAGAGCAGGGCCCTCGCGCGAGAGGCAGCTGGAGGAAGATCGTCAATGGGGGAAGTGGGGACACATGGCCCTGTGTAGATCCCCACCCGCATCCACTGAGGCTCAGAAAGGAGGACGCTGCGACGCATGGGCAAGGGTCTACAGGAAAACGACCCTCCTCTTACTACATGAAAATGCGGGGGCAGATGAGGGTGGATCTGGATTCTCGCCGGCTGAAGGGGACGGTGTAGTGGCGTGACGGGCACTCTTGCTTGAGCTCCGAGGCTGGGAAGACAGGATATATCTGATTGTCTTTCCGTTTTCGATTCTGGCAGTTTTTTTTGTACTCGCTTATCACTCAAGTGCGATATAGGGTGATTGAGTTTCTTTTGTAAGCGCGCAGATTTAGTCATATTGAATATAAGATTTATTCTTCGTTGGAAGTATATGTATGCACGCAAGTACGTGTATGTGTATATATATGCGTTCATATTTACATTGTAAACTCCGTTTCATTTCATAAATACAATCTGAATTAAACCAGCTAACACGATCTTGCAATAGAGTAAGTATAGGCAGCCCGAGTCGAGGTTCCTATTTTTTTAACCGGGTGAGTTCATTTGTAAACAACTTACGTTGAAATTTTCTTTATGTAAATGAGGACGTACTAGGTTTCAATGAGTTTCCTAGTCCCCGAGCAGCTGCTGGATGCTGGTCTATATTTTGGTAGCCCCAGAATTTTTATAATAAAAGTATTATGAATTCTACATTAAGTGTGTCTCAAATACAGGAAAGTTTTTTAACTTGTTCTCATCCCGAACAGTAAAGTTCGATCGTATACTATTTAATTACGCTGAATGGCAAGACTCTCATCGCACAGACTTGGTGATCAATTGCAGTTAGAATTTCACGAATGTCTACCTAAACCTAGCGATTATTGCAAAGACAACGAGAAAGAAACATTGCTAATTCTTGACGATCTTATGCGCGAATCATTGAGTAATATAATTCTTGATTTGTTCACAAAAGGCTGTCATCATAAAGTCTGTTATCATAAATAAGTGTGATATTTATAACACAGAACATCTTTCATAATGGCCAACATAAGAGAGATTTATCAATGAATTCAAACTACCTGTATTGTTTGAAAATCCTCGTGATCGGACTCAGATTCAGCATTTGGCGCGTTAAATTCCAATTTCCACAATCTAGAGTGGGGGTTCTATCTTACCAGTGTTACTACAGCCTCTATTGAGCACGATGTTTACAGCTTTTCTTTCCAGTAACATTGGCGAACGTTAATTGTACATAATGGAACGTGCACTAAGAACGATTATTGTTCCCGAAGAGACTGTTGAGCGTATGAACTCTGTCTCTGCACTGAATTCTATCACCACTACTACCACCACCACCGCCAACAACAATAACAAAAATATATCAGAAAGGCGCAATGGTGACCAAGAGCCTGGTACAATCCAAACACCTGGTGATGATTTATCGCGATTAGATGCACAAATGAACGTGTAATGTGCAAACATCATCTGCAAGTGCAAAGGCGATATCTATTTTTTAAAGGAAAGGAGAAGGTTGAGGATCGTAAAACAGCTCAAGGAATTGATGAAATAGAAACGAACCTGAGGCCTCTCACAGAAGATACGACTGTCAGAACATTGCCCAAAACACACGAAAAAAAGAGTTCGATTTCTGATGAAATACTGGCGAGACACAGCCCTAAATAGATTGAAATGGGATAGTCATGGCACCGTCCTGATTGATGGTTAACGAATTTCGGAATCCAACATAGTTGAGCTTTTGAATGACGTACTGAAAAAACCTTCCAAGAATACTTCTCAATCCATTGGTCTCGGTACAATAGATGAATTAATCGTAACCACTAGAATAGCAGAAGCTTTATTGGAAAATTCTCAAGTTTGGAATCTCGCTTATCAATGGCTGACATTTATAAGAATATGATGAATGCCGGAATATTTTCATTACCCGTAAGTCAAGCAGCAGTAGCACAAGCTGCACCACCGGCATTAGATTCACAAGACCATAAAGATTTTATAAGAATCGGAGAGTGGCAGAACTCGCTCGTGAAATGGCATCACCCATAAAGCACACAAAACGTAAAGCAATACAGCCAGTATTTACACCACCACGCCGGAGAAGCGAATCCAAGAAACACTGGCTCCAGTTTTGAAAAAAATGGCTCCTGCTACTGCAAAGACGCAGAGTTCCCAGTATGAGTCTCAATACAATGATCCCGCGCGAGTAGCCAGCTACTCTGGGCTCAAAATTTATTGCGTGTCAATTTTGAAGGTAAACAATTGAATGAGCATGAGAAAGAGCGCATTTATAAGTGGCTGAGCAATCAAGATTCTTATACTCTTCACAAACCTGTGCGTAAAAAATTCCCAAAATCACGATACGATGTGAGTAATGTTGACGATCTGTAGAAAGCAGATCTTTGCTAAATGACATCATTAAGAGAAAAAAACGGTTTTTGCTATTTGCTTGTTGTCGTGGACGTTCTAAATAAATTTTCTTGGGTTGAACCTCTGAAAGACAAAGCGTGGCCAGAGCATTCGGAAAAATTTTCAAAAGAGCAGATAGGCGTATACCTTCTTTTTTATAAAGTAACAAAGGCCGGGAATTTTTAGGTATACTAGGGGGGTACCCCTCCTGCTCGCTTCGCTCGCCAACCCCCCCGTGTGTTCTTTAGAAATCAATAATTTCAATAATAAGTGTAGTAATAATTAAAAGAAAATTACATTTAAAACATTAAAACTTTATACTTGAAACTTCGATTTTGTTCGATTGAAAAGAATACTGAACGAACGATTCGAATCAAAATAAAAGATTAATGTCAGCTATATTCATGTTAAACGTTTGTTTATTTAGATTAATAGTGGGTTCAACTTTAGGTTAATAGTGACATGTGCTAGATCATATTTTTTGGTTTGGGTATTTTGCGTGTTCCATTTAAGATTTTCGGCAGCAAATTTTGAGTAAGATTGCAACGGTTGCTAGACACGTAAACAATGGTTGCTATGGGTAAAACGGAGATTTTGTATCCTGTGCAGTTGAAAATACTGGAAACGAAACTTACGTGAATTTTTGCTTTCTCAAAGAGAAAGCATTTTTCCTTTCCCTTGGCAACGGTTGCTAGGGCGGTAAACAACGGTTACTGAAAAGCTAATTGGGAAGATTTTGTGTCCTTTGCCGTAGAGAATGATGGAAATGTGTCATAAATTGATGATTTCCAACCTTCGTAATGGTTGCTAGGGAGGTAAAAAACGATTGCTATGGAACAAATATAACAATTCAGTGCCTCTGGCCATCGAGTGTGACTTAAAACTGTTTTTCCAGCTTCCAAAACAACGGTTGCTAGGGATGCAAATAAACGGTAGTTTCGACGGATAAGTGGATTTATATTGAAAAAAAATTGTCCAAAATAATATTTAGTCCTTTCCTTCTACTGCAGCAACGGTTTCTAGACACGTAAACAATGGTTGCTATGGGTAAAACGGAGATTTTGTATCCTGTACAGTTGAAAATACTGGAAACGAAACTTACTTTTTCTTTCCCTTGGCAACGGTTGCTAGGGCGTTTAACAATGGTTACTGAGGAGCTAAGTGGGAAGATTTTGTGTCCTTTGCAATCGAAAATTATGGACATGGGTCATAGATTGATCATTTCCAACTTTTGCAACGGTTGCTAGGGAGGTAAACAACGGTTGCTATGGAGCAAATATAACAATTCAGTTTTCTTAGTCATCGAGTGTAACTTAAAATTGATTTTCCAACTTCCGAAGCAACGGTTGCTAGGGATGTAAACAAACGGTCGCCATGGATATCAACAGTGGTTGCTATGGGAAATATCTCATCGATTCTCTTTGATTCTCATTGATTCTCATCGACTCTCATAGTCCCAATGAGCACTTATGAAGATTCGTGAGATAACATGTTAGGAACGGTTGCTAGGCAAATAATCAACAGATTTTATTGAAAATTGAACTCGGCCTAGATTTTGCCGCGACTAACCTGTGTGCAAAATTCCCAGGAGATCGGACCATTGAATATTTATTGGAAATAAATAATTTATTCGAAGACACGGGTGGAAGAAGAGGATGGAAGAAAGAGGTGGAGAAAGGACTGAAAAAAGAGGTGAAAAAAGGAGTGAAAAAAGGGGTGAAAAAGGGGTGGAAAAAGGGTGGAAAGAAGAGTGGAAAAAAGGGGTGGAAAGAGGGATAAAAAAGGGTGAAAAAAGGGGGGTGGAAAAAAGAGAGTGGAAAAAGAGGTGAAAAAAATGGATGAAAATAAGGGTGAAAAAATGGGTCGGAAGAGGGTGAATACGGGGTGAAAAAAGGGTGGAAAAAGAGGGTACTAAGGGGGGCAATCAATGGGGGCAATCAAGGGGGGCAAGTAAGGGGGGAAAGTAAGGGGGGCAATCAAGGGGGGCAACTTGGGGGTCAAAATTTCCCACGGCGGCGGCGGCGGCGGCGGCGGCGGTCTGGCTTTTAATATAGAGAGAAACACACAAAATATCCTGAAAAATATGGTATTCAGTATGAAGCGGCCAGAAATCCTAATATAAAAGCAGCCATTGTTGAACGTCTTAATTGCACACTCAAAGAACGCGTCTGGAGATACTTGACGCATTGAAATACAACTTCATATCCACTCGTTTCCACTGGTCGTTTTCCATGGTCTTGCCAAAAACTGCGTTGATGAGAAGTTTGATAAAATTCTTTTTAAATTCATTTTTGGCTCCGGTTCGCTCTGGGTATTGTAAACCACGTACGGCTCCAGCCTCGGACTCTGATCAAACTTGAGCGCTCTGTGATTCTTTTTGATGCATAAACCAAGCAGTTTGGCTTGTTTCAATACTGTATAATGCATAACATAGCTTTCTTTATTGTACAGAGTCGTGAGTAGCTTCCTTTGCTTGGAGCCAGGTGGGAGCTCGATGTTCCGGACACATTGGTAAGTCTTTTAGCAAGTCGTGAATATTATCGGGATATGCAAAATCCACTTCGAGAATATAGACACGTTTTTATCGTCCGCAACATTGAAAATATCGATCTCCTCAATATCCTTAACCTATTCGAAGCCTCTTATCTGTAATGGTTTGTTCATGGCGTAGCGATACAAATTGTTTGCGTCCAAGTAAATGAGAAATTTTTCAGCTTTACTCGAATCGTAGCCAACTTGCGTTTAACTGTTATTCGCTTTTCCGTATCGATTTGAGCATCGGCTGACGCCTCCTCTAGTACCTCTTTCAATGAAGAACATCATGTCCACATCCGCTAAAAGTTCCAGCCGGACTCTAGTATATTTCAACATGTCATCCCGGGAATCGTGAAATAATTTGCTGGATCCGATCTTCTTGATCTTCATATTGGAACATTCTTCGGCATTATCCAAGAAATTAGTGATTTTCAATGTTCAAGATTTATTTATTTAAGACGTATACAGACACTTATCTGTATACGTCTCTTGAAAATTGCTGGCAACTCATCTCAGTGAACTATTGCCTCTGTCATAGGGCGCTGCTCCAAATGTCCACCAATTCTCAATAGAAGGCCTTGAAGTGTCATTTTTATACTTAACGAGTACATTTTAAAAGTCGACGTCTCTGCTTTTAATGTCGGATGAGCTTCGCCGAGCTAATGAGCATCTGCATAGCTTCGATAATCTCTGAAGCTCTGGTAAGCCAACTTTGTAGATCCTCTCCTTCGTCATTTTCTGCATGAACACGAAGAGATTACTGCAAGAGCTTGATGTTCAGACCGTAATACTCCAACGATCTGTAATCAGAACAGCAGCAGCAGCAGCAGCAGCAGCTATATGTTGCTCTAAAATGTATCGTCGTTACCTTCACAGCATAAAATCAAAAATACCTTTCTTTGGTTCTTTGGACACTGAAAAGTCACTCACGTTGTATAGAGACTCGATTTTCTTCGAAGAAATGATGGACCTCTGCTAATGATGGAGGGAGCTGCATCAAAGTCTCAGCTCTGAAATCAAAATACCTTTGATGTGTAGCACGAACCCTGCTGTTGGAGTAGAAAAAGCTGCTCAATATATAAATTTTTCTAAGTGTCGGAGAAGGGGGGTGTGGACTCCGCTCTGATACACGCCGTTGTATAGCCCAGTGTCGGGAGCTCTTGCTCGCTCGGCTAGAAAGAAGAGATCGACTGATGTTGAGCTGTTATCTCGCTCATTTATGTACATTATTCGAAGAACATTGGAGTCATCTGTATTCTCGAAGGAAAAAAATGTCCCCCTCTCTCCAACAAATCTTTCCTCTGAACTTTCGAGAAAATAGAGGAGAGTATATAAAAAGGATCTTAGCCAGTTGTCCACATCAGTTCTCATCGAAGCATTGAAGCAGTCAGACGTCTCTCCAACTCATACAATCAACATCCTCGACTTTATTATATCTTCGAGAATTATAAGATAATTATGAAAAATTTCAACTACAATTTTTATGATTTATATCATTTTTCAGAACGCAGCACAATGGAGTACGTCGCAGACTTCCAATGTTTCAAACGCTCATCTAGTGTCTTCGTGTCGCTCGTTCCAATCGAGGATAAGTCTAAAACTTTCTGAACCATTGCACTGATGCAACCGCCGTGCGAATGACCGCGTCTGCTTGAGGAAGAGCAGAAATCCAACAGATGGCTCGAGCTGAATCATCATGGTATTTTATGAAATTCTGGCTCGCTCCCATACTGCTATCTGACCAGCGTCATGACTATTTGCTTGAGAGATGTTACAAAAATATACGTTAACGGACTTGAAGAGAAAAGATGGCTCGAAGAACTTATACCCGGAAAGTAAGTATATGAATATATAATTGATTTCCTAACTTAATTCTTTTTTATTTCACCTGACGAATATTACTTACCTGGTACAGATTTGTCATAAACATGGACGAATTGTGTTGCCTTTCATTGAAAACTCGAAAGAAAACCAAACTACTCGATTGCCCAAATCATACATTATGTTAAAATGCAGTATGTGCCATTGAAAATGCGCACACGCTCGAAGATTGGCTACAATCACGTCGTCGACAGCAGCTGGGTATCATGCGAGAAGATGATGGTGTGGATGAAGTTGATGACTGCGGTGCAATTGGTCACGAAGCTTCATTTTTAAATCTTAGAAATTAATCAAATATGTTTTTTCCTGTAATTATTCATGTAATATTCGTAATAGAAAAATTTCTTCTTTTTATATAAAAAGTTTCGGAAAAGAAAAGAAAACTTATTAATCGAGTGTTCTTTACGGGTAGAAGGCGATGGTTTTGAGGCCTCTTCTACTTTCTTTCTCAAGTTTTTTTTCAAAATTGAAATTGTTCTTCGATTTAACAACTTGGAATTTTTATCGTTTATTCATACGATTAGATTCAATGTTATTATGAAAAAAATGTTATGCAACTTGAGATAGAAGAAAAACTAATTATAATTCAATGATTCAATTATTGTATAGTGTCTGTTACTCAAATTCAATATTTCTTATGCAAAATCCAACTTTGAATTTTCTTTATAAAGATTTTATGGGAAAAAATTATTATACTTCTTATATGTATAGAAGGTATGTTTTATATGAATCCATAAATTTCAAATTTCACTGAGAAAATACAAAAAAAACCGCTACCAAGTGCCTCGCCAGTATGCTTTCTGAGAGAACCCAGCTCAAATCCACCTGGAATCCAGGCTGAATCTACCTGGAATCCAGGCTGAATCCACCTGGAATCCAGCTCAAATCCACCTGGAATCTAGTCCAAATCCACCTGGAATCCAGGCTCGTTATTTTCGACAGGGCGATTTCAATTGGCAAATTTTCACTATACTATTTATTTAAAGAATAATAGAATGTACTTGTATTCATAGTCTATTTGAATTCAATACATTTTATTTTCTAGGTACCATTAAAAAAAGTACAACTGGTGGAAGGAACTGTGCCTACAATTTTTGTTGAAAATTCAGACTTCAAACATTTTGATCATAATTATGCTGTACCCGAATGTGAGTTTTTTCACAGGATCATTTGCGAGTACTAATAATATTTTGTGATGCTAGTTTAAATACCAAACTCTGAATGAATACGCTATTCGACAGTTGTCAGAGTCAATGTCTCAGTTCAAGAAAATGGCTTAAGTGAATCATTGAATGATCGACACATTTCAACTCCAGTGTTAATTGAGAATGAAAACGATGAAATTTTGTTGCCATCAGTTTCTCATGCTAAAATTGAATGAAGTAGTGATGTTGACAATAATAAACTTGATCAAAGAAGTAGTTTTATTATAAACACAAATTCTGCAAGTATTTCTATTGCTTCCGTAAATAGTAACTGTGCAAGTTAAGGTAATATTTCCATTTTCAAATATACGTGTAACAAATTATGAATGTTACCTGGACATCGATTTTTAAATTATCAGTATCAGGAGAAGTATCAACTCTAGTTGAGTCGTCTTTCCAAGCGAACACTTTACGGCAAACTTCATCTCCATCAGTCAATGAACAGCTTGAAAGCTCTTTTTGATTCTAAGCTGCATTTTATCAGAATTCAAGTCAAAAAAATGTCTTCACGTTTTTGAGTTGTGAAGTTATTGAATAACAAAAATAATAATTACATTTTCTATTTCGTGTCAGAACTAATCGATTTATAATTAGTAAAAAGTTATTAGCATAACGAATAAAATAAAAGTAAAAAAATTACAAAATTGTAATATCTACAGTGATACAGGCATATTTTACAAATCTTTCTTCTTCTTTTGTCAATCGTTTGCAAAGTTTGTTCGATAGTATTTATCCCTTTTACACAGTTTACGTTGCTAGACACGCAATATGTGGTTAAACTTATAATTTCCATCATGTCTTGTTCATACGATATGGTTTTCAAAGCGATAATATTGAGTAACTACATGAAAAAATAAACTGTTCTAAAAAGCATAATATAGACTATCCGTCAATCCATCTTCTAAGAATGATGTACTAATAAATTCGTTCAGTTGAGAGTAAATGAACTGACAAAAGTATCGATGATTGACCACTATGCATCCTACAAATATATCATTCAGAAACTCTTTTTTGATTTCGAGGACTTGTCTTCATTATGAAAACGTTATCGTTTTTAATATCATTTTCGATTACGTTACTTTTTCCGAGTAGTGCTTGGAGGGATTTATTACGTGTAACCAACCATTGGCTACATTATATGATATACTTCACATTCTGTATCATCACAATTAATCACTAAAAATTTCAATATATTTTAGAGAAAAACGTTTCGCTTTGGTTTTCCTATAGCTTGGTACATACACAAGATTCTGAAAACAGTTCCTCTACTTTCCCTTTACAGATGGGATGCAAAAGATCATTCTAGTCTTAGAACTTCAAACAGTTGAATATTTGAACAGTTGATTCATGCTAATAAGCATTTCTTTAATTTAATTTAATATGTTGAACAAAAATTTTGTAAATATTGTAGTAATAAGAATATTTTCAATTTAGTAATGGATAATGTTTTAGATAGTTATGAATTTTCGTTTCCATGTCAAAAACATGGGTCAGATATACCGTCTAATATTATTTTTTATTATGTACGTTTGAGGATACGACAGTTTACTTTCCAAGAAAATCAAAAATATTTGAAACAATCTGTATCTTTAAGAAAAAGGTCTAAGCATAAGAAACACTAACATAATGTAACGATTCTTTTGTAAGTTTAGTTTTCTAATAAAATGTGTTTTTGAAAATCTAGCTATTCGGTTTTATTTAGATCATTATAATAAACGACAAATAAAAAAACAACCCGGAATGACTGTGATAGATAAAATAAACGTTTCTTTCAGTTTTTTTATATTCTTACGAATATACATTCACATATTCTGAGTAAAAGTATATTCAGTTCACATAGATTCTGTATTCTCAAATCTACTCTGTGCAACACAGTCTAATTTATATAAATTTGAAATAATCAAACAAAATTCAATGAATTCTCATTTATTTATGAAATTTGCATTCACTAACATTTTGAAGAATACATTTCGTCTCTGAGTAGTGTAATAACATTACTGCAGTTATATTGCAGTGATAAGAAATATGGCGGCAGCCTCGTAGCAGAAGAACTTAACTCACTAATCGACGCGCCGCTAAGCGGATATTTTCTGAAGTATACCACGGCACAATAAGAGACCTTCCCCCTCCATGGGAGTTTCCAGACCTGTGTATACGACCGTGCATGCAATAGAGAGATGTGAGCCGACAGGGGATCAATTCATATCATCTTATTTACTGATTACGTGACATTTTGGCTTCATACATTGCAGAGAATACAGTCAAATAGTACAATTCAGTATGGAAGCAAAGGTGGAGTTTCTGCGATCAAGGGAACCACGTTCCTTTCAGCGCTGATGAAGGAACCATTTTAAGATTTCTGACTGACAGGTTCGCCGAGGGCGCAGCCAACGGCACATTGAACTCTACTAGGTCGGCAATATCGCTCATAAACAGCGGAGATATTTCCAGCAGACCCATCATGCAACGGTTCTCCAAAGGAGTTTTCAAATTGCGGCTCACAGCCCGTAAGTATTGCACTACTTGGGACGTAGGAGATGTCCTTAAGAAATTACAATCCTGGAAGCCTACTGAGGCATTGTCCCTGCAACTACTGTCGAAGAAGCTTGTCATGCTGGGATCTGCCCTTAGAGAACAATCTTTAGGACTAATAAAACTAATCAACATAAAATTCGTCACGGCAGGTGCGGAAGTCAGGATAACTGACCCGATCAAGACTTTCAGGTTAGAAGCAAGCCAACAGGTGACCCTTTTTTCTTTCTTTAAGGGCAAGCCAGATTTGTGCATAGTCTCTATCCTGTTGCACTACATTAACATGACCGAATAAGGCATCAGGAAGAGAGAGGACCACTTACTAATATCCTCTAAGACCCCTCACAATAAAGTGAGGGTGACTACACTGCTAACAGCACCCGCCACGCTTCGACCTCCATGACATTGTGCAACGGATTAGACATAAACATAATCAAGAACGCAGCTGGATGGTCAGAAGACTCTAAGGTTTTCGGAAAACTCTACAATAGACCCATCAAAGCGCTGGAAAACAGTGTCGTGGAAGCAATTTTTTCAAGATCAGGGGCCAAAAACCCTTAAGATTACATATACTTTATCATAATTATACGATTTCTCAATTTTCACATGAATATTTGTACATGATCATAAATAAATTCGTTTGTGTGAAGAATCGGTATTCTCTAAACATCAATAAGTAATCATGTAACCAATTATATCCTCGAACAAGTGCTACAAAATATAATTGATGATTAAACGAACTTGTGGAGTTCGATCATAATAATATGAGTTATTTGTTCGAAGATATAATCACACCCCGTACAATAAATAACTGGGAAAAATACCCAACCCACATAATTACAGCCTTAAATTTAATGAAGACCGCGAGAGAGAACGGCGGGAGTCAGAAGGAGACTCCACCAGATGTAAAAAACCGCTGCCAAGTACCTCAGCAGTATGCTTTCTCAAAGAGGCTGCAACATCACCCACGAAACAAAACTTACGTGAATTTTTCTTCTCCTTATCAACGGTTGCTAAAAAGCTAATTGGGAAGATTTTGTGTCCTTTGCTGTGGAGAGTGATGGAAATGGCTAATAAATTTATTATTTCCAACCTTCGTAACGGTTGCTATGAAGCAAATATAACAATTCAGTGTCCTTGGTCATCGAGTGTAACTTAAAACCGATTTTCCGGCATTCGAAGCAACAGTTGCTAGGGATGTGAATAAACGGTTGCCAAAAATATCAACAGTGTTTGCAGTAGGAAATATCTCATCGATTCTCATTGATTCTCATTGACTCTCAAAGCCTCAGTGAGCATTTACGAGGATTTGTGAGAAAACACGTTACAAATAGATGCTAGGGAAATAACCAACGTATTTTGCTGAACTCGGGCTAGATCTTGCAACAACTAACCTGTGTGCTGAATTTCAAGACGATCGGACCATTCCTTCGAGAGTTATCGTGGACAAAAAAAGACGGGACGCACACACACACACACACATACATACATACATACATACATACATACAAATATACATACATTACATACATACATACATACATACAGACAGACACTTTTGGATTTCCATGTTTTTCGACCCGTAGATTACGAAAATCTAGGTCCCGAGGTCTGATTTGGTGGGTCGATTGTTACCCCATTACAAAGCTTTCTCATATAGCGGCAAGCGCGGTACTACAAGTAATAATATGACCAATTATATCTTCGAAGAAGTAACTCATATAATTATGATCGAACTTCACTAGTTCGTTTAATCATCAATTCATCATATTGTGATGGAGCGGGTTTTAGAAAAATTTTACCAATCTCTGGAGCAGCAGAAGCCTTGCCGATTTTTTCACCCGCATTTTCGGGTTTATTGGAGTCACAGAACATGGCAATTTGGTTGATTTGACGAGAATAGATCGAATTCTTCTATCTGTACACTTGATTGGCTCATTCGAGATTACCTTCAACTGGCGATTTTCATCAGAGTTCTGAAAAAAGTCATTACAAATTAATTGATGAACTCTGTTTTTATTACCAGAATACAGTACAGAATAATAAAAATAATGATAATAATTATAATAATTATAATAATTATATGACTACAACTTGAGAAGAAGTGAAAAACTTACACAATTAAATTTTGGAGATTCAATGATTTCATTGCATCGTTGTCTCGAAGCGAACTGCTGCTGTTGCAATCGATTCTCATATAATTCAACACAATTTAATGGATTGCCCGAAACTTGCAATTGTCGCATAGTTTTTCGAAGAGTCTTTCAAATGATGTTCGATGACTTAACCCTTGGCTGCTTCTCAATTAGATGTATATTCTCCTTTTCGTTACGTAATAGCTCTGAATTTTTTGATTACATATCATTCATGGCCACTTCAGATAGTGCTAATATTTCGTTAACCTTTAGAGGGCTGGGATTTAGAAGAGCATATCGCCCTCAGGAAACTCATATCAATGATTGATCACACACAAAGTGTGGTGGATCATGAGGTGCGTCAATATAATGATTCTCCGGCCGGGAACGGAACTGCTAATGTTAAAAATTTCGAATTTTTAAAAAATGTATTTTTAATGGTGGAAAACGCTTCTCTCTTTATGAGAACATTATATAAGTTAAATTTGTAGAATCAATTATATATTTGAAGCATTTTGGAGGGTTGATAGTCTAATTTTATGACCACTTGCACAATGTAGAAAATACAGATTTGATGGATTTGGGGTACGTAAAAAGGGGTGAGGAGGGGTAAATTTATCTTAAATGACTTTAATAAGTGAAAATAATAATAAATTAATATATATTTTAGTCTAAAAATAAACATTAAACAAGTTTTTATGATGCGTCAAAATATTGATTTTCCGGCCCTCTAAAGGTTAAGGAGACTGAGACTGCACTCTGAAGTTTCTTGAAGGATGATGAGTTTTTCTCATTAACTCTAAACAGGATATCGATGTTCTCCAAAATAACCTGGGAAAACGAATATTGATCGTTTGAAATAAGTTATGGAATTGCTAATATTTTGATTTTATTTTTGAATAATTATAGAATTTTCTAATTGATTATACTTACTTCCGACGATTCGGAATTTGAAACATTTTGAAATTCAACTTCTGGTGTTAATGGAGTATCGATAACAGATGCATTTCTGTTGATATAATCAGCAGCACTTTCGACTAATACTACGTACAATCAGTGGTCAGAATAACCACCATCTATAATCGACGAATAAATTCGGGCTTGGTGGACTATCCCAAAGTGATATTGCGAGAAAAAAATTCCACGCTCCCCGGGCTGGATTTGAACCAGCGTCCTCCTGACTGGTATTCACCATCTATAATCTCCTAAGATCTGGGAGTTTCATTTATTGCGGAATAACTTGTACATCACTTCCAGTTTTTAATTTCATTGTAAGTTATTTTGACAATTGAAAAAAAATTATCCAGATGAACTCAAGTAGTAGAACCCAATTGAAAAAACTGATGAGATGATAACAAGAAGCTTACCAAGGGAAGAATTTAAAATATTAGTACCGGCTTGAACTTTTCATTGAGAAGGCATATAATAATGGAAATGTAATATTGGAGGAATATTATTATAATATATTATATTTTTCATTATTATAATGAACTCTATGAAGCTTTTCATGGAATGATGAATAATCAGTCGTCAATTGAAGAATTTACAATGTCATGACGTCCATTCGAACTGACCAGGAAATAAGAAACAGAGTTCGTAATAATTACATGGTTATTATTATTATGGAGATTAACATTTATACTAATATTGATTACTATCAATACTCGAACATTATGTAAATACAGATGCTTGCATATTGTAGTGTACACTCTCCACGATTCAAAAATTGTTTAACCCATTAGCGCCTAAATGGACACTTTTCGATGCCAAAGTTCAGAGACTCACTGTACGATGCATTTGATCGGAAAAAAATCTCGAACCACTGTTTACTATGGTTTCAAAGGTGCTCTTTCAAATGGCGGTGGTATGAAAATCTAAAAATGAGTTTTTCTATAGAAAAATAGCAATTTAAAAAAAAGCCGAAATTTTGTGATAAATTTTTTTCTGCCTTTGCATTTTTTCACATACTTACAACTAGTAAATATCGCGTACATGGGTCCATAACTAGAAGTTATTATCCTTAAATAACCGAAAAATTTTTTTTATAAAGACAAAATGGCGACCGGCAAAAAAAAATCGTAATTTCAAGCTTCAGCAATTTTTTTCTCGAACTAATGCCTCGATTGACTAATGTTGAGTTTGTGTTAAACATATAGATGAAGACACCAAGATGTTATGAACGATTAGTGGATTGTTATAAATTATTGAACTGAACAAAAAGAACTCGACATTAGGCAATTGGCGTTATTCTCAAACGTTGATAGACAGCGAATACGCGTACATAGCGACAATAGTTTATGCGTAATTAGTGTTAAAAAATTATCTAAATTAGTGAACTCCGTAAAAAATGAACCATGAGAGCATAAGTAAATATCTCGATTATAAGTAACTAAGGAACCGGCGTGTGAATTCACACTGTGACGTTTGCCGGCATTTAGCAAATAATCAAGCGAAAAAACGAGTCGACGCGATGCCATGCATTGGCGCGTTAGACTATATAAAGGGCCGCCCATCCTCAACGGGGTCATTCTTTCGCGAACATCGGTAGAGCGCGTATCAGAATACGATCGTCTCCACGCATATAACATCATGTATTGCGAGCGACCGCGAATTCTACACTTGCGCGATAGTAGTAACATCATTGTAAATAGTCCTCGTAGAATTTAATAAACGAGTAACTTTCTTTTTAATCAATCTCAGCTAACCCAACCTATTGGGAGGGGAGGGTGGGGGGGGAATATAAGTAAAAAGGGAATCTGCAATAATGCGATCGGACCTTGATCGCGCAGATTCAAGCGATCGAATTTGATCGTGTGCATGTGGGTGATATTGCAAGAAATGAATTCATACTCCAGGGATGAGACGAGCTGCTGTCTTCCCGGTGGCGTAGTTGGTAGCGCAACTGATCGGAGATCAGGAGGACGCTCGTTCGAATCCAGCCCGGGGAGCGTGAATTTTTTTCTCCCAATATCACTCTGGGATAGTCCACCAAACCCGATTAAAATGAATTTATTCGTCTTTTGAAACATGTGGACGTTAAGAATAATTATTTATTTTTTAAAGATTGCTGATAACATTGGTAACTAAAAATAGAACTTGCAATCATAAAATGACAATTGAATTTGTTCATTTTTGATACTACTTTCCTTATTACACTCAGATGGGTCTGGATTAAACTCATATTTTTGAGTTGGATAAAATATATATTTACCTATTTAGTCAATATTAATGGTAAATATCATTATTGGACCGAATTATTTTCTTATATAAAAGAGGTACACCAAATCTGCCTAGTTCGTGGATTTGCCCATATAAGTAACTCTGTCATAAGAAATAAAAGACTCCTAATTTTACCAGTCATCGTAAATATGATCAATGATTCTTAGTCAAACTCTTAAATTAAATAATAACATAGCAAAACACCTGAATAAATAATTTTAATATCCGATACTTTTAGTTATAATAAATTGGCAAAACCATATTTTGGATGTCGTAAAACGCTTGTGCAATTTCTCTCATTTTTATCAAACTAGTGCATTTTCAACGCGCTTCGCGCGCCTTCGATTTGGTGCCGCATCATATGCTTCATGAAATTGGAAATGTATATATATACATTGAGATATCTGGCGTATACGAGCGTGTCATTTTTATCCAGCTTCTGATGTCCTTTTAAAAGGTAGATCCAAAATCTCGAATTTGCAGCTTAGCCTGGATGCAAATGAGCGAGCCTGCACGATGCACTTGATCCTTCTCCAATGTCTTCTACCTTAACCTAACCATACCATAGAGACATCTCTGTAGTCTGTACTCTGCCTATAGTTTCTATATTGACTCTATACACTTCATGTCTCATGGTTTGGTCTTAGCCAATCAAATCATCGGAAGCGAGGCTTCACATCACTTTTTTAAGGAAGGATGATATCGAAAATTTCATTCTGTCGTTATGAAATTGATCATACATTTAGGCACACATTTTACTTTTATCAGTCTTATGTCAAATTGTATTTTCTTTTTAAATATAGAAAATTATTATGGATCAGAAGTATCCAAATTTAAGCAAATAGAAGTTCTAAAATCAATCCATATTTGTCCCGGCAAGCTCGAGTACATTTTAATCTTTTTTCTACTAACAATTATTTATTTACGTATGACAAAATTTGTTTTGTAATTTTATCTTCAATGTTTTAGCATCAATTTTTTCTGATTACAGGCTTGAAGCATTGAGAAATAGTTCATTTTATTTCCATTTCTTGTATTATATTCGTCACTCGCCAGGGTAAGAAAAAATTAAGTAAGAAAAAAGAATTAATAGTGTCACAAATATTGGTGATTTCTGTTATTCTCTACGACTACAAAACGCATAAGAATAACTATAAACTATTTTTCAATGCTCCAAGACTGTAATCAGCAAAAATTGATGCCAAAATATTGAAGATAAAATTACAAAACAGACCTTGTCATCCGTGAACAAAAATTGTTAGTGGAAAAAATGTTGAAGTGTACTTGAACTTGCCAGGAAAATATGCGTACTGATTTCTGTACTTTCATTTGCTCAGATTTGGGTAGTTCTGATCCGTAATACTTTGCTGTATATTGAAGAAAAAAATACAAATTGGTATGAGAACAATGGACAAAAGACGCATGTCTAAATATTGAAGATAAAATTACAAAACGCATAACATAATATGTGAATTTATAAGAATCATTTTAAAATGAGAAAAGGGTGAAACCTGGATTTTTGATTTTGACTAAATATAATCAAGACTAGTATATTCAGAAGTTTGACATGTGATTTGAGTGATATCACCGGATTTTAATTGCCACGTGTGGTGCTTGGAGACGTTATTCACTTTGTGTCTAGACTTTTCACTGATTAACATTTGGTATTTGTTGCTTATTGTGAACTAAGCTAGACTGTGTTGCTATAGTAGAACCAAGCAATAATTCTAAAGAAGATTCTTCAGTTGATATCGGTTGCACCGGTCCTAAACCGCTGCTATATCTATATATACGCGACTCGCACGATCAGCCGCGCGAGCTCGCTCGCCCGGGCAACTACGCAGTTGCGCAGTCGACCACTGCGCAGCTTCGCTCCGCCTCTCACTCGCTTCTCGCGGACCGCGAAGTGCCTCGCGCCGACGGACGTTCGACACTTCTCGTCTCGCCCGCCATACAGCAACTTCTCTCTCTCGCGGAGCTCTTTTGCTCCTAGCAATCGGGCCATTGTTGAGCCGCGCACGTGGCTCATCCAGTACGGCACGCAACGCAAGTAAGTTATCAAGGCGTAGGATTCTGGACTAGCCGACAGGCGAAACGTTTCCTAGTGGGTTCATAGGAATTTGAGCTTGCTCATTCTTCTTTGTCTCTGCGTGCCACAGTAATAAAACTCCGGGCGTGAAACTGCGAAACATCAATCTATGAAGATTGAAGGGACTATCAGTAGTCGGAGTTCGCAACCGCGTTTCGCGTACGGGTCGGAAAAGCGCCGCCGCGTGCATAGATTAAGTAGGTAATTGTAAGTAAAATCAACCCGGCGTCTGCCATTTTTAGCAGAGTGCGGGGCTGCCAGTGCGGTAACTTCACGGTTGTTCAGAACATCGGAACAATAAATTCCGATTGGAAAATCGACTAGTGTACGTAAGCTCGGAAAAAACGTTGAGCAGTACGCATCGTCGTGTGAGAAATCGCATCTCGTGTTGGAAACTCGCGTGCGTAGTACGAAATTACAATTCAGTCGTTTTAGCTAAAAAACCTTGCGCCTAAACTAAAGTCGTCGTGTAAAAATTAACAATTCTTTAGTAGAGTCAATTTTAATTTCGAGGAGAAATCCTCGTATAACAGCTGTTACAGGTCATCGCAGCCTCGTAGCGAGTTGAACGCTTTCGACGCGCCACGCCGAACATAGCAGTACAGGAGAGGGTTGCGGTTGCCGTCCACCGTCCTCTCCTCATTCAAGGGCAGCTTATGCCGCGTGGGCTCCAACCGGAGCACCAGCCTTGTTTGTCGTCGCCACGTGACATTGATCATTCCATAGTTTTCTTTTATCAATAAATCAAAGTGAATTTCAGCCTACTGGTTATCATTTATCTCCTACAAAATACCTTTCCCCATGCATGCGTCCGAAATGAATCTAAGTTTTCAATTGAAGAGTGCAGTGCACCCACAAAAAATATTTATTTATGCTTATTGACTGCCTCCCAGTCAATATTTATGAAATAAGTCGCTGCACGGTGTAGTGTTCATTTGTTTTGTAAGACTTTTGAGAACAATTTAGTTTTGAATCTACGAATCATACTCTATGTATGGGTACATCTCCTAGTGAGGATAACTCTTGGAAGAAAAAAAAAATTCATCATACATCTTACTATCATACACACGCTCTCTCAATCTACTCGAGCGTCTGCTGGCTGCTCGGTAATATCATATGGGCCGATAAGAATATCTCCTATGGAACAGTCCGACGTGTGCGCTTTTTGTGTGAGCAATCAGCTATCGCGTCGGTGGCTCGCTCAGCGCATTCTCGCTCATGTATGCCCACTCATACTTCCATACACATAATCCTAACGTCGCTCCTCGGCGCAACTCATAACTTGTGGAAAAGTGCGCATCGCAAATCTGCATTGCGTTCTGGAGTTTTGAAAATGTAGGGGCGGGACAGGCCGGGCCATAACACAATTATAGAACACCAAAAGACTAATAACAGACTACTACCGGTTCCGTTTCACATCATAGAAAACAGTACACATGAATTTGATTGGTACCATTGACATTTTTGACCGCGAATCGAATTATAAAAACCTCTGCCAAGTGCCTTAGCAGTATGCTTTCTCAAAGAGGCTTCAAGATCACCCACAAACGCATCCCAAACCTATATTTTCACCATTCACTAGCGTAGATATTATCATTCATTTTTCAAAAATTACAAAAAAAATATCTAATCAGTTCAGTTCATATCGCTTCCTCAATAAATGGAGCATTCGGACCTGGTGTGACAACGGTTGCTAAGGAGCTAATTAGGAAGATTTTGTGTCCTTTGTCGTCGAAAATGATTGAATTAGGCCATAAATTGATCATTTTCAACCTTCGTAACGGTTGTTAGGGAGGTTAAAAACGGTTGCTGTGGAGCAAATATAACAATTCAGTGTCCTTGGCCATCGAGTATGAGTTAAAACTGATTTTCCAGCTTCCGAAGCAACGGTTGCCAGGGATGTAAACAAGCGGTTGCCAAGGATATCAACAGTGGTTGCTATGAGAAATATCTCATCGATTCTTATTGATTTTCATAGCCCCAGTGAGCACTTATGAGGATTTGTGAGAAAAAACGTTAAAAACAGTTGCTAAGGAAATAACCAACGGATTTCTCTGAAAATTGAACTTGACCGAGATTTTGCCGCGACTAACCTGTGTGCAAAATTTCAGGACGATCGGACAATTTCTTCGAAAGTTATCGTACGACAAAAAAGTGCACGTACGTACATACATACAGACATTTTCGGATTTCCATGTTTTTCGACCCGTACTAGATTACGAAAATCGAGGTCCCGAAGTCCGATTCGGTGGGTCGATTTTTACCCCGTTACAAAGCTTTCTCTTTGAGAAAGCAATAAACGACTCATTTTCAAAACGCTCTACATCAATATTTAGTCTAAATAGAAAAACAGACTATCACTTTTTCACACGCATGAGAAGCAACACACCAACACAGTTGACAGTATATAAAACCACTAGGCTGTTAGCTGATGTTATTCAGTACTTGACAATGGCAGTGGAAGCCGTTGCTCCCACTGTTGAATTTTATGATGTGAACTAATTTTGAATTTATAACTGTCGAGAAGTAACCTACTTTGCTGGCGAAACGTTGCGAATTATGATGTGGAGTTTGTAATTTATTCATTTTCCACATTCCACTGGATTGGCCCTCAAACGTTATCTTTTCATCTAATTTCTAATTACAAGAACCGATTTGAGATTCTGTATTATTATATCCATCATATTACATACTAAAATCTGATCGAAACGATATTCTGGTAGATTCATGTTATATTCATAGCTTGGATTCTAAATTTTCAAATAATTCTTACTAAACGGAACTATGTATTCCCTAGTAAAAAATGTTTTTGTACGTTTCTGTACGTTTTTATATGGAAGTTATTTTTACTAGGGTTATTTTATGTTCATACTCAAATCAGTATTTATCAGCAAGTAATCAGTTCACACTAAGAATTTTACTGAGTTTGCTTTGATATAACAAATCTTCACTCTACAGAAATGTTACCTTCCTCCTGAAACACTTGTATCATAGTCTCAAATTTGAAGTACATATCATCAATAGTCCATGAATATTTCATAACTACTCCATAAATATGCTGTGTGGGTACTTACTTTCAGCAATGTTACATTGAATCTGGAAAATGGCAAAAGATTGCTATTGAAATAATTATTTTTCATTCAAACAACTATTCAACAATAACATTTCAGCAATGCAGATCTTAGATTACATCCAGAACAGTGCAGAAATATTGCTCATGACAGAATAACTGATTGTTTTGATTTTTGTGCTTCTACAGAATAACTGTTTGTTTTGATCGTAGAGGGCCAATTCTTGTGGAGTCGAGTTAAATGAACTAAGTCCAACTTCAATTCACAAATTTTCAACGTTTCGCCAGCGTGGGTTTGCTTGCCTCATCAGGCTGTTCTTTACTGAACAGAACAATTCATTTTTAACCTGACATGGTAGACAATATATTAATCATGAAATAAATATGCCAAATTATTCTCACCAAGTGTAATAAAAAAAGATTTCATTGTTACAACTAGGCAGAAGAAATGGCAGTTTCCGAATGCACAGTCAAACAAAAAGACACTGAGGGAAAAGATGATTGAAGTAGTGGTCAATTCATACTCATCCCTTGTTTTGTCCCTTGTCTTTGCTCTGTAAAGATAGCTTAGTTTACCATATGTGTGACTAAGTGACAATATGTTCCTTTCTATTGAGAGTGTGTATGAACATATTGATGTGAAGCATTTTTGAAATTACCCATTTTCTATCTTTGCTCAATCTATAATTTCAACATTATTCCAATCAAACTTACGTGTAGTAATTCTAATGATCTGTAAGGGAACTAGTAACGGTTCATTTTTGCACCTTTGATGTTCATTTATTCTATCTTTCAACCTTATTTCTGTTTAACTCATATAGCAAGCAGAGCCGTATTCGCAATCAGATTTGTACACAATGCCAGTTTCATCCCAAATGTCTGTTTTGTTTCTCCTGAGTTCTATGACATCTGTAAGATTATGGTTAATAAGTGAAACTGTGCATATATTGAATTTTTTGAAGGAACCCAGAACAGTATTGAAGAAAAAGTCTTGGAATGGTAGAGGAATTGTGGTTATTTGTTTTTCATTAGTAATAGAAGCTTTATTGTTTTTGGAAAATAAATATTCATTTATTAGGCTTAGTGGACCAATTTAATGTTTTTGAATTTTCATTATCTGAATTCTGTTTCTTATGCAAGATTCGACAAGTTTTGTGGAATAATTGTTTCCAAACAGAATTATTTTTATTTTATGTATGTTTCATGTGTAGAAACTTCTTTCTGAAAGTAGCACTACTTAATCAAATTGTGAATAATAGTTTCCATTAGTTTAAAATTCAACAGTCTTGTGAGCGGGTTGATTTTTGAAACCAATTAGTAACTAGTTTGTTACTACGTTTCATGATGCTTGTGTCTACAAAGTTAATCTAATTGTCCTTTTTGGTTTCATGGATAAATTCGGAGTGGCTATTTTGTTCTTGAAAAACTCCAGATTGTATCTATGTGATTTTTTTTGATGCACAAAAAAGTATCATCGACATATCTACGATAGACTAGTGGATCGCAATTATATTTTGATTTTAATTTTTCTAAACATATAGTTTTCAGATCTTCCATGGTTAAGTCCGCAAAAAGTGGTGGAGGGGTGACCCTATGTTCTACATTCCATTAGTTATTTTAGAGAAATATCAGCAATATTAAAGCAGTTAGATTATAGACATCTTAAACATTACAGAATTGTTACATGTAAAACAAATGTTTCTTATACATTTGACATTTTATAGTACAGGCTCAAGTGCTTATGTTCCAAATATATTTCTGCAATACTTTTCATGAGATATTATACAAAAACATAAGTGCAAAGTATTTGCACCATAAACAAATATTACAATCTTCCAGCAATGAAACTTGCAGACTGGGAATATATTCAATTTTGGCTTTGGCAACATATGTTAGATTTTGGGTAGATCTGGATAGAATGTGAATGAATAATGCAGAACAATGGGAACAGGAGGGTAGACTACACTCATTCATCTCATTCATGGATATTTAGGTATACCTAACAAAGGTCACATTTCAGACATGCATAACAGAAATGCTGAAATCATGATTCCATAGTTGAAATAAATTCATTCCGATCATTTCAACATTTGAAACAGATTATTTCAGATGTCAGAGAAATATCATAAATTCTAAATTAATGCTAGGTTATCCTACCTGAAAATATAGTATCAACTCTCAAACTATATCAAACCCATGCTCAATTTTGAACAGGTTAAATAAATTTGGGAATTGTTTCATGAAGCTGGTGGAGCATGATTATTTCTAAATTTGGAATTTGAACATGATTTTCATGAAATACCTTGTGCATACAACAATTTCAAAGAGTTATTAGGGGACATGAAACAAAAATGGCTAACAGATTTCATTGATTCTTCAATAAAAGCAGACAAGGAGTAGGTTACGAATACACTACTTTTAATTTTCGAGCATGAATTTTAAAACTTGTATTGAAAATTAATTCTTGTAACTTTAATTCTCTGGGATCCAAACTTCTTTTCTTTATATTTAATACTTTCATCCTCATGAATTTATTATTTGCAGCATCTTTCGAGATTGAAACAATTGAAAATGATGGAGACATTGCATGTACACTTAAAATAAACAAGACCATAATCTAATACAGATGAAAATAATACAATTTTCTCTACAAAAGTGACATTGAAAAATTATTTATCCCCAGTGCCATTTTTCAAAGAACTCTACAAGCATCTAAGTGAAGATCACAATCTTCACATGAGAAAAATAATGTCATAATGTTGAGTCTGGGTCAAAAGCATAATATAATATGTTCATTCACTGCATTATTAATTAAGTGTACTATTTTTTATATTCTCAAAAGCATACAAGTGTAAACTGTTCAATGATAATTATTGATATTCAATAAAAAAGTTTTCGAGCCCTGTTAAGTTTCATACAACAGATTCCGTACATCAAAACTTGGTAGGAATTTTGTTCTTAATCCTTTATGAATTCAGGAATTTGGGAATATTCAATCATGAGCATTAAGATAGACATGTTAGATATTCTCCTAACAATTATTGGTATTTCCCATACCTGCAGTTAAATGCTCTTCTTTTTGTTTAATTGTCTCTACCGAGAAGTTGATTAATTGGCATTCTCTATCAATTCAATCTATTCAATTGGCAATCTGAGAAAAACAATATTTCTGAGAAACTAGAACCTGACATTAAAGATTGATGGTTCTTATAATCTCAAATTATAGAAAATCTATTCACGGCTATTGTTCAAAACCAGAGATCATAAATTTATCAAGACAAAGACTTGAATCAACTTTCAAATATGAATGTCGAATTCCGAGTTCAATTACCATTTGTTGATTCAGTTATATCAATAAAACTCAATGATAAGGTCTCTTACAGAACAATTTTCAAATAATTTTCTAAATAGAAAGATTTAGTTGTTAGAGACTGAAAAATTTACTTTGTTGCAATATACTATATGAATAAATCTGAATGGTTAAAGATGTTACTCATCGTTTTGAAACGATAAAATGAAATTCATTTATGAAAAATGATCAAGAAATTGTGAGTTATTCTGGTATTGATGATCTATATAGAGAGAGAGAGAGAGAGTTCATCACACAATAAGATTTCGATGATCTGATTGCTTCGATCTCACTGAAGTAAGGTTGTTTAGAGATCTGTGGATCCTTATGCCTGGGACACAGCTCTAGGGAGTTGTTACCCACAATTTTTTCTCTTCAATTTACGGAAATATAAATGACGTGAATCGTCCGTGAGATTGATACCAATTCTTCTCGATACATTTTGAGTGCTCCAAATCGTTGTTAACAGGAAATTGAGAATTATCGTTGAGGGTTAAAAATTCAGCATTAAACTGAAAAGTCACGCTTGAATATTGATATCTATTTTGTTCTGGACTGGCCCGATTTGGTAAAGGAGGCCCTGAGTGACAAGTTGAATCCCATCTATAAAACGGTATGAATTCAATGAAATAAACACGGTTATAGAACATATATAATCTGCATTGGCTACTGATGGTAAGCGTCTATATGTAGGAAACGGAGGGGTTCCGCAAAGAGTATCGCGCATGCGTCAGCACGCAGAGAGCATGAACTCAGTAAACGAGTTGAATAACGGGCCTGGATTCCAGGTGGATTTGGGCTGGATTCCAGGTGGATTTTAGGTATCAACCAGCGAGGTCCTGGGGATAATCCGGGTGGATTTTGGGATAATCCAAGTGGATTTTAAGAGAATCCAGGTGGATTCCGGTAGAATCGAGGTGGATTTTCGGGATCAACGAGCCAGGGCCTAGGAATAATCTAGATGGACTTCGGCAGAATCCAGGTGGAAAATCTCAAAATTCATTAGGGTTATTTCCAGGACCTCGCTGGTTGAATCCCAAAATCCACCTAGAATCCAGCTCAAATCCACCTGGAATCCAACACAAATCCACCTGGAATCCAGGCCCGTTATTTTCGACAGGGTCTCTATACTCCGCTACTATTTCTCTGCTTATAAATTATTGATAAACTTTAATTCAAAAAATAGGAATTATGATAATCCGAACGTGGTACGCAGGGAGCTGTGCCATTCGTGTGCTCCCATATCGGCCACTCATTATGGCACACGTGGTCGGTGCCGATCTATTCCTTAACTATCCAACTCACTTTCCAGTGAGTTTACTTCCCAACTCTACTTCATTCTTGTCTACTTTACTCTCTCTCTCTCTCTCTCTCTCTCTCTCTCTCTCTCTCTCTCTCTCTCTCTCTCTCTCTCTCTCTCTCTCTCTCTCTCTCTCTCTCTCTCTCTCTCTCTCTCCCTCTCTCCCTCTCTCTCTCTCTCTCTCTCGTCCGAGTCTCTCTTTCTTGCTTGAAGACAATGTTGCCATGCTTATGAGGAAAATGGACGAATCGGTGAACATCAGTGCTAATCTTGATGCTATTACGCTTAAACTCGCAGTGCTTGATGATTTCCCGTCCTTAGTCCACAGAGTGGAAAGTATCGAGGTCACGTCCCATACCGAGCAGCAAAATAGCTTGCAGCCCAAAATGGAGGAACACATTCAGGCTTGCTCGGGACAAGCTGCCCCTTTTAATCTTCAAAGGGCCATAAAGCCGATTTATCGGCTTAAAAACATAATGCTAGGATACCTCTTTATCCTTAAGTAAATTGATGCGCTAAGTTCGTATCTGAAGTTGGTTTGACCTTATCACTTCAGAGTAACATCAATGAAGGTCATTTGAAGGTCAAACAAGATATAATTTGTTCGAATATATATGATACTTTCGGCATTTGACCTTGAAGTGACCTTGTTTGATCACGAATGACCATAATCATGACCAGTTATGACCGATTAATCTCCAGATTTGGATGCAGCACATCTCAAAATCTGAGAATATGATTTTATTCCTATTTTACCGAATTAAAAATTATTCATGGACCTCCAGGGCCGGAAAGCCGATATATTGGCTCGGTCCATGATAGGAACATGGTACATAGTTGTACATGAATTTGTCTTGTATCATCCATCTCCACTCCATGTAGTAGTGTCAGGGCTCACCCCTGACACTACTACTGATCTGCGGCCCTCAAGACTATTCATGCTGAACTTGAGCAGCATGATATCATCACTGCTAGACTTTTCAGGCGGCGCGGTCGACCAGATCGCACCGCTGCGGTGACGACTGGCGCTCCCTAGCATCCCTCTGCTTCTACAAATTTACCCCCTACCGCCACTACTACACCCTCCACCTCTACTAATAATTCAGCAGCGAGCACTCGCACGTCAAATGTTGTGACACTTATTTCTCTTGCACTTATTGGTGTCATTATTAAGAATAAGATTGCCCTCCCTGTTAAAAAAAAATACATGGATATCCTAGTAAAAAATCCACGTGGGTGGTACTAGGATCCTACATGGATTGAACTAGAATCCATCCTATTTCAATCCAAGAAGATTTGTTTGCAAATCCACATGGATTCTGGGACAATCCACATGGATTTTCAAATTATCCACGTGGGTTTTGAGAATATTTACGTGGATTTTGGACCAATACACGTGGATTTAGAGTGTCTACAAATTGGAGTTTTCAAGATTCTGCAAATTTGAGGTTAGAACACCGGCAATCTAATACCTGCTGTCCTGGATCATCTGCTGCGGAATCTTCTCCTTGGACTCCTTCGTTTGCTACTCGTGATAATCGACTATAAAAAAACTGTGAGTGTGTGCGTGTGTAATTGTGGCTTATACAGCACGCTGATTATAACTCATTGCACAGTATACTGTATAAACACAAATTGAACTATTGAATTAAATGCTCAGTGAATATTGCATGCAGTAAGTTAGAGGGTAGTGCGTACTAATATCCGCAGTGGATACTTTACTTGCAAGAACAATATTGTAATTATATGAATAATTACTACATCGGTGAGTCTACGTATATAGCCGTACCAGTGGTGGTGGCGTGGCCCTTTACGTCCACAACTCAATCTCCATTACTCAGATCTGTGAATCCACCCATCCTTGGACTGGACAGCCTGGTCTACCTGAGTACCTCTTCTGTGAGTTGCGTGCTCCAGGTGAGACTATCTTCATTAGCATTGTATATTGCCCTCCTCATGCTCCGTTCAGAGATGATACTGACTTTTTGGGGGACCTCTACACACATCTGAGTAATTACGGTACCAAGATTCTGATGAGGGATTTCAATGCAGACCAACTGTCAGTCGTCTGATGCAAAATATGTCCGTGAACTAGTTGAACAATACTCATACTCCATCCCTTATGGCGTGACGTTTCATAAAGGCAGTGCGGATACCTGGCTGGATCTGTGCTTAGTAGACGTCCTCGACACTGTGACTGAATTCTGGAAAACGGACGCTCTCTTCATTGACGGTCATGACCTGATTGCGGCTACCATCAACATTGCTGTCAACAGACCTAAAGCTCACACGTTCAGCTACAGAAACATCAAAAAGATTGATGCTGAGGTTCTCTGTGCCTATCTGACGGAGTGTGAAATCTTGGCCTTGTGCCCAAATCCAGTAACACTCATGAAGATGTTCCTGCGGAGGAACTAAACTCTCACTTTGCAAACATTGCCACTGACCACTCAGCTCCTCCTCTATCAAGAGTTCTTCAGGAACTTGGAGTAGGGTGAGGGAATTGCGAAGTTCCAATTTACTGAAATTACACCTCAGGATATGAAAGTGGCTATCTCACAGACTAGCTCTCAATCGGTGGGAGTTGATGGCCTTCCGCAGGGATTATTCGCTGCTGCTCTTCCCTCTCTATTTCTTTATAAACTCTTCAACGCTTCCTTAACACAGACTCATTTTCCTGCTGTCTGGAAACAGGCAGTGGTCCTCGCTCTTAACAAAATATCAACCCCTAAAGTCCCTAATCACTTTCGCCCAATCTCTTTACTCATCTTTCTCTCTAAAGTCTTTGAGAGAATGGTCTTTAACCAGACCAGCAAATACGTCGAATCTAAAAATCTCATGGATGGGCATCAGTCAGGTTTTAGACAGGGACACAGTACGCAAACTGCTTTGCTTAAACTCACAGAGGACATACGTACAGCGAAAAATGCAAAAAAACTTACAGCATTACTCCAATTTGACTTCAGCAAGGCCTCAGACACGGTCTCACACGCAACTCTACTTTGGAAGCTTCACAAGCTAGATTTTTCTATGGATTTTGTGCGATGGATAGCATCATACCTGACGAATAGAGAACAGTGTGTTAAGAGGGAAGACGGGACTTTCACGGAATTCCGGCCACTGAATCGAGGTGTTCCACAAGGCTCTATGCTTGGACCGCTTCTCTTGGCACTCTACATTGGAGATGTAGGACTTTGTCTTGACATTGATGTACACTACCTACTTTACGCAGACGATTTGCAAATCAACATATACGAGGTCTGTCCGGAAATTATCGGGCCTACGTTTATATCTTTGCAACATAGTGTTCGAACGACCTCTGCCACACAGAAACGTCAACAGTAAAGCCTCATAAATCTATTGGTGACTTACTGACACCTGCCGGATATATAGTTCATGCGCAGCGTGTCTTCGTTTACAGTGATTTTTTCACGTTCGTCGGATTTTGTTATTGTCAAAAATGACTGAAAAACAAGATCAACGAATTTGCATCTAATTTTGCTTCCAACTCGGAGAAACGAGCTCGGAAACCATTAAAATGATGCAAAAGGCCTTCGGAAGCCAGTGTTTGAGTGAAACACCAAAAAAAAGAGTGGTATAAGCGGTTCAAAGATGGTCGCACTTTTGTTTAAGTGTGTACGCGAGTGTATTTACGCGAGTGTATTTAAGGCTATCCCTAAAAGTGAGTTCCAGGACTGTTTTTAAAAGTGGAAACATCGATGAAACCGCGTTATTCAATCAAGTGGGAATTACTTTGAAGGATGCCATCCACCAGATGATAAAGAATAACGCTAGCACGAAAATATAAAGGTAGGCCCGATACTTTCCGGTCAGACCTCGTACAGCCTATCTGAGAACTTGTTACAGACACTACACAAACTCAACCGTAACGCTACTGCAATCTCATTCTGGGCGGCCACGAATGACCTCATGCTGAATGTCTCAAAAACCAAAGCCATAGTCTTTGGAAATAAATATTATGTTAGCAGAATCAGTGACCAAGCTAGCCACGTATTGTGCCTGGATGGATCCCCCATTCCTCTTGAATCTTCGGTACTGAGTCTGGGGGTCACCTTCAACTCGGTGCTCTCTTGGAAGGAGCATGTATTTTCTATCTGCAAGAAAGCCAATACCTTAATGTATAGGTTCCATAAGTTTTCCGGCTGTGCAGACGAGGCTCTCAGGTGTCATCTTGTCAAATCACTATTCTTTCCACTGATTGACTACTGCTCCCTGGTATACTGTGATCTCTGAAATTAGTTAGATCTTATCCTGCAACACTTAATCAATACTGGAATTAGATACGTCTGTGGTGTAAGGAGAAGTGAACATATCACTTTTCACAGGAAGAAACTAGGATGGCTACAAACGACATCATAAAGACGTGACTATTTCAAAGCTAGCTTTTCAAGCTTTTTAAATTTGGGAAACCTGCGTACCTAGTGGATTTCTCTTATGAGAACATATCCACCCGATCTGTGAGGGGAGGACATCGTTCGCCGCTAATCATCCCTGTGTACTTTTCAATACTTCGCGCTTCTCAGGCGTTATGACAGTTCTTTTATTCTTTCCTGTCGGGGTTAATTTTTTTCGGTTGTCAGTGCATGCTTTCCGGCTCAATTGTTCTTGGTTATAAATGTGTCGCCACATTGTTTTTGTCACCATACTTACAGTTCTATTAGTGAGCATATTCTCAAACTCATGGTGAGGATAGCTCACTCCATCTCTTAGATAAACATGTTTCACCTATGAATTATACAGAAATAATATTACGAAGTGTTGCAGATAGTTACATTGATAGACATATAGATAGATAGATAGATAAATAGATAGATAGATAGACAGATATAGATGGATATATGTTCATTGTCTATGAAATACAAAGAAAAAGACAAGAAGAAGATACAGACCTAGATAGCTAAATAATTCTTAAAATAAAAAGTATATACTTTCTTCCCATTTTCTGGTATATAGAATTTTCCAAACAAATAATACTAGTTGGGATTCAGTTTCTTCTCTTTCTCTCTCAGTGTTCAATCTCAATTTTCGATTTCCATCCGTTTCCTCATTACTCGAGTCTGGACTCTTATCCACTAACTTTGTCTTAACAGATTCCATTTTTCCTGATGAAATTTTTTATATTTATTACTTGAAGACTATATTATTTATATTTTTCTTGAGATGTAACATACAAAAAACTTACGGTCCCTTGCAACAGGAGTTGAAGTTCTTTTTGGGGTTCCAATCTGAGAATATTTTACATTTATAAGCATCAATTGAGTTATGCCATGACTGAGGACTCGATTTGATTAGCTCTTAGTGTAACCCGTTGGTACATTTCTGCCACGGCAAAATTGACTGCCCTCCCTGTAGCTCGGAAAGGGGTGGGGGAGTGGGACGAAAGTATACTGGGAAAAATTGGATATTAAGGGGTAACGCCACTCTAGGATTTTAAAAAATTCGATTCTTTTTTACTCAAAAAGTTAGTAGATTTTCCGTAGAATACGCTCCTGAAACCCTTTTTTCGAAATTCGAACTCCGAGTGTTTTTTCCAAGGGATTGCCGATGGAAGTGTAAGTACGATTTAACGATAATTTAAAACTTTAAAAAGGTTTTCATGAAACTGCTTTTTTCAAATCGGGCGTACTCGTAGCTCCGAGGCTATTGCATGGATCGACTTCAAATTTTGACAGTAGCTTCAAATATATATTCTCCTCCGAAGTACGGAGCCGTTTTTCAAATTTTTGGAAATTACCTGTTTTACCGACAATTTACTGCTCTTTTTTCGGTCGAAAATTTTCACATATTTTCAAACATGTACAGTTTCTACAAAAATTGACGAACAAAAAAATCCTACGTACTTCGATAGATAATAATATGTAGTTTCAAAAAAATTTTGAAATTTTGTTCCAGCTCTTATGGTTGCCGAGATATGGGTACGCCCGCGGAGCGCCTCAAAAAAAATCTTGTACCGGAGAACCGCTGTGGTGCCGCCATTTTGTATAAAATCAATAATAAAAAATTTGTTATCCATACTTCGATAGATGTTCAATAAGCCCTGGGAAGTTCATCGCAATCCCTCTTCCCATAATCCCATAAAAAATTCGCAAATATACACCTTTTTTTGGCCTCTAGAGTGGTGTTACCCCTTAAGAAGCTACTAGCTGCCTAAGCGCTGACGGTCTTGTTTGTAAGCAATAGTCGCGAGAGCCAACGAGAGTTTTGAAGTGGCAAAAATGACCCAACGTTTTCCTGAACGTTGATTCGAAACTACGTGAGTAAAATTCTCATCTTAATTTGGATCCCTTTCTGTACTGAAAACTTAATTCATTCCGTCATAAATTGATGAATTAATATTAGTTACGTATGTTATCCATCTATTAGTTTCCTAACCTAGGTTTGAAGCGAACATGACTTACGTTATGTTCTTACTGTGCGGAATAATGTAGCTTCGATAGTACTATAATTTTTCCCTAATTATGTGATAAATTATTTTATTTGATGACATTTCCATAGATATTATTGATTAAAAAGGAATGAAATGTGTATTTTTGTACCTATTTACATACTTAACAAAAAGGAGTTGTTCATGCTTGTATTTAATGAATACCATGAAATGACGCATATTCCTACTATTTTGTTCTTTGAAGTACTGTTTTGAGCTTTAATTTCCTGTTCAAATTTTCGAAAGATACTTTTTTCTAAATCTACGATTTTTTGGAGAAAAAAAAGTAAATTTCGCATAATATTTGCTTATATTATTATATTGTTCCAATATAAATAAAAAAATTGGCAATCTATCAATTCATCCTCAAAGTAGAGTAGCTAATTACATAATACGGATTTTTTCACATTTTTAGAACAGTTAAATATACTTTTTCAAGCATGGGTTACGTATGGATAAACGTTTTATGGAGGCAATTTCGAAAACGAGGTTTTCCACCATGGGTAAAAATGTATTTAACCACGACGTCACATGACTAATATGACAGATGGATCAATGTGTGGATGGGTGAATTGATGAACATACATGGAGCGTTTCACGTCATTTTTACCAGCACGGCAAGAGAGCGCCAAAATGTAGTTCTCGACTCGTGTCCATTATATAAGATTCCATCTATTCATATTAAAATATATAGAAAACAATTTTCCAATAAAGTAATTTGATGTAATTTTTCTTCAACTTCCTAATTATGCAATCAGATTTTCCGAGATTTCTCATTTTCACCTCTAAAAATATACAACATTCATAATTGAAAAAGTTCATTTTCCAAAATTTCTTTCAATACCGAGTTTATTATTTTATTATCATTTGTTGATTAGTTTTTCATTATTATTCGAACTTATTATTACTCACAGGATGTAGTTCTCCACTGTTGTTCGTTGACTTGCGTTTTGTGACTGACGATTCTGTCAACTTCTAAAGATATTAATGTATAAAAATCTAATATTTCCGTAATTATTGATAATTTAGTATACAATCAATTTTGTGTGTCCATACGTTTGAAATTAAATTTTTTTTCAGAGATCAATTTTTAATAAGAGATTTGATTTTTATAGAATATTCAATTCCAATATAGCATAGTCACAGACAGTCAATATGTATGCAATATTTCTGATTCTAGCTACTCATGCACACATTTTAATTATAACATCCACACTTTCCCGCTGCCGACAGACAGATAGATACCACTAGATCGTATGGAAATTCCTTTGGGACTGCATGGAAATTCTATTGGGATCGCATGGAAATTCCATTGGGATGGCATGGAAATTCCATACGAGGCCTTAGGACTCGGATTAGAAAATCCAGTCAAACTTCTGGTAAATCCAACTGGATTTCCATCGGAACGCATGGATTCCAGTCTGGTTCTTCCATTCGAAAATCCAAGTAGATTTTCCATAAGAGTTTTTTCAACAGGGATATCTTTTTCTATCTGGCTAGAAAACCCATTTAAGCAACACGCTCGGCATTCGATCCATGTATTACCCTTTATCATTAAGAAACACGGTCAAGCAACTAGGAAACACACTCGGCATTCGATCCATGTATTTCTCTTTATCACTAGGGAAACACGGTCAGTTGACTAGGAACCCCAGTCAAGCGACTAAGAAACATGCTCGGCATTCAATCCATATACACTCAGAAAAAAGTGAGCCTTTGGAAGCCTCACTTCGCGAGGAGTACAAAGTCTGACCGAGTGAGACTCTAAAGGCCTCACGGTGGGGCTTTCTCAACCCCACCGCTCCAGCGTCTGTAGATGGTACATGAATAACAATTTTTTTTATTGAAACTTCAGATTCCAATACATCAAATCAATACATTAATCTTAATTTTAAACATATGATGATTAATGAAATCCCAAACAGTCGAGCTGTACCCCACAAAATTATTACCAGTTGCTGAAACATTTTTGAACCAAATTTCTACAGCGTCCATGAGACTATCACATGGGTACAATACATTGTAACAAGTTGTAAAACAAGTGTAATTATCTATTTCTCCACAAATGACAGCTATTGGTAGTTTTTGTTCTCTGGTGACTTCACAAAATTGTTCAATTAAGTTTCGCTGTGCACTAATCTCGGCAAAGTTCTGGAAAATATATTCAAAATTATCAAGCTTATGAAATGATAAATGTACAGTCAAAATGTTCTAAATGTAAATCTCATACCTCTACTTGAACAACAAATGTTTTGTAAGCCAAATAAATGTCTGGTTCCTTTTGGTTTTTTTCCTCAAGAAGTTGATCAAAAGATAAGACAGAACCAGTGTGGCTAAATTTTGTTCAGCATCTATATGCACATTGAGTTTTATCAGGATAATTTCATACATGACGTATACTATGATAACAACAGAAAAACTTCTCACATGGGTTATTTTTCACCTTATTTTTATCAACTTTTATGAAATGAGAAATATCTTCCTTATTTTTGGCAAGTGTTGTTATTTGTTCTGCAACCGATGGCCATTATTATCAGTAAACAGCAAACTGTAATTTGCATATATTCTATCAAAATCAATATGAAACTGAAACATTTAATAATTGAAGATTATTTTTCAATTCTCTCCTATTAATAGAAATATCGAAATATATTTACCAGTTTAAAACCTGACCCAAGTCGGAGAGCAGGAAATACAGAAAGAATTTCCTCGAAGGACTTTTTTTCACACTCTCTTCGACTTGCCAGATATGTTTTGTCCCATAGAAGAATATAATTGTCACCAATACTTGTTATGGTAAGTTTCAAATTTTCCAAGTCTAGGTCGTGAGTCTCTGGAGAATTGTATGAATATTATGTATGCTGTTATTAGTGAAGCAGAAACGATCGTATATCATTTGATTAAAGTCAATACCAATCTGATGTACAGTAGAAACCCTACTTGATCTTTTTTTCTTAGTCGTGTAGCCTAAAGCGATAGCTATTGCATGAGCTCTTTTCCATTTCTCATACAGTGTACCAGATGGACCTTTTTTCTTTGTAGGTGTAACAACACTCTCTTGATCTTTTGCATCTTCACCTTTGCAAACCTTAGCGATACTTTTAGATAGGGTCTGGAACAATTTTTGTTGGAAGCTAAAATAGAACATTAATGATAATAAGATAATATTTAAATATTGAGTATTATTCACTGACAATACTTAAGTATTTTTCAACCCACTCATAGTGGTTTTGTTCAAAATAATGATCTACAATAAAATTACACAATTTGAATCGATCAAACAGTTGAGTTTTCCCTTGATTTGCCTGATCATATTCATAGCAATGAATAAAATTTCTACCAATCCAGTTTTTATTTAGTATATCTAGAATGATTTTTTCATGTATTTTACATGTAGGTCAGGTGTATAGAATTCAAAAGTATGTGAAATTTATCCAATCATAATATTTAAATGTGAATTGAACGATACCTTGTATTATAATTTCTTCAACCTCTATGTCGACAGCAACATTTTCATGAAAATTGCAGGTATCTTCCCTGCAGCTCATCGTGTTTGTAAGATCTTTGATTATTATACGGTCCGAACTCATTTTTCATAAATTTGTATACTAGCTGTACTGCAATAATGATAGTTCACGTAATGCTATGTAAAGAGCAAAACAGATGAAGTTTCCTAACAATCAATGAATACATAACCTCAAAATCGCACACTAATAAAAATGTTCTTCCGGTATATTGACATAAAATAAACACATTTTTATAATCGATAATTGCAGAATACTTACCTTCTTTCCACTCTACCGACTTCAGGATTGCTGCATTGGAATGAACCAAATGACAAAACGAATACCCAGCATATACAGTTTAGTAGTATAATAGGCTGTATACAATCAAAACTGTCGACTGACGAGTTGGCGGGAAGTATATGTATATATGTAAACATGTGTATATAGATATATGATCTTGCTGACGCAAACTGGCAACGCTGCGCTCGTACTTTCATAGCCTCGCGCCAGTGAGGCTTTGTATTCCTCGCAAAGTGAGGCTTTCATAGTCTCACTTTTTTCTGAGTGTATATTTCTATCCGACTGGGAAACACGGTCAGTTGACTAGGAAACCCAGTCAAGCGACTATGAAACACGGTCAAGCGACTAAGAAACCCGCTCGGCATTTGATCCATGTACTTCTCTTTCGGTGAAGTGACTAGGAAACCCACACGATGACAGAGAAACCTCGCATCCAGACTGGGGCTTGTTGATAACTGACTAGGAAACACTGAAAAGAGACTGGGAAACACGATTGGCCAACTGAGAAACCCTTCTGGTGGACTGGGTTTTTGACTGGGTTTCACCGATGTTTCCCCACTATTTGACTAGAATTCACCGGTGAAACCCCAGTAGAATATCCAGTAGGAAACGTAGCCGATTTTTTTTAAACAGGGGTCCGTATGTACATTGAATTATTCACCGATGTTTCCATAAAAAATGTCAATATTCATCTATATTCATAATGGAGCAAATGAAAGACACAAGCGAGCGATAGCACGAGTGAGTGATTCTGGCTAGTACAAATATATATATATATATATATATATATATATATATATTTCTCTGCAATTCTCTGTGGAATCGACCATCGAAAAATTTGATTCATCTCAAAATTATTTTTTACGTTCTAGGGCATCATATGATATTCCCAGAATTTTTCAGATTTTTTAGAGCACTCTAACCCTGTTCAATAGACAGACAAAGTACCTGATTTTACTTTTTTGCTATTTCAGAGGTATTTTGAACCTTTACTTACACCCTGAAAATGACCTCTGAGACAAGAAATGAATAGGACACTGTCAGCAAACCACCTAAATTTTACAGAAAAATTATTTCCAAGGTCATAGGAGCACTTAAAGTACTCCACATTACTAATTAGAGTCTTTATCTGTATACCCTAGGAGTTTGCTCGTCAAGAGCCCCACCTCATTGGTGCTAAAAGTTGCCTCATTTCATGCCACATACTGCCCATATAGTGGAAAAATAGGCTTGGGTTCTGGATGCTCTCAAAAAATTAATATATTACCTTAAATAGGCATGAAAATAGGCTAACATGACCATTCAAGGGATCCTTGCACCGCCAGCGCATTTTCTTCCGAATTTTCCAAACACTTGTCTGTGGTATTATTACAATTTTTCTCTGTTAAAACTCACATTCCATCATGCTACTACATATCCTGAGTTATCGATATTATTTATACTAGGGGGGGTACCCCCCTGCTCGCTTCGCTCGGGTTGGCGAGTTGGCGGTTGGCGGTTGACTTTCTTTGAAAGTCAATAATTTCAATGATAAGTGTAGTAATAATTAAATAAAAATTACATTGAAATCAATCAGACTTAAAACTTGAAACTTCGATTTTGATCAATTGAAAAGAATACTAAACGAACGATTCGAATCAGAATAAAAGCTTAATTTCACCTATGTTCATGTTAAACGTTTGTTTATTCAGTTTCAGGTTAAAAGTGTCATGTGTCAGATCATATTTTTTCGGTTTAGGTTTTTCGCGTGTTTCATTTCAGATTTTTGGTAAGATTTCGAGAAATATTGCAACGGTTGCTAGACACGTAAACAATGGTTTCTATGTGTGAAATGGAGAATTTTGTATCCTGTGCAGTTAAAAATACTGGAAACGAAACTCACGTGAATTATTTTTGCCCTTAGCAACGGTTTCTAGGCTGTTAAACAACGGTTGCTGAGGAGCTAATAGGGAGGATTTGTATTTTGTGTCCTTTGCCATCAAAAATGATGGAAACGGGTCATAAATTGTTCATTTCCAACCTTCGTAACGGTTGTTATGGAGCAAATATAACAATTCAGTGTCTTTGACCATCGAGTGTGACTTAAAACAGATTTTCCAGCTTCCGAAGCAACGGTTGCTAGGGATGTAGAGAAACGGTTGTTTCGATGAATAAGTGGATTAAAAAGACTAATGCAAAATAATATTTAGCCCTTTTCTTCTTCTGCAGCAACGGTTGCTAGACACGTAAATAATGGTTGCTATGAGTAAAACGGAGATTTTCTATCCTGTGCAGTTAAAAATACTGGGAACGAAACTACGTGAATTTATCTTCCCTTTAGCAACGGTTGCTAGGGCGGTAAAAAAAGGTTGCTGAGGAGCTACCTTTGCCATCGAAAATGATGGAAACGGGTCATAAATTCATTTCCAAATCCATCATTTCCAAACTTCGTAACGGTTGCTAAGAAGGTAAACAACGGTTGCCATGGAGCAAATACAACAATTCAGTGGCCTTGGCCATAGAGTGTGACTTAAAATTGATATTCCGGCTTCCGAGACCCTGTTTAAAATAATCGACCGGATTTCCCACTTCGTTTCCCATTGGTGTTTCCCGGTCAAATAGCGGGGTTTCACCGGTGAAATCCAGTGGGAAACACGGTCGATTGAGCGGTAATCGAAGTTGACCGAATAACATTCCCGGTCGGTTGACCGGGTTTCCCGGTCGGTTGACCGGGTTTCCCGGTCAGAAAAAAAATATCAAGGGCTCCTCCGGAAGATCGTTTCCCAGTCGATTACCGGTGTTTCCCGGTCGATCAACCGTGATTCCCAGTCGATCGACCGGGAAACACGGTCAGAAGAAAATAATGTGGGCTCCTTAGAAAGAGTGTTTCCCGGTCGATTATCAGTGTTTCCCGGTCAATCGACCGGGAATCAGGTCGATCGACCGGGTTTCACGGTCAGATAAAAAATATCAAGGGCTCCTCCGGAAGATCGTTTCCCAGTCGATCGACCGGGAAACATGGTCAGAAAAAAATAATGTAGGCTCCTTAGAAAGAGTGTTTCCCGGTCAATCGACCGGGAATCACGGTCGATCGACCGGGTTTCACAGTCAGAGGAAAAATATCAAGGGCTCCTCTGGAAGATCATTTCCCAGTCGATTATCGGTGTTTCCCGGTCGATCAACCGTGATTCCCAGTCAATCGACCGGGAAACACGGTCAGAAAAAAATAATGTGGGCTCCTTAGAAAGAGTGTTTCCCGGTCGATTATCGGTGTTTCCAGGTCGATTGACTGAGAATCACGGTCCAGTCAATCGACCGGGTTTCACGGTCAGAAAAAAATAATATGGGCTCCTCCGGAAGATCGTTTCCCAGTCGATTATCGGTGTTTCCCGGTCAACCGTGATTTCCAGTCGATCGACCGGGTTTCACGGTCAGAGAAAAAATATCAAGGGCTCCTCCGGAAGAGTGTTTCCCGGTCAATCGACCGGATAACACTCTTTCTAAGGAGCCCAGATTATTTTTTTCTGACCGTGTTTCCAGGTCGATTGACTGAGAATCACGGTTGATCCACCGGGAAACACCGATAATCGACTGGGAAACGATCTTCTGGAGGAGCCCTTGATATTTTTTTTCTGACCGGGAAACACTCTTCCGGAGGAGCCCTTGATATTATTTCTCTGACCGTGAAAACCGGTCGATCGACCGTGATTCCCGGTCGATTGACTGGGAATCACGGTTGATCGACCGGGAAACACCGGTAATCGACTGGGAAACGATCTTCCGGAGGAGCCCTTGATATTTTTCCTCTGACCGTGAAACCCGGTCGATCGACCGTGATTCCCGGTCGATTGACCGGGAAACATTATTTCTAAGGAGCCCTTGATATTTTTTCTCTGACCGTGAAAACCGGTCGATCGACCGTGATTCCCGGTCGATTGACCGGGAAACACTGATAAACGACCCGGAAACACTTTCGAAGGAGCCCATATTATTTTTTTCTGACCGTGTTTCCCGGTCGATCGACTGGGAATCACGGTTGATCGACCGGGAAACACCGATAATCGACTGGGAAATGATCTTCCAGAGGAGCCCTTGATATTTTTCCTCTGACTGTGAAACCCGGTCGATCGACCGTGATTCCCGGTCGATTGACCGGGAAACACTCTTTCTAAGGAGCCTACATTATTTTTTTCTGACCGTGTTTCCCGGTCGATCGACTGGGAAACGATCTTCCGGAGGAGCCCTTGATATTTTTTATCTGACCGTGAAACCCGGTCGATCAACCGTGATTCCCGGTCTCTTTCTAAGGAGCCCATATTATTTTTTTCTGACCGTGTTTCCCGGTCGATTGACTGGACTGGGAATCACGGTTGATCGACCGGGAAACACCGATAATCGACTGGGAAACGATCTTCCGGAGGTGCCCTTGATATTTTTCCTATGACCGGGAAACACTCTTTCGGAGGAGCCCTTGATATTTTTTCTCTGACCGTGAAACCCGGTCGTTCGACCGTGATTCCCGGTGGAATGACCGGGAAACACTGATAATCGACCGGGAAACACTCTTTCTAAGGAGCCCATATTATTTTTTCCTGACCGTGTTTCCCGGTCGATTGACTGGGAATCACGGTTGATCGACCGGGAAACACCGGTATTCGACTGGGAAACGATCTTCCGGAGGAGCCCTTAATATTTTTTATCTGACCGTCAAAACCCGGTCGATCGACCGTGATTCCTGGTCGATTGACCGGGAAACACTGATAATCGACCGGGAAACACTCTTTCTAAGGAGCCCACATTGTTTTTTTCTGACCGTGTTTCCCGGTCGATCGACTGGGAATCACGGTTGATCGACCGGGAAACACCGGTAATCGACTGGGAAAAGATCTTCCGGAGGAGCCCTTGATATTTTTTTTCTGACCGGGAAACCCGGTCAACCGACCGGGAATGTTATTCGGTCAACTTCGATTACCGCTCAATCGACCGTGTTTCCCACTGGATTTCACCGGTGAAACCCCGCTATTTGACCGGGAAACACCAATGGGAAACGAAGTGGGGAATCCGGTCGATTATTTTAAACAGGGGAAGCAACGGTTGCTAGGGAAGTAAACCATGGTTGCTATGGGTAGAACGGAAATTTTCTATCCTGTGCCGTTGAAAATACTGGAAACGAAACTACGTGAATTTTTCTTCCCCCTACCAACGGTTGCTAAGGAGGTAAATAACGGTTGCTATGGAGCAAATACAACAATTCAGTGTCCTTGGCCATCGAGTGTGACTTAAAACTGATTTCCCGGCTTCCGAAGCAACGGTTGCTAGGGATGCAGACAAACGGTTGCCAACGATTTCAACAGTGGTTGCTATGGGAAATGTCTAATCGATTCTCGTTGACTTTAATGGTCCCAATGAGCACTTAAATGAGGATTCGTGAGAAAACACGTTCGTAACGGTTGCTAGGGAAATAACCAAGAATTGAATTTCGCTAAAAATTGAACTCGGCCTAGATTTTGCCGCGACTAACCTGTGTGCAAAATTTCAAGAAAATCGGACCAATTCTTCGAGAGTTGGGGGTGGCAAAAAGGGGTGGAAAAAAGGGGTGCAAGAAAGGGGTGCAAGAAAGGGGTGCAAGAAAGGGGTGCAAAGAAGGGGTGCAAGAAAGGGATGCAGAAAAGGGGTGCAAGAAAGGGGTGCAAGAAAGGGGTGCAGAAAAGGGGTGCAAAAAGAGGTGCAAAAAGGGGTGGAGAAATTTGACGGCGGCGGCGGTCTGGCTTTTGATATAGAGAGATAGATCAAGAATTACTGATACTTGATGCTGTACCTAACTTTCAGCAGTTATATATGCATGGATGGTCAATATATTGTCTCTATAGTGCTAACATTTACAAGACACCATTAATAAAGTATATGTGTCATGAATTACATTCACTCGATAAGAAAGATTAATCCAAAAGAATAAATTATGAGCGGTACATTATACTCACTGCACCTTATAACACACTAGGCAGTACATGGGTTTCAAATAATTTTCTTTAATATCAACAAGAAAATGTTGAAGTTCACTAAACATGGGTAATATTTATGAATATTAGACTCATGAAATTCACTCATCTATACTATTATATAAAAGGACAGCCTGTTTTTTTGTGGCCTCTAATCTCAAAAACTACTGAACCGATTTTCATGAAATTTTGATTCTTGATTCTTGACCACTCCAGGCATGTTCATGGATATGTGGCGTCTTAAAATTGTGAGTAGAAACCGAGAAATAGACAATGCATTTTTCTGTGGTGGGGGTAACCGATCAAGTACCATGGCGCGGCAGTAGATGGCGAGGCGTTGAGTCGCACGGTATAAGGTATCGTGCGGCGCTCTCTCGCAAGAGAGTCTGGTTCTATCGGCTATATAGGAGAGTTTGAGAATGAGCTCAGCCATTTCCTGGGATCTTTTGTATCCCAGTCCTCTGCTGCCAAATAATATTGGTTATAATGCCTATTGCCGAGACCCAGAAGTAACATTAGATGGTATACGATTAGAACCAGACGAACGCAAGCCATTCGTCAGGGTCGAATAATTGAAGCCCCGTTCATTGTACGTGGAAGATCTGCTTTTGAGTATGATCCAACAGAAAATTACGCTTATATAAAAAGATATTGTACAAGCCAAAAAGTGGCTAGATGAAGCTCCTGGATTGTGCTGTTCTGGCGGAAATGTTAATCTTCCTGCTGTTGAAGAGCCACCAGAACTTTTCAAATGTCTCCATTTAGGGAACCACACTGATTCCACGCATTTTCTGGCCTATTTAAGAAAGTATAATACACTGTTTCAAATGACATCATTTGAAGCTAACGAAATTCGAGAAGGAAATTTTAGGCCAGCTTTCAAAATTCAAGGGCAAGTATATCATAGTATTGGGAGTTTATTGTCTCTTGGGGGTGGAGATTTGCAATTTGCTTTAGAACTTCTAAAAATTGGAGATGGGAAGTATCAAATGAAAATGATTACAGAAATATTGATAGAAAAGTAGAAACGACTATTTATACAGTCATGGACCTGATTTCTAAAGTTCGTCCAGAAATTGAAAATCTCTCTAACAAACCTTTCAATTGGTTATGCGAAAGGGTAATTATATCACCTTGAAACGCTACCGCTCATAATATTAATAACTAGCGTCCCCCGTCGCGGCTTCGCCCGCGTATATGTGTAATGAGTTCGGAATGTTATTCTCATTTATTGTTAAAAAACTCGTATGATATTTATTTATTTGTAAATTTTGTATAATTTGATACTTTGTAATCCTTGGAGTTGTAATTTTCATGTATCCTCTGAGGATTCGAAATTTATAAGACTTCTGGATGAACGACGTTCTTAATTTTTGAATTTTGAGGAATTAATATGAATTGGTTACGTGCAACCCCTACCCGTGAGAGAGCAACATACAATTGGGCGCGTGAAAAACATTCTGTTTGCAATACTATCGCTACGTACTTAAAGGTCTGTCCTTGAGATTTGTTAATCGTCAAGGCGAAAGGAAGTTTCACAGGAAATTGTAATCGTTTGAATTAGAATGGTAAGTCTGATGGAATCATAGGTATGCGAAGTAGAAATACTATTTCTCCAGCTGCAGGTCCTGTAAGAATAGTTGCTTCAATTATATATTTCCGCATAACTTTAATTTGCAACCTTGTGCCATTACATAAATTGGGAGGATATAGATTGCGTAATAGCATTAATGGAGAACTAATTTTCAATTTTAAGTCATGAGGTAGAAAGCCTAAAGATCAAGAGGGTTCAGAAATTCTTGAAGATAGTGTACAACTTCATCAATGTTGATCACTGTATCAATAGAATGATAATGTCGTATTTCTTCATCTAACTTTCCTAAAATAATATTATTATGAGCGGTAGCGTTTCGAGGTGATATAATTACACTTTCGCATAACCAATTGAAAGGTTTGTTAGAGAGATTTTCAATTTCTGGACGAACTTTAGAAATCAGGTCCATGACTGTATAAATAGTCGTTTCTACTTTTCTATCAATATTTCTGTAATCATTTTCATTTGATACTTCCCATCTCCAATTTTTAGAAGTTCTAAAGCAAATTGCAAATCTCCACCCCCAAGAGACAATAAACTCCCAATACTATGATATACTTGCCCTTGAATTTTGAAAGTTGGCCTAAAATTTCCTTCTCGAATTTCGTTAGCTTCAAATGATGTCATTTGAAACAGTGTATTATACTTTCTTAAATAGGCCAGAAAATGCGTGGAATCAGTGTGGTTCCCTAAATGGAGACATTTGAAAAGTTCTGGTGGCTCTTCAACAGCAGGAAGATTAACATTTCCGCCAGAACAGCACAATCCAGGAGCTTCATCTAGCCACTTTTTGGCTTGTACAATATCTTTTTATATAAGCGTAATTTTCTGTTGGATCATACTCAAAAGCAGATCTTCCACGTACTATGAACGGGGCTTCAATTATTCGACCCTGACGAATGGCTTGCGTTCGTCTGGTTCTAATCGTATACCGTCTAATGTTACTTCTGGGTCTCGGCAATAGGCATTATAACCAAAATTATTTGGCAGCAGAGGACTGGGATACAAAAGATCCCAGGAAATGGCTGAGCTCATTCTCAAACTCTCCTATATAGCCGATAGAACCAGACTCTCTTGCGAGAGAGCGCCGCACGATACCTTATACCGTGCGACTCAACGCCTCGCCATCTACTGCCGCGCCATGGTACTTGATCGGTTACCCCCACCACAGAAAAATGCATTGTCTATTTCTCGGTTTCTACTCACAATTTTAAGACGCCACATATCCATGAACATGCCTGGAGTTGTCAAGAATCAAGAATCAAAATTTCATGAAAATCGTTTCAGTAGTTTTTGAGATTAGAGGCCACAAAAAAACAGGCTGTCCTTTTACATAATATTATAGATACCCTGGTAGAAAATTAAGCATTTCTCGCGGTTAACGCAAGACCCGTTAAGTAACGAATTAGCTAATTTCATTAGCTAAATATTGCCCAAAAATAAGCATTAAATTAAGCTAAGAAATGCCTAAGGCCATGCCTAAGGGGGCATGCGCGTCAGCTGCGCGCTATTTTTAGGTTATATTATCCATATAACTTGTAACCATGAGTGAAGACTTACATGATTACGTTTATAAATATGTTTTTGAACTTATCTGATATTTTGTAAGCTGATCCAAATAAATTCATTGCTCCTCCAGTGGATTCCTTCAGCAATGTTATTTCAACATAATTTGCTTACTCGTTTCACTCCTAACCTCTCACGACCGCAGCTGATTGCAGCTGACCGCTGCGGCCTGCGCACACGGCTGCGCACACGGATGCGCCCCATGTATTCGGAGTTGTCTCTTCGTTGTCCGATTCTTAGCAGTAAATTAAGCTAAGAATCCGACTATTTCTTAGCAGTATATTAAGCTAATACCTTAGCTAAGAATCAGCTAAGAAGGCTAACCTAAAGCATTTTTTAGCTAATTAATGCTTAACGTTTCTACCAGGGTATTATTTTAGGAAAGTTAGATGAAGGAAAACGACATTATCATTCTACTGATACAGTGATCAACATTGATGAAGTTGTACACTATCTTCAAGAATTCAAATATATATATATATATTTTTTTTCCTCTCAGTCTTGAATACGTTCAATGGTTGTATCAACACCTTATGATCGTCAAGTTAATACGTCCACGTCCATTGAATTGAAGGAAAAAAATCATTGTGCATATTTATTGTCAAATGGCTGTTGTTTCAACTGACTTTTTTTCTCAGTGCACTAAAAAAATAATAAACTCCAAACCAAAAAAAAAGATGGACGAAAAATGTGTTAAGAAAACAAGAGTTGAATTGAAAGGAGACAAATCAGCTTGCTCAGTTTGTGGAGAACTTTTTTTCTGAAATTTAAAGTGATCGTGGATTCAATGTTTAATGCGTGAAAAACGGGCACATGAAAAGTGCGTCAGAGTGAGAAAACAATATGTTTGCCGTGAATGTCAAAATAGTTGAAGAAATTTTGTTAATATATTTGTTGAGTGTTATTGGTTTGGAAAATAATGTATTTGATTAACAATATTGATATTCTTTAAGAAAATATAGTTAATTTCATTGTATGAAGTTTAATCTCATGTGAATTATTGAACGCCAACTAACCCCGTACCCGAAGGTAAGTTGACCAAAAAATTACACTATAAGAATAAATTATTCTGAATTTAATTATTCTACTAATCAGATGTCAGGGAACTTAATTTTAACATAATCTGCGACTGAAGTACTATCAATCGATATAGTAAGAATTTTATTTCTATCGTGTAAGTGGAAGCTACGAGCATAATTATTGTAAAGAGAGCGCCAACCAAACCCTGTCTCCCCTACTCTTACTGCCATGATTCATGGAGTCAGCGATTTCTCTTCTCAGTGATTTTTAGAGATTACTCGAATTTAAATGTTAATCCTTTGAAAATTCAATTGTTGATCGGAAACAGCAATTTTTTCAGTATCTGATCTCTTCAACTGGGTTACTTTTCTACCAAACCCTGCCTGTAGTATACCGAGTTTTATCAAAATCTGAACGGTAATTCTCAGCCTTCGAGACTTTACTTACCTAATTTCAGGTGAACAGTGGCAAACTCAAATTTTACATGCGTAATTGATAGTACAACGTTTTGCAAAGATATTCCACGGAGAACATTTTTTTTTTTTTAAATAGCAAGCAACCAAAGCCGATAAGCTATACTGATAGAGAACGGATACGCTTATTTGACACATATGTCGATTTAGTCATGATTCATCATAACCGGTTGATGTGACTTGTGACTTCATGAGCCATTTTAGTTTCACGTGTAAAAATTTTCAAAGATATTTTTTGTTTTATTTTGAATTTTGAAATACACGTTTTCGGCTATGTGTATTTTGCACAGTTACCGTGCAACGGATTGAGGGCGTAAAATTCAATTGTACGCGAAAAACACAAGACTAAAAGTATACTTAATGACAACAATGCACACCCAGGGATGATCGTACCACCCTCGGGCCAGTGACGGCGACCCTTGGCCGCATTCGGTCGCCCATGGGCCTAAAGTTGCTTTGTACGCCCTTGATATGAAAATAGCTATTGAAAATACACTTCCATATGAAAAGCGATCGAAAGAAGATAATAACTCTTGTGTCGTAAAGATAGCATTCCTTCGCAAGAACGCGAGTTCTCGATCACGAAAAATGAGTTCATAACACTTTGCGTATGTTTTCGTGAATTTTTATGAATTCTCACAGATTTATTTAAAATAGTATATAGCGCAAGTAGTCCACAACTAGTGATACTTACACAAATGCAGAATCATCAATCGTGCACAAGTTTCACGCGATATTTTTTGACACGACATGTGAGGTTTGATTTCGATGACCTGTATAAAGTTATGCAACATTGCTAATCTAACTTTCTAACGTACTGCGCACAGTGCGCGGAAAACGTGAAAACTACCTTCCTCCCATACATTCAAGCATATCGTGAGAGAATATACTACATTTTGGCATGAAGTGCGAGAATGTAGCATTTCGTGTACCCGGGTGAAGATCGAATACTTGACACACATGGTGCAAACTTAAGAAGTCAAGCTACGCGCAAAGAGTGTCAAAAAATATTTTCATATACGCTTTTATTTAGTTTACTTTGTCTGTCTGTCTGCCTGTCTGTCTGCCTGTCTGTCTGTTGGTGGTTGGAGTGGTGGAACTCTGACCTACTGTCGATTAGCTCAAAACCTGAAATTTCGCACATATATTTAATTTTCCGAAACATTTTATGTTATTCAAAAACATTCCACGATAAGATAGATTTTATTGGACATCACTTATTTGAAAAATACATAATTTTAAACGTGTGAACTAAGTTAGATACACAAGATTAACGCATGCACCTACTATGAATCTACTTTTATTACTATAATTGAATCTATCAGCAATTAGGAAGATGATGATTGCCAATCAATTGATTATAATAATCAATTTGAATGGCATTAAAACAATTGTATAATACAGTTGTTTAATTTTACACGTGTATCATACACATGTACGTCAAAAAAATCCAAAAATAATGTTTATTGTATGAAAATTTGTGTGTGTGTCAGTTTCAATGTGTTTGTACAAGTACTATTTGGTTGTGTGATAAAAGATAGACATATACTAATTTCAATTATTCTACTACTACGCGTTTCGTCCTAGATCCACCTAATAGGATCAGTAAGGTTTATTCAGGTGGATCCAACCTTTTGGATCCACCTGAATAAATAAACCTTACTCGTCAGTAAGGTTTATTCAGGTGAATCCAACCTTTTTATACTATAATTAGTATTATACTATAATTAGTAAGTATTATACTATAATTGTATATTTTAATACTATAATTGTATATTTTAATACTATAATTGCTGATAGATTCAATTATATGAATGTTTCATAAGGAAGAATAGAATCACTCACTGATGAATATTGTTATTCATGGGTTGTATCAATGTTATTGTAAAAGAGTAACAGTGATTTTGTTTCATGAATAAGAATACTCATTGAAAATACATGGAATTACTTTTATTACTGTAATTGCATCTATCAGCAATTAAGGACTGTGGATTGCCCATTGATTCTTACATTCATACAACACATTACTCCAAAATTTACACATTCCCAAATTTTGAATATACATGTGTATGATACACGTGTAAAAATAATAAACATCTGTATAATACAGTTGTTTTTATGCTCAAATTGATTAACATAATCAATGGGCAATCCACAGTCTCCTTAATTGCTGATAGATGCAATTACATGAATATTCATAAGGGAGAATAGAATCAATCACTGATGAATAATATTATTTATGATTGTTGTATCATTCTTATTGTAAAAGAATAACAATGATTTTACACATTAATAAGATTACTCATCACACAAATATACTTTTATTACTGCCTGTCAGTGTAGCTTATCAGTGTAACTCATAACTATTGTGAGTCTTTTTAATCCCATAGGAAAAAAATTATAGAAGATTGATTTTTGAAAATATGTTTCCATACAAACGTCTAAAAAGAATATAATCATTTCAATCACTCAAATATGTCTTGAACGTTCTTTCATAAAAAAGTACTTCATTCGATGTTGAATGATAAAGACAAAACTCATGATTTTACAGAAGAACGTTCAGGGTGATGGGAATCATTCACTCCTTCTGGTCGTTTGCACGTAAGCGGATTTTCAAAAAACGTTCCCTCATAAATTTTTTCTGTGTATTCGAATTATGAATTCATAACTGTCAACAAAAAGTATAAGATAAATCAATTCTCTTGCCTACGGAAAAAAGTTTCTGTTTCTGACAAAAAATGGAGAATTATAGACAACATTATGGTTTTGAATAATATAATTCTATACGTGAGCCTTATCATCTACATCTATTAATCGTCCCTCTCTGTTGTAAAACCTCTGTATAGTATGAATAGTTGTTATGGATTTAGATAAATCTAGATTTTTTGATACGTTTAAAAGAATATCATTTTTGGAATAAGAAACATTCCGTTAAGAAGACATCCGGAAAGTTTTTTTAAGAAAATGTGGTGTCGCAGGCGAAATCCTTCAACAACTTTCCTTCTCTGTGGCTATCTGTCCTTTATGAGTGTTGTTGTAGGTATGCGTAAGTGGGGAACAAAGGCGTGAGACGCTCTCCCCTATCGAGTAGAGTTTGTGGAAGGGCAATATGACTAGAGCCTTGAAGCCACGCCTTGCAGAAGCGCTGAAGCTCCACCCAGAAGTTCCCCTACTGGTGAAACTGCACCTCTCAGATAGAAGAATCATCAAGAGGGGAGGGAGAATCCAAGTCTCTTTTCATTTTGGTGGGGCGAGAAATCGACACAGAGGGGCGGGGAGCGAACAGTTCGGCAGCGCGACCCGACGTGGGCACTTCGCTGTCCGGCATTCCATCATTAAAAAATAAATCGTTTTTTGTTAACCTCTAGGCAACAGTAAATATCATTATCACTGTATCATATATGTATATATATATATATATATATATATATATATATATATATATATATATATATATATATATATATATATATATGCAAATATACATATGAATTCCTAAACGAAATATTCTTATTCATATGTGTAAGTGCATAAAATCGTGTGTGGCATCGAAGGATACAAGATCATGTTTAATAATAGACTTAAATGTGAAAAAATGGAGAAGTGATATTTTGGACAACAGATTATTTAAAGTTGATAACAACTTTCCTTTCTTCGTTACGTTTTCATCAACAAACGGCAATAATGCATTCGAGTAATTTTTGGAAGTGCATACTTGTTAAACAATCTCAAAGGAATTATGAAGAATAATAATTAAATTTTGTCAGCGAATTGAAGAAGTCTGAAAACTTGAGACAGATTACTATTAGCTTTCTGAAGTTTTCTAGAATTTCTTACTGTGATGCTGTAAAAGAATTATTTTCTACTTTTCTTATGCTTGAATCGCATAGTCACCACCTACAATGAAAGAAATTAACTTATTATTCCCTTAAATGTGAGGGAATACCAGTTCAATTCTTCCAATTTTCTTCTCACTCGTCAGTATTAGTTCAACTCAACGATTAATACATATTAGTGATCTATATCGTTCCTGCATGCATATTGTTATATGTGATAGATGAAGTGCCAGATAATATATTGAGTGTGTACACATTTCAGAATTCATTTCTAATAAATTATAATCCGCATCATTCTGCAAGATTCGTAGCTCATAACTGAACGTGAAAAAGCTGTGCTGTGATTCTTTTTACTATTGATAAGTGCAAAGTTCAATCATCTCCAAGTTCCTCTGAGGGTCACGAATAACTTGATTCCTAAACTATTGTGGTCTCCGTCGTACGATATACTAGACAAACATTATACTTTCTGTATCTGAAGGTGAGTTATACTAAAAACATAAAGTAATGCATTATATCAGTCTAATCATGTGTAATATACGTCTACATAGGACGAACACTTCGATGAAATAACCCCTCATGAACAAATGTAAAGAATTCTATATAATATTTTATATAATTCTGGTGGAAATAGTCAATATATGGGGTGATCGCATAAACGGACCATAAATCGAGTAGTTTGAATTTGAACTGATATATTGAACGAAAGATTCGAAGTGAATTAACAAATACTTGGAATGATAAGTTAAAATGGTTTTTATTTGAATCAAAAACAAATTACTCTTGCAAAATCAATTTTAAATGTGATTCAAGCGACACGTGACGTTTTCATGATTGAATCTATGCGAAAAGAGATGTAGAATCACACGGAATTGATTTACCACGCCCGTATTCTGGGGGCCGACGGGCAGCGCAAGCGTTGAAATCTCTCAGTGATTCAAACTGCCACCCAAGAAAGTAATTAATCGGTGAAACATGAGAACTCTCCAAGTACTGATTCTCTCATAAAAACTGGAGGATTAATGATTCGATTTCGACGATTATTATTGTTAAGAAAAATTATAGTTCTAAAGTCACGAATTATTATGAATGGATTGAATCAAATATGTCTTTTTGTATATTCTCATCAATCCTAAAAAGAATTTAAGCCTCTTCTAGATCATTATAATACTTCTAAGTCTTCGTGAAATGTTTTACTTATTTAATCGATATTGAAATAATGTGAGAATAACATAAAACTTGAAAAAAGGTTCTGAATTCCTTATTTACCTCTTCTTGATATGAAATGTGCAGCCAAATCAATTTTTAATATTGAATTTGACATTGTAGATAATGTCAGTATTCAATCAGATTATATGAATCCCATTAGTTCTTTAGATGTTATTACTCTGTTCCACAAAAAACATTAGAATGAGGTAGCAAACTTTGAGAAAAATTTATTCTACAATATCCAAACACGAATAATATTTTTATTTCACGTGAAATTATGTTTCGCTACATTAATTGTTCACAAGTTGAAAAGCTTCAGTCTTTTCCATCTCAACATTATATGAAATATCAATGAAAGAAGAACACTCTTCAAAAAGTAGAGTCGGTTAATGGTGAATACCAGTTTTTGCTATTCGTTTGATCAGACATTGGCAAACCGAAAGAACAGTAAATACTCCTTCATGATAAAAACTTTTGAAAGAATATTATTGTTCAATTAATTTATGAGAAAAAAATAATTAACAAATAAGCTTTCATGTAAACGACTAAATGGGAGAAAATAATTTCTATTACTCCAATATATCTCAGACATTTCTTCGTGAACGCGTGATTTTTATATTCATTATTTACAATCAAGTAAGTCACACCTTCATAAAAGAACTCCAGGGCACATTTGAATGATTAAAAATATTTCCTCCTTTTTAGTCGTTTGCACAAGAGCGTCTCTTGCAGCCAAATCCAATCCACACATTTAAAATTGTATCTTTAAACTAATTTTCAATAAAGATAATTTTTGCTGTGGAATACTTTAATGTGACATGAAATATTTCTGAACTTTAAGTATACTCGCAGAATTTTTTAATTTTAGCTAACTAATAAGTAGGCTAAAACTCAATCGCAACGTTCTAGCCACCCGCAACAGACAGACAGACAGACAGACACGAAGAGTATGTTGAATCGGACTGAATTTTCTTATTTTTATATATATGTCTAATGAATATCATTCATCGATTTTCTAAAAACAAACAACAAAGTTTGAATAAAACAATATCCAATCAATGTCAATAGATGATAAAAACATAAATAACAATGTCTAAGAGTTGTTGATTCTATCCTCCGGTATGATTAATTGTTATAACTGATTCTCCTACAGGGAAATCAATTCACGAATAGTGGGTGAATTTCAGAATTAAAGTGAAATACCGTTTAAAAATATGAAAATGAGATAGTCCATTTCATTTACACACTTTCTACAAAAGGCTCTTGGGTACTGTACTTCATATTTATTGCACTGGAATTATTGGTTGGTATCTGTACTTACAAGAAATTAACTTCATTGATGGTGTTAGAAATTCTGAGAGTAAGGTGGAAGATTCATCAGAAATATAAGAAAAAGATTATTCTAAAATCTTGACTTTGTCTTGATTTCAAGTGTATTGAGACACTTGTAGAAGCTAGATTCGTTATTGAGAATCAACTATTAACACATTACCCCGGAAAGGCTGATAGAATCAGATATATGAATATTCTTATTTTTGCTCATCAAAAATAATTGTATCCTTTTATGAGAATCTGATTTTTACACTATTTTGTTGGAAGTACTGCTTGTAGGTACTGTTATCAAAAAATGTAGGTACATTATCAAAAAATGACAGTATCCGAATTTGTTCCATGATTCGTCTTCCGTTATTCAATTTTTAGTAGTTAAATGTTTTCAATCTATCTGAAGAAACTACATGATAATTAACCGTTGATCAGTCAGAGCACGTCAAGGTGAGAGAATCAACTGCAGAAATGCATTACTCTGGAAAGGCTGATAGGATTAGTTATATGAATTATAATCATACCAGAGAATAGAATCAATAACTTTTGGATTTTGCATTCATATATAAATGCTGGATGACAGACTATTATATAGTAGAAATTACTTAAATCGATTCTGTGTTTTTTAATAAATATGAATTTAATGTTCAGTTGAGACATATATCTAAATTATATTGTTTTTGAAAAATCGAGCACATTTAGATTTTCAGCAATATGTGCGATCAGAGAGATTATAAAACGTTAAGATATGAAAAACTAAAATTCAGAACGCTAATCACACAATCCACACTGATCGGTAAAACATTGAAACACTTATCGGGGTTTTGTAGCAGCGCCTTAAGTTGAATATTTGGATTCATTGTGACAATTTCGATAATAAATCCTTTTTAAATAGTGCCGTCAAAATTCTGTTTCAAAATTGTACATAGTAAGTTCATATTAATAGTATTATTAACTCTGTATTTTCTTGAAAAGTCATCCATTTTGTAATCACAAATGATTATTTTGTCCTAGCGGAAGCAAACTGCCAACTTTGTACCCTGGCGTTTGCAAAGAATGACACTTTTCTTTCGTGGGTAACGAAAAATAATTATTTCAAGGATATTGAAAAGATTTTCTCTTGCATATAATTATCGCCATCAATAATTAAACATCTCTTCCGTGGGATGATTTGACCAGCTTCGACTGTAAAACTACTGACATTTGATGTGGGATCATAAGGAGGGATAGCTGATACAAAATGGCACCCAGGCGTGAATTCTATTGCATGACAGTGAACAAGAGTGATTAGTTTTATTGCAAATAAATTGTTTTCATCATGAAAAATGTCCTTTTATGCGGAGGATAACATGTCATAGAGAAATGACGAGTAGAGAGAAAGGATTTCGCAAGCCCAGCATATCATTCAATGAGGTAAATTAACTAGTAATATTGATGTTTATCAAACGATAGTCATCGAAGCCGGTCAGTGTATCCGAGCAGGAAAAAATATATAATTGGATTTCCAACTATTCTTCATGGCTGGTATTGACGAAACCCTGTAGTAATGTAATGCATCGAGAGAAATATAAAGTGATTCCTACTATAAATCAACTATAAATATAGTAATAGTTTGGACCAGCTATCACTTATAGTAGATTTGAGTTGAAAAATATAGTTATTTTGAATATAAAAATATAGTTGTTTTTACTATTTATTTAGTGTTCCTTATTAAATTTGTATTATATGTTACTATGGTCTTAGTGCGCAATACTATAAATCTTTAATGTCTGAGAACAAACCATACACGATTCAATGTTGAATAATTACACATGGTATAGCGTATTACTTTTTTATTTTAATAGTCATATAAACTAACCGTTTTGTAAAGCTTCAGAACTAAAAAAAATATTTTCCATCTCTGGGTGATAATGGGAAGCTTTGATATTTGAAAAATTGGGGAAAATTATAGTTAAACTTACTAGTAATCTGGCTGAATTTACAAAAAAATTGTCAATTTGACAAAAAGTATCAGGAATATAGTTGGAATAACTAAATCTATATAGTCGATAAATATAGTTAATTTCACTATGACAGAATATCGATTTTACAATAAAATGTAGTATTTCTTACAAGAAAATAAGTTAAAACTACTATTTTCTATCATACTATGTGACATAGTAGATTTCACCAGGACAATTTTTCTTAGTGTGGAAGCTACAGTAACACAAAATATACAAAAACATTCATCGACACCTATTTACTACTATGTCTAGGACTTGGCCTAAATATGTTGCCTCAGCTATACTTTCTCTTCGTACCCTATATGTGAGATTCTAATTGGGATATTTTGTACAATACATCGGAAGGTGTCGCTACTGTCAACTAGGTAATGGTAGAATATGACCATTTACACTACCGCGCGCGCGCGCGCACACACACACGCACACGCACACGCACACACACACACTGAAGAGACAGTAGCAACCCTTCTGTTCCGTCACAATAATCAATCGATTTCGACTTATATGGCCAAGTTTCAGCCAAAGTGCCCACTCATTTTTATATAGACAAACGCCTTGTAGTCGGATCCGCAATCCACGATTCTTGTACCTATTGAGACATGATGAATCGAAAGAATTCATTTCGTTTGTATATGATTTAGAGGGGTAACAGGCAACGGATTCATTCAAAGCAAACATAATTTTTTCAGCTAAATTTCAAAGTCTTCTACCTCGTGATGAATGGAAAAAAATGTATCAGGGCTTGAAATCGTAGCTTTCATAGAGCATGTTTCTGGGGCTATACAGGTAAAACGGATATTTTCTATCTTACTCCATACAATATTCCTCGAATGAGTTGGTTCCAGAGCGATTGAACTACTTGGACCTAGTATCGCCACCTATTGTAACCAAAATCGCTGGGAATAGCTTCGGATGAAGATCGCCGGAAAAAGTTTCAAAACACTCCAAATTCGTAACTTTTCAAAGGAAACTTCCAGATGAAAAATTAAGCCACTGGCTCATATGGAAAATTATACTTTTAGTGATAAGTCTAGTCATTCTAGTTGGTTTACCAGAATAATACGGGCAAAATGGAGACGTGATTCTTACGGATGAGAAATAATGTTTGGACAAAAATTCGACCAGTATATTGTAGCCGACGAATACTCCAATTTTACGATTCAATTAGCTGATTCTATTAGAATTTCTAAACAGTTCCAATTTTTATTGTTTTTGACAAAAGTTTCGTTCTAAATTCACTTGATAGGAATCATCAATGAGGGTTTCTTTCAAATGGATCCAACCTCAAAGACATAAATTTCAGAATAAGTAATGATAAAAATTCAATATGTGGTACTCCGAGAATGAGTATACCAAGTGAAGTTTGTGCACGATTCTTACATGCTGCTAAAAATGTATGTCGAAGAAACTGAAAAAAAATTTTTTGGCCCGAAAAAATAAATCGGTTTTTATCCATCTAACTATATCTATACTCAGACAACAGATATATTCTAGCAAATATATGCGACTGCCAACAAAAATGAGACAGGAAGAGTTTTTTAAGATACTCGTTTAATGCTATTTTTTTGAAAAAATTTTAGAAAAGTAACTTTCCCATCGGAAAAGTGAGAGGAACATAAATTGATAACATATTTCATATTATTCCGATATTTATTCGATAGTCATAAACGAGTGACAAAAACGAGAAGTTGTAGTGTATTTGCGTACCAGCCGTGGAGTCAGTATTCACTAGGCAGATTAATGAGAACCTGAAGAGTCAGTCTTTGAGTGTAATAAGAGAAAATAGCGTAAAACTAAACCGCTTACTTTCTTACTTTTCAAAATAATCGATATTTTTATGATCTTTCCACGGGTGGCACATGAATGTTTCATACTGTCATCTCTTCGTTTTTAAGTACTAAATGCGTAATTGTTATCACGTAGTTCTACTTAAATGTTGGTACACGGAGAGAAAAAGGAAGCGATAATACCGTGACTCTTGCACGGGAATATAGTTTGCATGTGTGCGACGGAAATATGCCTGACATGACATATCTAAGCGAATATCCCAGCGCCACCCTGCGATTGTTCCGGGATTTTACGGTTGGTGCTTTGGATTTGGAAGGTCAATATAACCCACTACATCATGTGTATTCGCGGTCAGCTGTGCGCGACGCCGAGACTGGCGAGTGTTAATTCCCTGGAACACCCGAGATATTCTCGGTCGTTGCTTGAAAATATCGCTTCGAACCATCCGAAACGATTTTCGCTAGGCGGCGTTGGTCTATTCCCGTGCATCGCACGCGCACCGATATTCGAGTAGTGCGAGTTCACCTTGTATTATTGCGGTGTAATCTGTCACGGAATTATCGCTTGATATTTTCTCCGTGTAGTCTTTCTATGTGAAGCACATTAATGAGAAGCTGAATACCTATACGAAGAAGTTACATTTTGTACTTACGGATATCACAAATAAACTCATCATTTGGATAGATTGACAAAACATCATTTGGAAGATATTTGACAAATTAATTCTCTTCAATTAATTTTCTTCCAAATTCACTTCAATTTTCTATATTTCAGAATTAAAAAAACACTATATCACATAAAATCGTCCTAATTGGTAGAATTGCCCATACATACTTTACCAAATAATTAGATAAGTCAATATTCGGGTCAAGAAGTTATTTGGTAAATTATTTGGTAATTATTTGGTAAAGTATGTATGGGCAATTCTACCAACTAAGACGATTTTATGTGATATATTTCCTTTTTTTAATTCTGAAATATAGAATATATATATATATATATATATATATATATGGGTAGAGCGATCATATGCGTGCGGTAACCAGCATTATGACTTGGGCAATTCTACCAACTAAGACGATTTTATGTGATATATTTTTTTTTTTAATTCTGAAATATAGAATATATATATATGGGTAGAGCGATCATATGCGTGCGGTAACCAGCATTATGACTTATTCCGAATCCGAAAGTTGATATATATAGCGAGTAACGTGTGAAGTACAATTCTCTCAATGTAAAATTTGTAACTATCTGTGATAATTAAATATTCATCAATGAATAAGAGTCTTACAGCCTCAATAAGTTTATAGAATCAGGGGTTTCAAATCAACCCTGGTAGAAACGTTAAGCATTAGTTAGCTAAGAATCGGTTTAGGTTAGCCTTCTTAGCTGATTTTTCGTTAAGGTAATAGCATAATATACTGCTAAGAATTGGTCGGATTCTTAGCTTAATTTACTGCTAAGAATCGGACAACGAAGAGACAATCCCGAGTACATGGCGCGCGGGCGCAGCCGTATGTGCGCAGCCGTGTACGCAGGCCGCAGCGGTCGCGAGAGGTTAGGAGTGAAACGAGTAAGCAAATCATGTTAAAATAACATTGCTGAAGGAATCCACTGGAGGAGCAATGAATTTATTTGGATCAGCTTACAAAATAGAATTTCCAGCAGTCCATCCATGTGTTTCTGAGCAATACTATTTTCAATTGACCACCTCTGTAAATCTTTTATTTCTGTCGACTCACTTATTTCTTCTTTCGTTATGCACTCTTCTTCATTACTAGAGATTTCACAATCGTCACATATATCACTAGTGCACTTTTGATCATCTTCATCTTCATTTATTTTTTTCGAAGAGCGATACTTTTCTTCGAAGACATATTTATAAACGTAATCATGTAACTCTTTACTCATGGTTACAAGTTATACGGACAATATAACATAAAAATAGCGCGCAGCTGACACGCATGCCCCCATCAAGGGCCTTAGGCATTTCTTAGCTTAACTTCGGACAATATTTAGCTAATGAAATTAGCCAAGTCTTACTTAATGGGTCTTGCGTTAACCGCGAGAAATGCTTAATTTTCTACCAGGGAATTGCAGCTGTGAAATGAGTGAAGAAAATTTTTTCATCCCTAACCTAAAACTTAATAAGGTTGGCTCAAACCGAAACGCCTTGTCAAATCTACAATACAGGGTTTTGTTGGTACAATGCACATAGCTTGATTGGATCAACTAAATATCAAGTCGGATATAATCATACAAAAATATTGTTGAATCTACAAGTTTTTTTTCTCAGTGTAGCTTATAAAAATGAAAGTTGAGTATTCGTTAGATAATATTATATTCCCTATATAAGCCTACAGAAAATAGATGAATCATGGGATTTTCATGAGAATAATATTGATAATATCTATTCATCAGCTTCTTCCACTAGTCCATATTTGGCCCATTTTATATAGCCATGAACAATATATTCTTCAATCCATTTTTTATTTCATGATGATTTACCCTCCTAGGGTAATATCGCATATAATAAGGATGTAGTTTGCTTTTCTGGAAAATATTAAAAAACTATTGAAAGAATGAATATTAATAAAACTATCTCTCGATATATATCTATATAGATAGATAGATAAATAGACATAGATATAGGCGCAGCAGACTACAGCACCAGCAGTTCAGTTGCAATGTATATGAGCGAGTTCGATGCAAGATATCTGGCATTGAACTCGCTTGACGACATGCAAAATTTATGTCTATCCGATTTCCTTCATGAGATGGAAAAATCCGTAACCCAAATTCAATGTTTACAGTGTTATGCTGCCATCAGCTGTCTTTACTCACCAGGTGGTGGCAAAGCGTTTCAAATATATTTAAGCTTAAAGTCCTCGAAAGGAAGTTTCTGCACGTGTAATGAAAGCTGAATCTAAAAAAAATATTCATTTTCGAAGATTTGTGGAAAAAATGTTTGGATAGCAAATGAGCCGATATTCTAAGAAACCACCATATACAGTGTTTAGCAGTAAAAATGCACTGCTCATGAATATTAAAAAGCAATTCGACACGGTTTTTTAATGTTATTCCCATAGTACATATAAACATTGATTTTATTTTTCAAATTTCACATCCATGCATCGTTTCTTTTTATCTAGCTCTATCAACTGGTCGGACGTGAATTTGCACGATACTTTCATTTCATGATTTTTTCCAACGATTTCCCCATTGTACATGGAAACACTAATTTTTCCAGATTTTACGCCCACGCATCATATTTCCCAAATTTTTCACCATTATTTATGGAAGAGTAGGCAATTTCCTTTCGATTTATCAAATCAGATTTTTGGCAGTGTCATTGAATAATAGATTTCATAGAACCTGACAACTCCGAGAGGATTCATTTTGTTATTATCTAGATTAGCCTACCGATTTACTATGAGGACTGCTTCGTTATGGTGAAATTTCTTCTACACGCATATCCACCATAGGCATATTGTCAGTCCAATGTCAATTTAAAATTCATATCTATTTCAAATGATTCTATTGTCCGTTAGAGACAAAACGTCACAAGAAAGTGATTTTATCGACTAGCTCAAGCTAATTAATAGATAGCTACGTTTTCCATGAATATTATCTCTGGAAGAAAACATTTCTTCAGAAAGAATGATCATTCAAATTATTTGGAGTCGGTGAAATCTCGTACCTTGTACTTGATTATTTATTAATTAGCTCAAGGTGATCGATGAAATCAGGTTCTTATTAAATTTTTTTAATGAAACATTGATAATTGCAACTCGTATTAGAATAACTAATTTCAAATTCTATGAAGAAACAATGACAAATTGAAATTAAGAATTTATGAATTGTTGAAAATCGGTCAAACCTTGGCATCAGAATTTTCTGACTTCAGTACAGATAAAAGTTCATACTATAATAAAATACAGTGAAACATTGTGATAAGTTACCTTAAAATTTCAGACATAGTGTATTCATTTTATTGAATTTATCTTATCTTATTTTACTATTATATGAAGAGGGAATCATTTTGCTTTCTCAGAGAGAAATCTTTGTAACGGGATAAAAATAGAAACTCTCACATCAGATTTCGGAACCTCGTAATCTACGGGTCGAATAACGTAGAATCTCAAAAATATCTGTATACCTATACGTACGTACGTACGTACGGTATATGTGATGCTGTTATTTGAGATGCGATAAAGCTTGACGAATATCCCTGAAATTTGGCACATCAGTTAGGTTAGGAAATTAGTCAACCGAGTTCAATTTTCAGCAAAATCCATTGTTTCTTCCCCTAGCAACCGTTATTTTGTTTTTTTGGGGGGAAATTACCAATGATTCGTGATAAATGTTCGTTGGAGCTCGAATACTCACAAGGATCGATGAGAATCAACGGGATGCTTTACTCTTAGCAACCGCTACTACGGTAAAGGAAAAATCAGTTCGAGGACAAAGGACTCAAAAACTTTGTTTTTTCGTAGCAACTATTGTTTAGATCGACTATTGCTACGGGCATCAGTGGCGCTGGGGTTATGTTGATTGTATTAAAAGTAGAACTTCGATTGCCACCGGACATTTTGCACTCAAAACTACTTCCTTAGAACAGTTTCAACTTTTGCACCTTATTTTTTCGTTTTTTTTTAAATTCACCGTGCTTAAGTGAGTAAATTACAAAAAAATGAGTGGAATCATTCATATTTCCTCCTGTCGTTCATCTTTTGTTTGATCACATCAGTTTACTCAAACTATTTTCTATCTTACTGAGAATGTACTTTCCGACATGCAGTTCAAGGAATGCCAATGTGCCTCATATGGCTAATCATATTGAAATACCCAGAAATATCTCAAATATTCACAATTCATGAACAATTGCCTTATGTACATAGAAAAAAACTTGCAGCGACTGCCGCCAGAAGCTTGATCGCGTAGCGTTATCTCAGTTTTGAGCAAAAGATGGACGAATATATTTGTGACATATGTATAACGTGTAACTTCTTCGTTTAGGTATTCAGCTTCTCACTAAAGTATCTGATTCTACATGTAATTTACCGTAGGATCCGTATAACAATATCTGATAATTTTCATTAATGTGCTATACATAGAAAAACTATCAACATCTAGGTAAAGGTTCGTGATAACATTTATGTATCGGATTATTTTCAGTATTTTCAAGCTACACTTTTCTGAGCGATTCACATTACTCAAATACGTTGAACCCGTCACGGGAAGGTAGGCCCGCTCCCTAACTATAGTTGGTGCGTTGCGTATAAACAATCTTCGTTGGTGGCTGTCAAACTTTGAGCACGCTATATAGCACAGTCTGGATCTGTACTTGAGGTGACAAGCAGCTGCACGTCCAAACTAACTTTTGGAATGGCTCCGGATGAGCATTCTAAACATAATCCCAACTATGTCCGGGTTGTAAACTTTCAGCTAAATTTGCTAAAGCCAAAAATGTCGAAAAATTTAAAAAAATGCCCAATTTTTGATTTTTTATTTCGATATAGCTCGGAAGCTATTGATTTGAGAGCAAAATTGAAGAGGAAAAAAAGTTTTGTTACAAAATTTTCTATAAAAATGGATCACTTTGAATTTGAAATCTTAATTATTGTTGCTAATATATTGATATGAAAAAAAAATTACAGCTTAAAATTTTGCTTTTTTGGGAATTTTTTACGAGTACTCAAATTGTATATACGAATGTGAAATTTCAGATCAAGATACCTTGTATTCTTATGAAATAACTCCAAGAAAATTCATCTCGATAAGTACAATAGCTTACGTACAATCAATTTGTTAATCAAGAAAATAAAATTCGAAAGTTTGAAGATATTCAGCATTTGAAAGTTTGTAAAGACTTTTACAATCAGCACATCGACCTGATTATTTTTTTGCGTACTCTTCAATACCTAGGCTATCGATTCCCAATATAAAAATTACCTCTTAGTACATTCAAACAACAATTAGAATTTTTTGAAAAAACGTACGTAAAAGTACCTTATAAACAATTACTACTGCCAAGCGATTTTTTAAAATATTTGAAATCTGAAAATGGCATTGAATAGAGGATGAACAAGCGCTCATTTTAAGCCCTCATTCATCAAAATCGGATTACTGGGTTCCGAAATATAGAGGCTCAAAGTTGAGGTACGTTCATGGCAAAACTTTTTGGAATTTAACGATAGTAAAAAGTTTGTCGTGTAGCTTAAGGAATAATCTTTCCAAGTATAATGTATCATGTACGTAAGTGATGCCCTTCATACTCAAATAACGAGAGAGAGATCGACGGAAATCATCGAAACGCGGTACTTTCGGCGCAGCGGCAGTGGAATTCGGCGCGGCGGCAGTGGAGGGGGCAGCTGAGAAGAAGCGAAGCAAAGTCGATCGCGCGGGTTCAAAATGAACGCGTGATCTTTAATTGACTATATCTCAGCTTCTACGACATATAATTTGATGATTTTTTTTTTAAACAAATATAGTAAATCGAAAGCTACCCGACTATGCATATATTAAGTTCAGCTAAGGCTAAATAAACAATTTGTTAATGAAATAACAGTATTGCCATTTTTCAGCGACATAAAAATCGTTTGTTTAATTTTTTTTGCGTACGATTGACATGACACTATCTCAAATTCCGTTGTAAATATGCATTTTATTCATCTGCAAATATATTTTGATTGATGAATATATATATTTGAAGGATTTTGAAAGGAGAGTCGAATTAATTATGTAATAAATATTTAATATACTAAACATTATATTTTTAATACATTTATAAACTTGAATTCCGGAAACACACACATATAAAACCTTAAATTCGATTAAAGCCATACAAAGTTGTACGTACACTCATATATAAAACCTTGAATTTTATGTTTAGACACACACACACACACACACACATATATATATATATATATTTATATATTTCGAATAAAAACTTTGTATGGCTTCAGTCGAATTTAAAGTTTTATATGTGTGTGTTTTAGGAATTCGAGTTTATAAATGTATTAAAAATATAATGTTTAGTATACTAAATATTTATTACATAATTAATTCGACTCTCCTTTCAAAATCCTTCAAATATATATATTCATCAATCAAAATATATTTGCAGATGAATAAAATGCATATTTACAACGGAATTTGAGATAGTGTCATGTCAATCGTACGCAAAAAAAATTAAACAAACGATTTTTATGTCGCTGAAAAATGGCAATACTGTTATTTCATTAACAAATTGTTTATTTAGCCTTAGCTGAACTTAATATATGCATAGTCGGGTAGCTTTCGATTTACTATATTTGTTTAAAAAAAAAATCATCAAATTATATGTCGTAGAAGCTGAGATATAGTCAATTAAAGATCACGCGTTCATTTTGAACCCGCGCGATCGACTTTGCTTCGCTTCTTCTCAGCTACCCCCTCCACTGCCGCCGCGCCGAATTCCACTGCCGCTGCGCCGAAAGTACCGCGTTTCGATGATTTCCGTCGATCTCTCTCTCGTTATTTGAGTATGAAGGGCATCACTTACGTACATGATACATTATACTTGGAAAGATTATTCCTTAAGCTACACGACAAACTTTTTACTATCGTTAAATTCCAAAAAGTTTTGCCATGAACGTACCTCAACTTTGAGCCTCTATATTTCGGAACCCAGTAATCCGATTTTGATGAATGAGGGCTTAAAATGAGCGCTTGTTTATCCTCTATTCAATGCCATTTTTAGATTTCAAATATTTGAAAAAACCGCTGCCAAGTGCCTCAGCAGTATGCTTTCTCAAAGTATTGCAATTGAACCTCAATTTGCATTAATCACCACTCTTTGAGAAAGCAAAATGAACCTCTAACTTATTTCCTCCACTCCATAGTAACGGTTGCTATGGTAAATATCCGAGCTTCGGTGTTCTTAATTCTTAGTCGTCAACAGTTCCGAAAATGGACCTCTAACTGACTTTTCCCACTCCATAGTAACGGTTGCTAAGGACGTAAACAACGGTTGCTATGGTAAATGTCGGAGCTTCGACGTTATTACTTCTTAGTCATCAACAGTTCCGAAAATGGACCTCCAACTAACTTTTCCCACTCCATAGTAACGGTTGCTAAGGACGTAAACAATGGTTGCTATGGTAAATGTCGGAGCTTCGATGTTCTTACTTCTTAGTCATCAACAGTTCCAAAAATGAACCTCCAACTGACTTTTCCCATTCCCTAGTTACGGTTGCAAGCGATATAAACACCGGTAGCTAGAGACATCAGCAATGGTTTATACGGGAAAGGTCTCTTTGATTGTTATAGAATCCCATAAATATACAAACCCAAATGATCATTTATCATGAATTATATGGGAACTTATCGAAAACACGCTAGCAACGGTTGCCATGGAATCAAACAACGGATGTTGCTGAACACCGAACTCGGTTCACATCTGCCGGTACATCTGTGTGCAAAATTTCAGGACGATCGGACCATTCCTTCGAAAATTAACGTACGACAAAAAAAGTCAGTCTGAAGCTGAATTTTGTATCTCCATAGCAACGGTTGCTAGGAGAATAAACAATGGTTGTTCCAAAATGAATGTCTTATCGATTCTCATTGATCGTCGAAAGAATTGGAGACCCATCGTGCATTAATGATGATTTTCGGAGCTTTTATCAAAAACACGTTAGCAACGGTTGCTAGAGAAATAAACATCGGATTTGGCTGAAAATTGAACTCGGCTGAGATTTTGCGGGGACTAAACTCTGTGCAAAATTTCAGGACGATCGGACAATTCCTTCGAGAGTTATCGTACGACAAAAAAGTGCACGTACGTACATACATACAGACATTTTCGGATTTCCATGTTTTTCGACCCGTAGATTACGAAAATCGAGGTCCCGAAGTCCGATTCGGTGGGTCGATTTTTACCCCGTTACAAAGCTTTCTCTTTGAGAAAGCAAAACCGCTTGGCAGTAGTAATTGTTTATAAGGTACTTTTACGTACGTTTTTTCAAAAAATTCTAATTGTTGTTTGAATGTACTAAGAGGTAATTTTTATATTGGGAATCGATAGCCTAGGTATTGAAGAGTACGTAAAAAAATAATCAGGTCGATGTGCTGATTGTAAAAGTCTTTACAAACTTTCAAATGCTGAATATCTTCAAACGTTCGAATTTTATTTTCTTGATTAACAAATTGATTGTACGGAAGCTATTGTACTTATCGAGATGAATTTTCTTGGAGTTATTTCATAAGAATACAAGGTATCTTGATCTGAAATTTCACATTCGTATATACAATTTGAGTACTCGTAAAAAATTCCCAAAAAAGCAAAATTTTAAGCTGTAATTTTTTTTTTCATATCAATATATTAGCAACAATAATTAAGAGCTCAAATTCAAAGTGATCCATTTTTATAGCAAATTTTGTAACAAAACTTTTTTTCCTCTCCAATTTTGCTCTCAAATCAATAGCTTCCGAGCTATATCGAAATAAAAAATCAAAAATTGGTCATTTTTTTAAATTTTTCGACATTTTTGGCTCTAGCAAATTTAGCTGAAAGTTTACAACCCGGACATAGTTGGGATTATGTTTAGAATGCTCATCCGGAGCCATTTCAAAAGTTAGTTTGGACGTGCAGCTGCTTGTCACCTCAAGTACAGATCCAGACTGTGCTAATACGTTTTAGACCGCAGCGCTCGTCGTTCATTGAGCAACGTGCTCACCATTTTTCTGTTGTTGACGAAAATAGTAATTTGAGTCAATTTTGCACAGTTTAGATGGTGAAAATATATGAATTCATGAAAGCACCCATGCTAGAATATGTATGAGGGTTGAGTAAAGTGGGAACATTGACTACACAAATTTTATAATGACCCATTTGAGTGACTTTGGATTCTTAACATTTGTAAAAGTGAAAATGTGTTAATGACGGTTATAGAGATGGTATCTGATAGTTCTGGAGCTACCCTCTGAAATACCGTTCATAAATTATGAAATTCTAATTTTATCGGAGCCATTTTGCGAAAAACTGTTACCGCGGCTCAAGTTCTCCTTTTCTTCTGGTGCTTTAATCTATCAGTGATAATGAAGTTGTCTCTTCATGCTCGTAGAATAAACATATATTCTCACCACAGTGCGTTTCAGACTGAAAAATGTGCTTGGAATTGAAATTTTTTAGACTAGACAAAGTAAAAATATAAATTGAAACGTTGTCCTAGAGTACGCTTCTATACGAACAATTGAAAGGAAGAAATAGTTATCATCGCTCGAATATATCTTGGATGATCCTTTGTGAAAGCATGCATCTTGTATTCACCATTTCCACTCAAGCAACTAACGTTTTCACGAAAAAGCGTCCAGGGCAGAAATAATCAGGAGTGGGAACAACCATTGGGAAACCAATTACGATGAAACTTTATGAGATGGTTGTAGGGTACCATCTAATGAGCTTATATGTCGATCCATAAAGTCTAACGTTTTGTTTTTCCGATATCCTGGCTAACATGTTGTATTCATACATGAACAATATATCTGTTTATATAAAGAGTCATAAATATAGATATACTGTGAGTGTATAAAATTCGATAAATTGACAGAGTATCTCCTGGAAATCAGAACGTTAGACTTCATGGATTATAAGGTGATATGAGCTATCAGAGGACCCATGAACCATTTCATAAAGTTTCATCGTGATTGGTGACCCAAAGGTTGTGCACTCTCCTAGTGAGTCATATTCACAAGAGCGTATTTTTGAAATAGTATATTATGCACCCAAGCGAGGTTAGGCGATTTCGGCACGAAAAACGTTTGCGATCCGAGCGCAGCGAGGATTGCAAGTTTGCGCGTGCCGAAATAGCCTAGATGAGCGAGGTGCATATACTATTTTTCGTACCCCGCGGCAGAAAAGTGCCATTCTTGCTGGGACGAAAAACAGTTTTTTCGGGACTAAGAAGACTGGCAATAGTCATGAGTTATACCGATCGGTTATGTTGACTTGCAATAATTGCAAGTTAACATAACCGCAGCCAAATTCAATCCACACAATTCAAAATTGTGAACTTTGCAAACTAATTCACAATAAAGAGCATTTCTTTCGTGGAATTCTAGGACATAACACAAAACGTTTCTGAACAATAAGTATATTTGCAAAAAAATTTAAATTTAGCTAACCGAGAAGTAGGCTAAAACTTGATCGCAAAGTTTTACCCATCTCACCACAGACAGCCATGGAAAACAACTTAAATTAAACTGAATCTTTTTTATCTATTCTCATATCTTTAGAATGACTCGACTCATAATACTTGAGAGTTATGCTGATAGGTTACGTTGACCAGCCTTACTGAGCGGAAATATGTAAGCGCTACCTCTTGTAGCTAGCTGTATTCCACACTTTTAACATTTTATATTTTCCAAGCTACTAACTAGGAAACCACTTGGGATTCGGGTAACCAATCTTGACCAAACTTTTTTGGTGTTTGTTTGTACTTAGCCGTTGGTCTCATCCCAAATGACAATATATCTCTGAAGCGTATTTCCACTCACTAAACCACATGTGTAATTATCAAAATTTACTTCCATGTCTTGAACAGATTAAAACATTAAGTAAATGAAAAAAGTCACGGCTCGCGACTTTTCACTTTGTCCTTGGATATTGTAGCAATAAAAATATGTATCCAAGCACAAAGACAACAAATGCAGTATAATTGTACGACAATTCATCGTCGGAATAGAATTTCATTTATAAAAACTTCAATCTTGAACACTTGTCGACCAATATCACAGATTAAGAGATAATTCTTTTCAACTCACAGTTATTCTCTCGATCCAACAAAATTTCTGGCCCTGTATAGCTTACCTGGAACACAAAATTGAACAAAAGAAACATATTTTGGAAAAAATACATGTCCATTGACAGTTGACCAGCTGCACACGATGAAGTTCCAAATCTGCTCCTACTCTGGAGAACACTATGGTGAGACTTATGTGACAACTTTTCTTACAATTACTCAAAATGTGAGTAAGCTAAGTGTGTGCACCTCGCATTTTTAATTGTTTTTATTCACTAACGACGCCTATAATAACTAAAAATTACTGAAGTGTTAAGAAAACCTTTTAGGAAAAAATGAAAAATGTTGCATAAAATATGTGACCAAAAGCATATTTCTTATGTTCGTTTGAGAGAAAATTAAATCTATAATTAATATACATGAGTCAAGTTACTATTGGAGCAGTATTTATTCTTATTTGTTCTCTTATTGTTGAAGTATTACCACATATTCTCATAGATTATTCATTTAGAGAACACTTTTCGATTTTTCTAAAAATAATAGAAAACCAATGACAAACCAAATTGATACCACTTGATGGCTGAAATTAAAACACTTCATTTATTTTATTGATTCTATCCTCTTTTTTGTGCATTCTTCTAACGTAAGAAAGAAATCGCTGCACAGCTGCCATTTTGTAAAACATTGTAACAATAAAAAATTTGTTTCTATTCTCCAAGAGTTGCTTAATCCAATGATATTTATGAAAAAAGCTTCGTTTTTTTGAGCATTTGGCGGATATTACCCCTTAAACAACAGCTGCTATGGTAAACGTCTGAGCTTCGATGTTCTTACTTCTTAGTCATCAACAGTTCCAAAAATGAACCTCCAACTGACTTTTCCCATTCCCTAGTTACGGTTGCAAGGGATATAAACACCGGTTGCTAGAGACATCAACAATGGTTTCTACGGGAAATGTCTCTTTGATTCTTATAGAATCCCATAAATATACAAAGCCAAATGATCATTTATCATGAATTATATGGGAACTTATCAAAAACACGATAGCAACGGTTGCCATGGAAATAAACAACGGATGCTGCTAAACACGTTCACATCTTTCGGAGACCGACCTGTGTGCAAAATTTCAGGACGATCGGACTATTCCTTCCAAAGTCATCGTACGACAAAAAAAAGTCAGTCTGAAGCTGAATTTTGTATCTCCATAGCAACGGTTGCTAGGAGAATGAACAATGGCTGTTCCAAAATGAATGTCTTATCGATTCTCATCGATCGTCGAAAGAATTGGAGACCCATCGTGCATTGATGATGATTTTTGGAGCTTTTATCAAAAACACGTTAGCAACGGTTGCTAGAGAAATAAACAATGGATTTGGCTGAAAATTGAACTCGACCGAGATTTTATAGCGACTAACCTGTGTGCAAAATTTCAGGACGATCGGACAATTTCTTCGAAAGTTATCGTACGACAAAAAAGTGCACGTACGTACATACATACAGACATTTTCGGATTTCCATGTTTTTCGACCCGTAGATTACGAAAATCGAGGTCCCGAAGTCCGATTCGGTGGGTCGATTTTTACCCCGTTACAAAGCTTTTTCTTTGAGAAAGCAATAAACGACCGATTTTCGTGAAAATTGGACTCTGTTTGCATCTTCCCTAAAATAACAAGGGAGCGAAATTTCGGGTAGATTGGACCATTCTTTCGAGAGTCATTGCGTGCTAAGGAACACGTTCGAAACGGTTACTACGGAAGTAAATAACGAATTTGGCTGAAAATCGAACTCGTTTTATAGATTCCTAAAACTAACTTATGAGCGAAATTCCAGGAAAATCACGTCCGAATTACATACATCCGGACATTTGGACATCCGGACTTCCGGATATACAGACATTTTTGAGGTTTGACATTGTTCGACCCTTAGATTACGAAAATCGAGGTCACGAGGTCTGATTCGATGGGTCGATTTTTGCCCCGTCTCAAAACTTTCTATATGAAAAAGCAAAATAAGGAATTTTATTCAATATGTATATAATATTTTTTGAATCACTTGTGAAGATGTCTAACAATTGAAAATACCTAGTTAAAAAATAAAAACTGCAAGATTATGTGCTACTTCAATACTATGAAGATGAATAAGAATCAACACTGGTCAAATGGTAACTTGATTCACGTACGAATCATCGTTTTCATTTTTTTGAATGTACTAAAAAACTGATTGGTTTGGTCAAATACTTGATACAATATTTTTACTTGTTGTTAGAAGATTTTTTTGAAGATCTATTCATATTTAGAATTTATTTATTACACATTCATACAACAATTAGAAAAAATGGAAAATTGAACAAAAGCTACTAGGAAAATGATAAAAAATAAGTTGGAAAAGTAAATTATGAGATGAAATTGACCACATACATTGAAAATATACTAACTTAAGATATGCAGCTATACAAATAAATATACTCACATACGTTTTTCCTGTTGCTCAAGATGTCATGGTATATATTATAACATATCAGAACACCATCTACAAGTCATTCGTTTACTATTCTATTAAGCTTCACTATGGTGCCTGCCTGTTTATCTGTTTGTTTGGATGTATGGCAGTATGACTCTGTCTTTATCTGTATTACTATCAGCAACGGAAATGATCGCGGAATTTTATAATCGAATTTTAACCTACTACTGGAAGAGCTAAAAATTTCGAAATTTACTACTCATTTTCGAGGACAAATATTGTTATAAAATATTCCACGAAATAAGTTTTTTTGCTTCAATGCTCATATATCAGAACTCTACTTGTATATGTTACTATTTTTTGGAAAAATAATTTTTCAAAAAAATTTTCGGAACATCATTTTTAAAAAATACACTCTAACTTTAACGATAAACATTATACACTATAAAAACATTTTGCGCATCTAGTGATCATACTTTTATACGAATTGATTCCTATTATCTATTTTCATGAATAAATAATTTGGAGTTGGAATTTGAGTTAACCTGTCGATAGCGGTCTGAACCTCACCTTTCGTCACTTGAGTGAAAAAGGGATCGATTTCGAAAAATCGCTAAAGAAAGATTGATTTCAAATACAGCGGTATAGAAAGATCTATTTTGAATCGAGCGGTATAGAAAGATCTATTTCGAATCGTTCGGTATAGAAAGATCCTTTTCAAATGGAGTTTTAAAGAAAGATCTATTTGAGGTTTAATAATATTCTGCGGCGTTTTTCCGTTCTGAGTTCATGCGGTATAGTCCGGTGCTCATCTGTTCAAATACTTGCTATCTCGGACTTTTCATACTCTGTCGCTAAAAATTATTGGGTTCCCTCTAGAAAATAACTCTAAATCAAATGAGACATGTGCGTCAAACTGAAAAGTATGGCTTCATGTTTTATATTTTTGAAAATGTTGAAAAATTTGCATTTTTTTTAATTTTGAGTTAGTATGAAAACTATCAATCCTAGAGTAAAATGGAAAAAGAAAAAAAGTTTCGTTATGAAATTTTACATGAGGATTAAGTATTCCGGAACATTAATCTCGAGAATTGTTGTTGCAAAATAGGTACAAAGGGAAAAATCACCCCAAAAAACAAGCCATTTTTTCAAGTTTTCAAATCATACCTACGATAATGAGATTATTAATAAGAGTACCTTGCACAGTAATGAAAATATAAAAGAAATTTCATCTCGATATCTCTGATAGTTTTCGCAAAATCTATTTGTTAAGTCCAAATATCGTGTGTGTGTGTGTGTGTGTTGCGAAATTCCGAAGAGTTGGCGATGCAACAGTCCCCAGTATGGTCAGTTTAGCCTAAAAGTAACCTGGAGTACTATATGCTCCAATAGGGTTCTACTGCATCTGTAAAATCATGGAATCATGGAAAACTCAGGGAATGTGTGAGACCCTGGAATAACATGGAAATTTCAGGGATTTGTCTGAAAATCTAGATATTTTTAGTAACGTCTTCAATTGATCAACAAGTGATCTATGATATTATTGATAATGAAGTCTGGAAAGTAGACGAGTTTGTAATTGATAAAGATTTACTTAAAAAGTTAAACTCTCATCATTCAGATACAAAAATGAACTAGCAGGAATCAAAAGAATACTTTTCAGCCGGAACAAAAATCAATCAACAAAAAGTTGGCTGAAGAGATATAAATCAAAGAAGATACGGAAAAGCAAACAACCGATCAGTATTTGTTGGAAATATCTATGTTACTCTGAGAGATATTTATAGTGAATCCTACTATAAAGCAAACACAAATATTTCTTTTTGGTCCTAGATATTTATTATAACAGATTTAAACAGAAAAATATTATTAATTTGAACATTGAAAATAGTAGTTTCGGCTACATACGAGCTCGTACTTATTACGGCTCACTATATTTAACAATCATGTTAATATAATTTCACTATGCAGTGTGATTCCAATTGTACCGTTTTTATACACTTTTGTACATTTTTGTACGTTATTGAATTTACAATTATATACATTTTTAAATATTTATTATTTCTACAAGGGTCAGTAACGGTTGCTAGATAAATGGTTGCTTGTTGGTAATTTACTTTAATATATCCACCTGATTATTGTAACTGTTATCAACTGTCACTGTACTCAAAAACAGTGGATTAAAATTGAAATAAAAGAATAATGAAATCTTGATCAAATGTCAAGTATCCGACGAGTATTATTCTTTAATATATTAAATCTTCCATGAAAATAAACCTTTTCAAAAAGTATACATTGACGACAAGTAGTATATGTTTCTATTTTTCTTTATTCACTTGTCAACTTCCCCAATGATATATCACGATAATCCATGGATTTGTTGTTGAAATTTTATCGTGGGAATTTTTTTATCGAAGTTGAACAGAATTTTTGATGTGGTAAACAAATAGAAATAATGTCATGAAGTGGATGTGTACATTCAAACGCTAAGAATTCTAATGTGAAAGTTCCATGTAGTTCTGATTGAAATTGGAATACTTTTCGCATAATTTAGAGCATGATGATACTTGTATTGCATACAAAGTGCTCGTGTGTTATTAACCAGCTAACGAGGCATATTCAAATTTTGGGTACAACTTTTATATCACAAAATATACTTCTGTACAAAGTTCCAAGTATTTTTTACAATTTTCATTTGTAGCCAGAACACCCTTCAGTCTAAACCAATCATATCACGAAATAAGAGAGTTCATATCCACAAGGGAGGAAATGGATACGATCGCGATGAATCAAAAATGGATGTTTGCCTTAATGTCGAAATTATGATGATTATGAAATAATCTAGCTTCACTCGGCAGCGATTTATACCTCTCTTAACCAAGGTTTTATATTTTGAAGAAACCTTTACAGAGTACCGATGAATTTTCCATTCTAACTAGACTCAACAGTATTTCAATAAATTATTAGTGAAGGTTATGCTTAATTGATACAAATAAATTCGCCAGACTATAATTCGATATTTGCAGTTTTTATGCTCCATATTACAACCAATTTAGATAGTTGCCATCTAGAGCAACTTATTAATTTTATTACCCTAATTCTTATATTCATATATGTACATGATATATTTACAGTCTATCGAATTTCAAAAGTGATACCGAATAGTAAAAGTGACAAGATGGATTTTATACAATTCAATGATGAGTGGTTTTTGTATGATAGAATGATTCTACTACATGAGATCAATTGATATTACTTCTCAATACATGTGCAATGAAATCAAATTTTCATCAGAATAATAACATATTCGCCGTATTACTCGTAGAAAAGGATTTCTACCGTTTGACATGCAAAAGGCTAAGGATTATGAATAAAAAATATATTATTAAATCATTAAATGAATTAAACAAACGAGCAGTTAGAGATCTAAAACATGTGAGAGGCGAATAGTTAGATCATCAGAAATACTGAACATGTTCCGATGCATGATTCAGAAACATACGTAGGTAAACGTTACATAGGATTGATACTATAGAAGAGTAGGAGTGGTATGATCTTGAGTTTAAAGAAATCAAGGGCAGCGTTATTTTGGATCGTTGAATGAATTATAAATAAATCTAATAAAATTCGTCTATTATTCACATTAGAGACTGGAATCGATTTTTTCTATTAAACCTTGAAACTCTGTGCCAGTCGGAAATCACAGCTTACTAGGAGACCACTTGGGATGTGGGTCACCAATCTTGACCAAAATTTTTTTGGTGCTTACTTGTGGCAAGAATAGAGTGTATACAAAGTTTTAGGGTCTAACGCTCCCAAACTTCCAAGATATTAATTTATATATTTTAGTTAGAGGCGCTGGTCTCGTCCTAAAAGACAATATGTCATCTGAGAAGTATTTCCCTCACTGCACTACACTTTCACTGTTCTCACTGAACACCATATCACATTTTATCCTGAGAAACATATAGAAGGAATAAATAACGTGTATACTCAATAAATCTTACTTCCATGTCTTACTCACATAGAGTAAAACATGAAATATATAAAAAATTCAACGCTAATCGACTTTTCACTCTGTGCTTAGATACTGAAGCAATAACAACATGTGTGTGTTATAGTATGATATTGGTCGACACATATTCAGAATTGAAGTTTTCACGAATGAAAATCAATTCTGACACTGAATCGTCGTCCAATGACACTACATTTGTTGTTTTTGTGCTTGGATACATGTTGTTATTTCTTCAGTAACCAAGCACAGAGTGAAAAGTCGATTAGCGTTGTTTTTTTCATATATTTCATGTTTTACTCTATGTGAGTGATGTGGTGTTCAGTGAGAACAGTGAAAGTGTAGTGCAGTGAGAGAAATACGTCTCGGATGACATATTGCCATTTGGGACGAGACCAGCGCCTCTAACTAAAATACATAAATTAATATCTTGGAAGTTTGGGAGCGTTGGACCCTGAAACTTTGGATACACTCTATTCTTGACACAAGTAAAAACCGAAAAAATTTTGGTCAAGATTGGTGACCCACACTCCAAGTGGTCTCCTAGTTAGTACAATCAATCATTTGATCCTAGAGGAGAGCACATTTTAACTTGACGAAGCGTTTTAACTTTTGTTGAAAAGCTTCTGTGGGAATCATCATTTAATCTGTGTAGAAATCTGTGATGAAAATCGTAATATCAAATCTATATATATTTTACAATAAATAAGTGTTAATTTTTATTATGAATTTATTGTAAATCTCAAGTTAAATCTGTAAAAACGCTACGTAAAATCAGTCCAAAAATATAATATTACGTTAAACTTTCTTAACATCGTTCTCATGCGGATAAAAACACTCAAGCAGAACAGCTCTCTTGAGTTTGGCATAACATTAAAATTGACCTACGTGATCAGTAATAATGAGTTGATAACTCACACTTTTACGAAGGAACATCCGAAATATCTGCGGGTTATGGTATCTACTATCATATTATCAGTCCCTCAGAAAAATGTGCATTCTCGAAATGTTTCACTATAGCTTTTTTCATATTTCCCAGATAATTTTAAAAGACTTTGTTATCGCAATTTGTTTTATTTGTGGTCTCTACTTCCAGATAATCAAGTTCAAACATGGAAAAAACTGTAAATTATAAAAGAAAAAAATCCGAATGGAGTTCTCTGTGTAACTTTTATGTACATTCACAAGAAAATTGAAAAAATATTTTGATCCATTTACGTTGGTGTTATATTTTCATAGGTATCAATGTATTTTCAGCCATTATTACGAAGTTATATCAAGACAAATTCACCTAACCGACTATGTGTGGGTGTGGTCCATCTTGTGTAAATGAGTATATGTCTGTGTCTATGGATGTACATGTGTTTATGTGGTATTTTCGGAATGTTCTCTAATACAAGAATCTTCTTTTGGAAAGAAATAATTGCTAACAACATAAAAGTTTTTGACAAATATCAACTAAGTCACATAAATGGAAAATATACATGGATAAAACATACTAGGTACATATCGTGAAAAATAATACGCCGTCTCTATATATTCATAGATTCTTTAAGACTAATAATAAAAATTGAAGTTGGTCTGATTGTTTGTTTCCTAGAAATAGCTCAGTAAGTCTGTAGTATAGTGTGAGAGGTGAGCGAGAAGATAACAATGTAACCAGCCATACAGAGAGTTTACCGTAAGGCTGTACACCTGGTATAGAATGACCTGCGAGTTTTTGGGATTCAGAGTTTCTCCCCCACTCATAGTAACAATTCTACCTAGCCTGTTAGCCTTGAAATGAAAGGACACATGATTCTTAGAAATCGTGCACTGAGATGCGGCTGGAAAATACTTTCGGAACTCAGTGGAGAATTCGCAGGAAAAATAAAACATTATCTTGTTAAAATATTATTTAGCATTTTTATGAATAATATTTCATATTTTCTACATCTGACGATAAAAATTATTGTGCAGATTAATTAAGTATTCACTGTCATTGACGAATTTCATTCTGCGATTGACTATACTGATGACATATGAATGAGGGGGAATGTTATGCGTAAAGATATACATTTTTGCGAACAAAATTTATATAGAAAGAAAAATGTAACTCAAAATATAAGGTATACAGATGTATTCGATGTTATCTTTTTCTTGGGAATCATTGACTTATTAAATTCATGATTCAATATCAAATCACAGAACTTTGGGAATTATCCGTTTCTAATGTAGAATAATGAGTTTATACCGTTTTATTTTTTGATTGTCAAGAAGATATATGGTTAGATATTTACGATGCTGAGCTCGACATCATTACAGAACCTTTTTGAAATTATATGATTGAACTATGATTGAACTATACGTATGAATGTCGAAATCGGCCCAAAAAGTGACGTGGATATTTGCATTGAATCCTATTTTCTGATTTCATTCCTGAATGTTATTAATGATGAGAGAGAGAGAGAGAGAGAGAGAGAGAGAGAGAGAGAGAGAGAGAGAGAGATCCCCAGATTTTTCAAAGCACTCTAACCCTACTTAATAAACACAGGCAAAGTTGCTGACTTTACTGTTTTTGCATTTTCAGAGGCATTTTTAACTTTGATTTACACCCTAAAAATGACCCCTGAGCCAAAAAACGTATGAGACTTTCAAGTCTGCAAATTATCTCCATTGAAGCACATTGAGTACTCCACATTACTATTTGGAGCCTCTATTTTAAAGCCCTGGGAGTTCGCTCATCAAGTGATCCACCCCATGGGTACTGAAAAATGCCTCATTTTATGCTTCATATAGCCTGTGTAGTCAAAAAATTGGCTTAGGGTCTGGAAGTTCTTGAAAAATTGATATATTACTTTGAATAGACATGAAAATAGGCTAAAATGACCATTCAAGGGACTGTCGCATTGCCAATTCTTCTAAATTATGCAAACACTTGTCTGTGGTATTTTAACACTGTGAACACTCACATTCTAACATCCTAATACATATCCTGAATTATCAATATCATATACATACATCAAGAATTACTAATACTAGACGCCGCCTAACTATATCAGCAGTTATATATGGGCAATTCTCGGTGGGATCGAACATGAAAAAATTTGATTTGGCTCAAAATTTTTTTGTGAGTTCTAGGGCATCATACCGAATTCCCAGAATTTTCTCAGATTTTTTCGAGCACTTTAACCCTGTTTAATAAATAGGCAAAGTTGCTGATTTTGCTGTTTTTGCATTTTCAGAGGCATTTTCAACCTTAATTTACACCCTGAAAATGACTTCTGAGGCAAAAAATGAATGGGACACTTTTGTCTGCAAATTGCCTGAAATTCATAGAAAAATTATCTCCAAGGTCATTGGAGCACATTAAGTACTCCGCATTACCAATTGGAGCCTCTATTTTTGAACCCTGGGAGTTTGCTCGTCAAGCCCCAGACCACATGGGTACTAAAAGTTGTCCCAACTCATATCACATACAGCCTATATAGTAAAAAAATGGGCCTGGGCTCTGAAAACTTCCAAAAAAATAATATATTAACTAAAATAGGGGTAAAAATTGGCTAAAATGACTATTCAAGGGGAGCCTTGTACCGCCAACACTTCCAAATTTTGCTAACACTTGTCTGTGGTATTATTACAATTATCCACTGTAAAAACTCACATTCTATCATGCTATTACATATCCTGAGTTATCAGTATCATATTTATATAGATCAAGCATTACTAACACTTGACGCCACCTAACTTTCAGTAGTTACATGTATTGATGGTCAATATATTGTCTATTGTGCTAAAATTTACAAGAAACTATCAAGAAAGTACATGTGTCATGGATTGCATTCACTCGATAAGAAAGATTAATCCAAAAAGTAAATTATAAGCTGTTCATTACACGTACACCTTATAACACTATAGGCAATGCATAGATGTCATATGATTTTTTAATATCAACTAGAAAATGTTGAAGTTCACTAAACATGGGTAATATTTATGAATATTAGACTCATGAAATCCACTCATATTGTATGAACTGCATAGCTTAGGTCCAAGCAGCTATTGACGGGTGTGTTCAAACTACAACCTCAAGTTATTTACTTATGGAATTAGCTAATGTGAATCAATCCACTTAAGAGTATAATCACTAGATACGCAATTTGATAACAAATTCAAATATATAGTTTGCCTGTGTTTAAATGACTTTATAAACCACTTTGTGAACTTTATACTTGCCTATACTGGAGACATATATGACCCATGTATGGCAAAGGTTAGGTTACCGACCATAGACTTCTAGACATTCAAAGCCACTTTGGAAGCTCCAAACTCATTTCCGGACTGGCAAACTATATATATTTCAATTCGTTATCAAATTGCGTATCTAGTGATTATACTCTTAAGTGGATTGATTCACAAGTGTTAGTAATACTTGATCTATATAAATATGATACTGATAACTCAGGATATGTAATAGCATGATAGAATGTGAGTTTTTACAGTGGATAATTGTAATAATACCACAGACAAGTGTTAGCAAAATTTGGAAGTGTTGGCGGTACAAGGCTCCCCTTGAATAGTCATTTTAGCCAATTTTTACCCCTATTTTAGTTAATATATTATTTTTTTGGAAGTTTTCAGAGCCCAGGCCCATTTTTTTACTATATAGGCTGTATGTGATATGAGTTGGGACAACTTTTAGTACCCATGTGGTCTGGGGCTTGACGAGCAAACTCCCAGGGTTCAAAAATAGAGGCTCCAATTGGTAATGCGGAGTACTTAATGTGCTCCAATGACCTTGGAGATAATTTTTCTATGAATTTCAGGCAATTTGCAGACAAAAGTGTCCCATTCATTTTTTGCCTCAGAAGTCATTTTCAGGGTGTAAATTAAGGTTGAAAATGCCTCTGAAAATGCAAAAACAGCAAAATCAGCAACTTTGCCTATTTATTAAACAGGGTTAAAGTGCTCGAAAAAATCTGAGAAAATTCTGGGAATTTGGCATGATGCCCTAGAACTCACAAAAAAATTTTGAGCCAAATCCAATTTTTTCATGTTCAATCCCACCGAGAATATTGCCCATATGCATTAATGGTCGATTATTGTATCTCTTATTGATAAAGTATGTGTGTCATGAACTGCATTCACTCAATAAAAAAGATTAATCCTGGTTGGCTCAAATTCCAACTCAAAGTTATTTGTCATGAAATTGGCTAATATTTTATACCTATTCACAAACAGATGAGCTATATATGTGTATCTGGAGTTTGTTATGGAATTGCGCATTCACTGATAACACTTGTATGAATTGGTCAGTATTAGCTATTTTCATGGTAAAATAACTTGGAGTAGAAATTTGATCCAACCCGTTGATAGACCATAGACTTCTACTCGCTTGGTCCATATATAGCCAATACGCAGCTTACACAATATGGATTTCATGATTAAATATTCATGATATAATATCCAAGCAGTTGAGATATGAAATTTTCTTATTTATATTAGAAAAATCATGAGAAATTCATTAACTGTCTAGTGTGGTATGGATGTTTATCTTATGAATAATTTACTATAATCTTCTTTATCGAGTGAATGCAATTCATGATACACGTACTTTATCAATAGTTTCTTGTAAAATTTAGCACAATAGAGACAATATATTGACCTTCAATGCATATAACTACTGAAAGTTATGGGGTGTCAAGTATTAGTAATTCTTTATCTAACAAGGAGAGTATCATTGAACTCTAAAATAATATTCTCACTCACTAGGAGACATTTGAGAACTGGGTAACCAATCTTGACCAAACTGTTTTAGATGTGAGTTTGGCTGAAGAATAGGCTATGTCCACAGTCCCAGGGATCCCTGCTAGAAAAAGTCACCTGATGAATCACATGATAAATCATGTGATTTATCATGTGATTTATCATGTGATTTATCAGGCCAAAACGTCATGTAGTTAAAAGTTAGAGTATTGAAAATTGGAATTAGAGAATGGTTTGATTGGGAAGAAACATATGCAATATATAATAGTATTTGAATAAATTTTATTTATATTTCACAGCAATTCCCTGCATACTTCATAACATCAACTTCTGTAACTAATTAGTATGGCATGAAAGGTATCGACTTAAAACTAATTGTGTACAAATTAAAGAACAAACGTGGTTTCAGATTTAATAAATTAACAGATTTGGTAATGCGCAGATGAACATTTGATTGTCCACTTCTACTAAAATACAAATTGTCTTTATACTACTCGTTTTAATTATTTGGTCTTTTCTTTCGATATTCTGAACTAATTGAAATTGTTTACAGAAACTTCCAATTGAATACTGCGCATCAACACTCCCAGACTTCCAGAATATTAATTATAATACCTTGGTTGGAGCCGTACTTCTTGTCCCAAATGACAATGTGTCATCTGAGGCATATTTTGACTCACTACACTGAATTTTAACACTAATCACTGGATACTATAGCGTGATTCATCCTAAAACACATGCAGAGAGAGTAAATACATGTATAATCATCAATATTACCTTCCTCGTCTCACTCACATGGAGTAAAGCATGAAAATAATGAATAAAATCCAAGGTTTGCGACTTTTCACTCTGTGCTTGGATACTGATCAAGCAATGACAACATGTATCCAAGCACAATGAACACATATACTCTGAAATTGTCCATCTATAAGAACTTTTTTTTTGAACACTTAAAAAATCAAATCATATAGAACAACAAAAATTCTCTGCTCACAGTTTATCTCTTGTTCCAATAAAAATTTTGGCTCTGTGCAGCTTACCTGGAATATGAATTAAAAACAAAGAATCAAATTTTTACAGAATTTACATATTCAGAAGGATAGGTTAGAAGAGTACTAATCTGTATATGGTTGCTTCACTTTCAATTGATCAAACTGTGAGTGAGTGACAATTATTTGTGTACCTTATTCAATTGATGATGATGGTGTTTACTAAAGACGCCCATGGTAATCGCAGTAGCTTTAGCCTTGACTCATGTGTATTAATGGGTCGGCATACTATTATAATTTATTAGAAAATTATGCCAACATAGCAGTGGGGTCTATGAATAAAAATTGTGACAATATATTACACAGCTCCACAAAAAAAAATAAAAAATTGAACCAGAGACTGGACCACCCTACTTCTATGTATTTTTGGCTGCTGAATCCGAATCCGAGGTCCGTTAAGCTCCATCACCTCTGCGTTTAGACATAACCACAAAAAAATTTTTAAAAATTATCATTCTGCAAAACAGAATTTTTTTTCAGATTTTATGTGAAAAATTAGATAGAAACTGTTCTTGGTGTTTTTTCAATTCGTCGCATAGTTTACGAGTGAAAAATTCATAAAATTATGAATTTTGAATCCGGTCCACTAGCCGTCAAACTTTCTGAATTTTTTTACCCCAAAAGTATGCGACGAATCGGAAAATCGCTAAGGACAGTTTTCTTTTATTTTTTCATGTAGAATGGAATAGAATTTTTTGTTTTGCAAAATATCCATTTCATCGATATGTCATCCGTCATGTTTTTGAGGTTATGGCTAAACGCAGGGGTGATGAAGCTAAACGGACCTCGGATTCGGATTCAGCAGCCAAAAATACATATATGTAGGGTGGTCCAGTCTCTGGTTCAATTTTTTATTTTTTTTTTTCGTGGAGCTGTGTTATGCACCTGAGCGAGGTTACGTGATCTCGGCACGAAAAACGTTTGCGGCCAGAGCGCAGCGAGGATTGCAAGTTTGCGCGTGCTCAAATAGCCTGAATGAACGATTTTTCGTACCTTGCGGAAGCAAAGTGCCATTCTTTGCAAACACCAGGACGCAAAGTTGGCACTTTGCTACCGCTGGGATGAAAAATCTTATAAATAACTTATGGGTGGGAATAACTTCCATTTTTGCTTTCTCAAAGAGAAAGCTTTGTAATGGGGTAAAAATCGACCCATCGAATCGGACTCCGGGACCTCGATTTTCGTGATCTACGGGTCGAAAAATATTGAAATCCAAAAATGTCTGTATGTATGTACGTACGTACGTACGTGCACTTTTTTGTCGTACGATAACTTTCGAAGGAATGGTCCGATCGTCCTGAAATTTTGCACACAGGTCGGTCTCCGGAAGATGTGAATCGAGTTCGGTGTTCAGCAACATTCGTTGTTTATTTCTCTAGCAACCGTTGCTAGCTTGATTTTGATAAGTTCTCATATAATTCATGATAAATAATCAATTGGGTTTGTATATTTATGGGATTCTCTAAGAATCAAAGAGACATTTCCCGTAGAAACCATTGTTGATGTCTCTGGCAACCGTTGTTTATATCCCTTGCAACCGTAACTAGGGAATGGGAAAAGTCAGGTGGAGGGTCCATTTTCGGAACTGTTGATGACTAAGAAGTAAGAACATCGAAGCTCGGATATTTACCATAGCAACCGTTGTTTACGTCCTTAGCAACCGTTACTATGGAGTAGGAAAAGTCAGTTGGAGGTCCATTTTTGGAACTATTGATGACTCAGAAGTAAATAAACACCGAAGCTCGGATATTTACCATAGCAACCGTTGTTTACGTCCTTAGCAATCGTTACTATGGAGTGGAAGAAATGAGTTAGAGGTTCATTTTGCTTTATCAAAGAGTGATGATTGATGCAAGTTGAGGTTCAATTGCAATACTTTGAGAAATCATACTGCTGAGGCACTTGGCAGCGGTTTTTCCCTCTTAGCTGAATGAAATAGAAATGTGTGCTTTGAAAATGCCGATATTCCAATGATTGGATGAGTACGTATGTAGATGCGTTACAAAGGTAATCTTAACCTTTAGAGGGCCGAGATTTGGAAGAGCATATCGCCCTCAGAAAACTGGTATTGAAGGTACGTCATATCAATGATTAATCATACACAAAGTGTAGATCATGAGGTGCGTCAATATATTGATTCTCCGGCCGGAAACGGATGTTAAAAATTTCAAATTTTTAAAAAATGTATTTTTAATAGTAGAAAATGCTTCTTTCTCTATAAGAACATCATATAAGTTAAATTTGTAGATTTAATTAAATATTTAAAGCATTTCGAAGGGTTGATAGTCAAATTTTATGACCACTTGCACAATGTAGAAAATACAGATTTAATGGATTTGGGGTAGGTAAAAATTGGTGTGAAGGAGTAAATTTATCTTAAATGACTTTAATAAGTGAAAATAATAATAAATTAAATTATATTTTAGTCTAAAAATAAATAAATTATGATGCGTCAAAATATTGATTTTCCGGCCCTCTAGAGGTTAAATAGTATTTATAAGGACAATGTTCGATAGGTTCGTGGAAATGTTGAGTGATACAATGTCTTAACTTTTCAGAATAAATTTAATTACTTTTGTTCTTATGAATATGACTATTTTCAAAAACAATTATGAAGCCTTCTCAAATTTCAAGAAGATATAAATTCGTTTATACGTCTGCGTCGCTTAATGAGCCCAGAAGATACTCTTTATTTGCTTCACTGAGTAAACCTCTTTGTTCTTTAGACTTTTTCAAAGTACAGTGATGTTTTCTCAAATCTTGAATTTTGTGTCGCAGAACATTGTTGATAGGATTGATGAGATAGATTTGACGCATTTTTTCATCAAAGTCCTTCTCTACCCTATTGAGAAAAATACATGGATATCCTAGTAGGAAATCCACGTGGATTGAACTGGGATCCTCTTACTTGGAATTCCTAACAGAAATTCCATTAGGATTTGACATTAATCCACATGGATTCTAGTGAAGTAGAAAGTGTCCTAGAAAGTTTCCGTGCCATCCGACTCCAACATCCATGCCAATTCTTTATTTGACTCAGCTACGGTAGCTTCTTCTAGTACCAGGGAACATCTCTGTAGAGGGATCCCAGCTGAAAAAAATTTAAGAGTTCTCGCTGGAGAGCTTATGTGCGAACATGAACAAGAATTGACATGCGTTCTCATGTCCGGAATGACATACGAACTATGTTACATTCTTGGCTGCGATTGCAGGCTCGATCATAGGTATGCGATTTCTCATTCGATTATCGAACACATCCGCATGTGGGAACTGATGTGACATCGTATGTGGAAAATATTTCACTGGTTTGTATTTTTCTCAATGTGTGTCACCAAAGCCATATTTTGAATTTGTTTTGTCGTATCACCAGAAAGCTATTATACTTTCACCATACTATGTTTGACTGAGTTTTCCTTCTCTCTCAGATCTTCTCGCCGGCCTTTTTTTGGTGTTGGAAAACATGAATGTTCCTGGAAAACACCAGAGGGGAAAGAGCAGGTATTCCTGTTCGAGTTTCGATCAGGATCGATTGTAACCCAAAATATTGTCACGTTAGCTCGCTCGGTGCTTCCTCCATTCGGAACACCGCACCACCTCCCAACAGTGCGCTTTTGAGGAAACCCAACATCTAGCAGCCAAATTTCTTCTTTCCTCAGCGGCTCAGTAAGATGTTGGATTTCCTCAAAAACACACTGTTAGGAGGTGGTACGGTGTTCCGAATGGAGGAAGCAGCGAGCTAACGTGTCGATGTTTTCCGTTACATCGAACCTGATCGAAACCCGAATAGGAATTCCCGCTTTTCTCCCCTTTCACGTTTTTCAGCGACATTTATGTTTTTCAGCATGAAAAAAGTCTGGTGAGAAGTTCTGTTAGGCAAAAAAAATTACCTTACTCAGTATGGCTGAAAGTAGTCTTCTGGACACACGAAACGAATGAAGAATATGTCTTTCAATCCATAGGTACATTGAGAAAAATATGGAGATAGTTGTTTTTTACTATAGAAATTTACGAACCAGTAGAATATTTTGCACACATGATCTCACATAAGTTCGTAGTTTATTTCTCATACGCGGATTTGTTCGATATTCGAATGAGAGATCGCATACGCGAACGCACCTACGTTCTAACCTGCAATCGTAGCCAAGAACGTAACATTGTTCGTATGTCATTCCGCACATGAGAACGCATGTCAGTTCTTGCTCCTGTTTGCAAAGAAGCTCTCAAATGAGAACTCTTGAATTTTTTTAGCTTAGATCACTAAAAGGAACAGAGTAGCAGGAACGAGAGAGAAGAGCTGATATCCATAGAGTGACTGATAGCAATCTGATACAAAAATTTGGGAAGCGGAGATCTGATTTGAGAGATTTGATTCTCAGGGTTCGACAGGATACCCCCCAGACACATCCCACCCACAATATGATAAGTCTATATATTTCTGTTCATTAGAAATTATTTATTTTTTCAACAGATAATTTTCTGTGAAAATGCTGCTGATAGACAAACAAATAGACATTCTGACATGCATCATAGGCAAGTTGAATAAAAGCGTATGAAAGAACAAGGAGATTGTTATTTGATTATATTACAGCCCTCGTAGGTTACCAAGTGAATTTCCATTTGCTGATTTATCATCGTAAGAATTATCTATGCTAGTGTCCAAAAATTCCCAAAAAATTAATTGTCTTCGTGATGTATTTTTGAGATGAGAAATTAGAAGAAACAAATTACACGAGAATAGAAATAAATATCTTATTTATGATTATTTTCAGGTCATCCAAAATCTCCGAAGTAATCGATTAAGTTTCTGCAAATTCAAAACTAATCAGCTGATCATAAGTGCAAGTCAAGGAATTGCCTTATCCAGATGTTAAATGTTATTTCACTGTACTCTCAACAGTTTGACGGAAAATCTAGATGCATGTGTGGAAAGTACGTCGTTGGAAAATGAATAATATAAATTTTTCTGGTAAGTACAAGATAAAATAAAAGTAATATATGGATGAAAGAGATGTAGTAGCCCAATAGGTTGGGTTGGGGGGTATATACATGGGTAATAAAGGAATCTGCGATAGTACCATAGGACCTTGATCGTGCGGATTCAGCGATCGAAGAATCTTTGATCGTGTGTATGGGTGATATTGCGAGAGATGAATTTATGCTCCAGGGATATGACGAGCAGTTATATTGCCAGTGGCGTGGATGGTAGAACAACTGACCGGAGATCAGGAGGACGCTGGTTCGAATCCAGCCCGGGGAATGTGACATTTTTTTCTCGCAATATCACTTTGAATAGTCCACCAAGCCCGATATAATTCAATATTCATCGTTTAAAATAGAAGTACTTCTAGAAAAGAAATTGATCACTCCAAAATAAGGAGATTTGTTCAAAAATATGTTTCAGTTTAGACCGTGATTTATGGATGTACTAGAAAAGAAATAGACAACTCTTCATTCTACAATAGTTCTGCAGAATTAGTCGCTAAGGAATATCTTTCCTGTAAGGATTTCTATGCAGTTTTTGCAGACCTTTTTTTTCAAATAAGATATCTGCTTTTTGTGTATGAATCTATGGTCTTTTATAAACCGAACTCCCACAATAATTTTTCTAACTTTATTGTTAATGTTCAGTCTGATATTCAAAGCTACGATGCTAAACACATCTACTGCTCATGGACAATTATAATTAACCCATTGACGACCCGATTTTCCGAGTCATTTCATCAAGCTTCATTATTATGATTGAGGAGTAAGAACTCTTTATCGAAAACCATGCTACCGACTGTTTTCGAGTGTTCTTTTTCGGAATCTTAGCTCAAAGTTGAGATATCTTAACCAGAAAACCAAAATGGCGGCTTTTGTGTCGAAAACCATGAAAATTCTGAGAGGAAATTTTTTCCATGACTTTTTTTCACATTGAAATGGTGAGAAAATTCCTCGCTTTTTTCAACCATCGGCGCACAGAAATTTTGCAGTCTGGGAGTATAATTCATGTTTTCATTAAAAAAAAGTTTCGTTTTTCATCATTTTTCATCAAAACCCGAATAAAAGCGTCCACACTCCTAAATTTTTTTGAAAAATTTCAATTTTAAAATGGCATTTTGGAAATAAAAACAACATATATAATCAATAAAAATAAAAATTATGCCTTCGAACTGCTACATTTTTGTGCATCAAAGGTTGAAAAAAGCGAGAACATTTCTCGTGATTTCAATGTGAAGGAAAATAATGAAAAAGTTTTTTCTCAGAATTTCCGTGTTTTTTGAAAAAAAAATCATCATACATAATTTTCTAGAAGAGATATCTCAATGTTGAAATGAGATTCTGGAAGATCACACCCAAAAATAGTAAATAGCACAATACTGAGTCTTGGAAATCAGGATTCTTGGTCGGTAACGGGTGTGACGGAAAACGCGTCACAAATAGACAGAGAAGCCGTTTTCCGAACGGTTGGTATCGCGGCGCGATAGGAGGCCGCTGGCTCAGAGCGGCAGTGAATCGTTCGAGAGTACGAAAGATGAGCCAGGACGACGCGACATCGTACGAGCCGAGCAGTGTGATAAGAAAAAAACAATGACGAGAGTTGAGTACAGGTTGGTGTGTGAGTGCGGTGCGCGGCGCGTCCCCGGATCCCTCCCAATAGTACCCACGCGTTAGCGAGAGTTACGAACGACGGGCTTTGGCCCTGGCGCACGAACGCGTGAGATAAGGCTCGCCACGAACGTGCCTCATCTCACGCGAGATCGTCCAATGCTCTGTTAGAGCCAGTGACGATCCTGGGTAGCTATCAGAGCCACAAGTGACGACTCGGTGGGTCGCTCGATCAAGAAGGGAGCTTGGTGGAGGCCGTGCCCACCGTCCTATTGGCACGCACCTGTAGCGCGCGTTCACTCTATATTGGCTATGCGCAGCTTCGACTGCGATCGAGCACTTTGCTCAGTCGTTTGCTTGGTTTCGTCGCTGAAGAGTCGTGTTACTGAACTGAGCAGGATCACGGTCAAATTGCATGACCCATACTAGAACGTCAGCGTATCTCAGTCAATCATCATTTTGTGACGGTTTCTCCCGTCTAATCCCCATCGATCCCATGGCTTCCAGTGACTTTAATTAGCCACCAGGTTAATTGATTCATTGGAATTCGAGAAGTCAAGTTGCAGTCGCAATTCTTAATTCAAGCTAAGGTTTATTGATTGATTGAGTGAAACAATAATTTGCCTGGCACCCTGGGTCTTATCATAAACTTTCGATCATAATTTCCCTTAACGAAATTCATATTCCTATTGCGCCTAGCTTTCTTATTTATGAAAGCGGACCGGAAAAATGATAGTGATAGACTGTATATGGGCTATTTCATGTCAATTCAGCATGACGAAATTTATTTTGAAAAATCTTTTCAGACAATTTTTTTATCCTGATTCCCATAGTGCAATAGAATTTTCTCAGAGTTTTAAATCTATTTTTGGTAAAGTTCTCTTGTAGCTTGATTTTAGAGGTTTCAAATTTTTATCAACTTTATGGCCTGATTTACTCTGAGGGAGTAACATCATGTATCCAAGCACAAGTGACATAAATACACTGCAATTGTACAACAATCCGGAGACAGAATCGAATTTCTACTATAAAAACTTCATTTCTGAACACATATCAATCACCTAGCATATACTGTAATAGTGAATTTTCTTGACTTACAGTTATTCGCTGATTCCAATGAAATTCCTGGCCCTGTACAGCTTACCTGGAACATAAAATTGCCAACAAAGAATCACATGATTCTTTCATAATATAGATATTGGCAAGTATAGTTTAACGTTTATTTCCATGGCAACTGTTGCTAACGTGTTTTTGATAAAAGCTCCAAAAATCATCATCAATGCACGATGGGTCTCTTTTCTTTCGACGTTCGATAAGAATCGATAAGACATTCATTTTGGAACAACTATTGTTCATTCTCCTAGCAACCGTTGCTATGGAGATACGAAAATCAGCCTCAGACTGACTTTTTTTTGTCGTACGATAACTTTCGAAGGAATGGTCAGATCGTCCTGAAATTTTGCACACAGGTCGGTTTCTAGAAGATGTGAACCGAGTTTGGTGTTCAGCAACATCCGTTGTTTATTCCTCTAGCAACCGTTGCTAGCTTGTTTTTAATAAGTTCCCATATAATTCATGATAAATGCTCATTTGGGCTCGTATATTTATGGGATTCTATAAGAATCAAAGAGACACTTCACATAGAAACCATTGTTGATGTCTCTAGCAAACGTTGTTTATATCCCTTGCAACCGTAACTAGGGAATGGGAAAAGTCGTGTGGAGGTCCATTTTCGGAACTGTTGATAACTAAGAAGTAAGAACATCGAAGCTCGGATATTTACCATAGCAACCGTTGTTTACGTCCTTAGCAATCGTTACTATGGAGTGGAGGAAATGAGGTAGAGGTTCATTTTGCTTTCTCAGAGAGTGGTGATTAAAGCAAGTTGAGGTTCAATTGCAATACTTTGAGAAAGCATACTGCTGAGGTACTTGGTAGCGGTTTTTTTTATTAGGGTCATTGTAAAATTTGACAACATTCTGAAATTTCCACTTTTTTCGAATTCAAAATTAGTATCGTTTTTTCTCAAAACACCGTTATTAGGTGATTATAACGAATTTCGATTCATAAAAGTCGAACCATTTAAGGTTTCCTACAAAAATCTAAAAATCTAATTGACCAAAGCTATTGTTCATGTAAATACACAAATCAAGAAAGCAAGTTTCTGTGAGTTAGACAGTCCAAGAAGCTTTCTTTGAAAAGAATCGAAATCGGCTATACTAAATAATCATATATTCTTCAGCAATAAATTTGATCGTTGATTCAGGAATTTTAAGGTGTATTTAAATTTTAATTATTGACAATAGTCAAGACTTATCTCGCATATACATCAAATGTCTTACGTGTGAATATAATTTAATAATATATATGTATATGGGGCATTTCACGTCAACTCTCTAGAGCCAGCGCACGGACACGCATTTTGAAATTTCGATTTCTTGATTTTGCTTGATCATACAGGATTAATTATAGTTTAGATTTATATAGAGACAAGATTTTGATGTATTCTTAGATCTTATGAATGCCAGGTTCTGTCCATCGACTTCCAATCGTTGATCGCAAATATTGAAGAATTTATCAATAAAAAATATGTAAAATACGGGTAATTTTAGAATATCAATTTCTCGATTTTGCTCGATCAAAGTTGATTACTTTCAAATTAGATCAATATGATGAAAAGTTTTGATGATAATCTCAATACTTGTGAATGTCAAGTTCTCTACATGGAATTTTAATTTTCCAATTTCGCTCCATCATAATCACTTAATTTTAGTTTAAATCGATATGGACTCAAAATTTTGATATCATCCGATTTTCATTATTCAAAATTGACTATTATCACTGATTAATGATGTTTCAGATAAGAACAATTTCAAGTGTCGATTAAAAAAAATTTAAATATTTCAAAATTTTGGTGAAAGCTATAAATGACCAGAATAAAGAGATACTCAACCCTCTGTTTCTTGGTTCGACTTTTACAACAGCAGGCCCTGGGATCGAGAGAGGAAGTGCGAGCCGAATGTTGTCGGGTCAGATCCACAGTTTCTGCATATAAAGCAGATTTGGTTATCGACTGGGTGGTACAAATTATCGATCGAGAATCAATTTGTACAGCGTAGAGATATATAAGTATATTCGAAGAACTCTGCCTGAACTGGAATCGGCATAGATATATCTATGTATATAACCTAATCAATAATGCATCTTTGAATTTGAAATCAATCTCTTTTTATTTACTTGTATTCCCATTTGAATTCATTTGTTGCGGCTTTTAATACACTTAAAAGTGCCTAAGAATCTCTTCATAGCTGAACTTAGAAAATGATTCAAATAAAAGAAAGTGCAAGAATATTCCACTTCATCTGTTTATATCAGTTAATGATCAATACCAATAACTTAGAGATTTATCATACTTATAAATTCTCTCTTGAACAAGTTTTAACAAGTAAACTCAGAAAAACTAATATATGGATTTCATCTTAATTTTCTATAAATAAAATTAAGACAATTCAATATTACACAAACATTCATCTACATTAATCATTCGTATAATCTGAGACTGGGTTGCATTGCGTTTCTTAGTAAAGACATCATAGTTGAAATTATCTGTCTGGGCTGCACTGCGCTCTTGGAAGATAACGTAGAACTACTCATATCATAATCATATCATCAATATCGGTCGGACCAATGACTGTGAGTGTTTGAACTGTATTGCACTTTTCGATGATCGCATAATTGGATCCCTACTATACTAACCGAGATTGATGGCTCTGACTGCAATGCGGTTTTGGAGTATCATTCTCAATTACAAAAACTCATTTGATTCATTTAAGGGGGATATACAGTTAGAATGACAAAAAAATTCGATTTTTTTTCTCATTAAAAGTTAGTAAATTTCCCGTAGAGTACGCTCCTGAAACCCTCTTTTCAAAATTCGAACTCCAAGTGTTTTTTCCAAGGGATTGCTGATTGAAGTGTAAGTACGATTAACGATAATTTAAAACTTTCAACGCGTTTTTCTCAAAACTGCATTTTCGGAGTTTATGTCGGTGATAACTCGAAAACTAATTATCCGATTGAGCTAAAATTTATAGGCTTTCTATATTATCGTATTACCTATTAGATGAATTGAAAATTATTGTAATATTTTATTATTAAATATGGAAAAATGTGATAAAATGGCGGGAAAAAATTGAGTTTTTCGAAAAAGTTACGCCAAAAGTGTAAATATTTTTTTTCACTTTTTTTTGTAATTCATCTACTAACTGTGAATGTAATTAATGTACATTTTTTTGATTTTTTTGATTTCCGATCAAAATTGCGACCAGAAGAGCCGGCACAAGCAAAATAGAAGTACTTTTTCAACGCTATCGCTATTGTATCTCCATAGCAACGGTTGCTAGGAGAATAAACAATGGTTGTTCCAAAATGAATGTCTTATCGATTCTCATCGATCGTCGAAAGAATTCGAGACCCATCGTGCATTGATGATGATTTTTGGAGCTTTTATCAAAAACACGTTAGCAACGGTTGCTAGAGAAATAAACAACGGAATTGGCTGAAAATTGAACTCGACCGAGATTTTGCGGCGACTAACCTGTGTGCAAAATTTCAGGACGATCGGACAATTCCTTCGAGAGTTATCGTACGACAAAAAAAAAGTGCACGTACGTACGTACGTACGTACATACATACAGACATTTTCGGATTTCCATGTTTTTCGACCCGTAGATTACGAAAATCGAGGTCCCGAAGTCCGATTCGGTGGGTCGATTTTTACCCCGTTACAAAGCTTTCTCTTTGAGAAAGCAAAAATTGATATCATCCGAGTTTCATTATTCAAAATTGACTATTGAATAATGATTTTTCAAATAAGAACAATTTCAAGTGTCGATTAAAAAAACTCAAAACATTTCAAAATTATCTTGAAAGCTATAAACTACCGTAATAACGGTAAGTTCGACCCTTCGTTCAGGCTACCGAATCGAACTTCTAGGTGCATCTAAATGAGTCTTACAACTTGAAGTATTACGAACGCAGATTTGTATACCATTCTACAAGCAAAAACTCAGTTTACATCTTCCGGAAACCGACCTGTGTGCAAAATTTCAGGACAATCGGACTATTCCTTCGAATGTTATCGTACGACAAAAAAAGTCAGTCTGAAGCTGAATTTTGTATCTCCATAGCAACGGTTGCTAGGAGAATGAACAATAGTTGTTCCAAAATGAATGTCTATCGATTCTTATCGAACGTCGAAAGAAAAGAGACCCATCGTGCATTGATGATGATTTTTGGAGCTTTTATCAAAAACACGTTAGCAACGGTTGCTAGAGAAATAAACATCGGATTTGGCTGAAAATTGAACTCGGCCGAGATTTTGCGGCGACTAAACTCTGTGCAAAATTTCAGGACGATCGGACAATTCCTTCAAAAGTTATCGTACGACAAAAAAAAGTGCACGTACGTACATATATACAGACATTTTCGGATTTCCATGTTTTTCGACCCGTAGATTACAAAAATCGAGGTCCCGAAGTCCTATTCGATGGGTCGATTTTTACCCCATTACAAAGCTTTCTCTTTAAGAAAGCAAAAAAGGACAGACGCCTAGCTGAATATATCATTGTAGAAATTTAGAAGGAAAGGCAGCCGAAATTGGAGTTTCGGCAGACTCGAGTTTCTAAACGGCCAGCTCGGTGAGCGAGCAAGAGTACGAGGCTTGACCCTGCCTGACCGCGGGGAAGAGGCCCGGACGGGTTCAGCATGGTACTTACTTCTGACATACATCCTACTAGCTAGACAAATACACGCTTTATATTTTGAGAGGGCGTTTTTAGTATATTTGACATTCTTTTCGAATAACAATTTTTTGCTAGATTGATCAATACTCATCTGTTCTTTTAGAAATACGAAAATCGGCTATTTTTCCAAAAATTCTCTATCTCTAATATGTAGCTCGTGAAAGAGAACCCTGTTGAAAAAAAATACATGGATATCCTAGTAGGAAATCCACGTGGATTGAAGTAGGATCCTACTTGGATCCAACTAGGATCCTACATGGATTTTCTACTAGGAAATCCAAGTATGATCCGAGTGGATTTCATATCAATCCACGTGGATTTCGGGCTAATCCACGTGGATTTCGGAAAAAATCGACGAGAATTAACAGCATGTTCTCAGGCGAATCCACGTAGGTTTATGATCATTCCACGTGGATTTTCGAAGAATCCACATGGATTTTCCGAATCATTTTCGGGCAAATGCACGTGGACTTTTGATGAATCCACGTGGATTTTTGATGAATCCACGTGGATTTCCGATAAATCCACATGGATTTCCGAAGAATCCACATGGATTTTTCGAATCATTTTCGGGCAAATCCACGTGAACTTTTCATAATTCCACGTGGATTTTTGATGAATCCACGTGGATTTCCGAATAATCCACATGGATTTCTGGAGAATCCACATGGATTTTTCGAATCATTTTAGGGCAAATCCACGTTAACTTTTCATAATTCCACGTGGATTTCCGATAAATCCACGTGGATTTCCGAAGAATCCACGTGGATTTTTCGAATCATTTTCGGGTAAATCAACGTGAATTTTTGATGAATCCATGTGGATTTCCGAAGAATCCACGTGGATTTTTCGAATCATTTTCGGCAAATCCACGTGGACTTTTCATAATTCCACGTGGATTTTTGATGAATCCACGTGGATTTCCGATAAATCCACATGGATTTCTGGAGAATCCACGTGGATTTATGAAAAGTCCACGTGGATTTGCCCGAAAATGATTCGAAAAATCCACGTGGATTCTTCGGAAATCCACGTGGATTCCCGATAAATCCACGTGGATTTCCGAAGAATCCACGTGGATTCATCAAAAATCAACGTGGAATTATGAAAAGTTAACGTGGATTTGCCCGAAAATGATTCGGAAAATCCATGTGGATTCTCCAGAAATCCATGTGGATTTATCGGAAATCCACGTGAATTCATCAAAAATCCACGTGGAATGATGAAATGTTCACGTGGATTTGCCCGAAAATGATTCGAAAAATCCATGTGGATTCTTCGGAAATCCACGTGGAATTATGGTAAGATCCCGTGGATTTGCCCGAAAATGATTCGGAAAATCCATGTGGATTCTTCGGAAGCCCACGTGGATTCATCAAAAATTCACGTTGATTTACCCGAAAATGATTCGAAAAATCCACGTGGATTCATCAAAAGTCCACGTGGAATTATGGAAAGATCCCGTGGATTTGCCCGAAAACGATTCGGAAAATCCATGTGGATTCTCCTGAAATACACGTGGATTTCCGATAAATCCACGTGGATTTATGAAAAGTCCACGTGATTTACCCGAAAATGATTCGAAAAATCCACGTGGATTCATCAAAAATCCACGTGGAATTATGAAAAGTTCACGTGGATTTGCCCGAAAATGATTCGGAAAATCCATGTGGATTATTCGGAAATCCACGTGGATTTATCGGAAATCCACGTGGATTCATCAAAAATTCACGTTGATTTACCCGAAAATGATTCGAAAAATCCACGTGGATTCATCAAAAGCCCACGTGGAATTATGGAAAGATCCCGTGGATTTGCCCGAAAATGATTCGGAAAATCCATGTGGATTCTTCTGAAATCCACGTGGATTTCAGATAAATCCACGTGGATTTATGAAAAGTCCACGTGGATTTGCCCGAAAATGATTCGAAAAATCCACGTGGAATTATGAAAAGTTCACGTGGATTTGCCCGAAAATGATTCGGAAAATCCATGTGGATTCTTCGGAAATCCACGTGGATTTCCGATAAATCCACGTGGATTCATCAAAAATTCACGTTGATTTACCCGAAAATGATTCGAAAAATCCACGTTGATTTATCGGAAATCCACGTGGATTCATCAAAAATCCACGTGGAATTATGAAAAGTCCACGTGCATTTGCCCGAAAATGATTCGAAGAATCCACGTGGATTCATCAAAAATCAACGTGGAATTATGAAAAGTTAACGTGGATTTGCCCGAAAATGATTCGGAAAATCCATGTGGATTCTCCAGAAATCCATGTGGATTTATCGGAAATCCACGTGAATTCATCAAAAATCCACGTGGAATGATGAAATGTTCACGTGGATTTGCCCGAAAATGATTCGAAAAATCCATGTGGATTCTTCGGAAATCCACGTGGAATTATGGAAAGATCCCGTGGATTTGCCCGAAAATGATTCGGAAAATCCATGTGGATTCTTCGGAAGCCCACGTGGATTCATCAAAAATTCACGTTGATTTACCCGAAAATGATTCGAAAAATCCACGTGGATTCATCAAAAATCCACGTGGAATTATGAAAAGTTCACGTGGATTTGCCCGAAAATGATTCGGAAAATCCATGTGGATTATTCGGAAATCCACGTGGATTTATCGGAAATCCACGTGGATTCATCAAAAATTCACGTTGATTTACCCGAAAATGATTCGAAAAATCCACGTGGATTCATCAAAAGCCCACGTGGAATTATGGAAAGATCCCGTGGATTTGCCCGAAAATGATTCGGAAAATCCATGTGGATTCTTCTGAAATCCACGTGGATTTCAGATAAATCCACGTGGATTTATGAAAAGTCCACGTGGATTTGCCCGAAAATGATTCGAAAAATCCACGTGGAATTATGAAAAGTTCACGTGGATTTGCCCGAAAATGATTCGGAAAATCCATGTGGATTCTTCGGAAATCCACGTGGATTTCCGATAAATCCACGTGGATTCATCAAAAATTCACGTTGATTTACCCGAAAATGATTCGAAAAATCCACGTGGATTTATCGGAAATCCACGTGGATTCATCAAAAATCCACGTGGAATTATGAAAAGTTCACGTGGATTTGCCCGAAAATGATTCGAAAAATCCACGTGGATTCCCGATAAATCCACGTGGATTTCCGAAGAATCCACGTGGATTCATCAAAAATCAACGTGGAATTATGAAAAGTTAACGTGGATTTGCCCGAAAATGATTCGGAAAATCCATGTGGATTCTCCAGAAATCCATGTGGATTTATCGGAAATCCACGTGAATTCATCAAAAATCCACGTGGAATGATGAAATGTTCACGTGGATTTGCCCGAAAATGATTCGAAAAATCCATGTGGATTCTTCGGAAATCCACGTGGAATTATGGTAAGATCCCGTGGATTTGCCCGAAAATGATTCGGAAAATCCATGTGGATTCTTCGGAAGCCCACGTGGATTCATCAAAAATTCACGTTGATTTACCCGAAAATGATTCGAAAAATCCACGTGGATTCATCAAAAGTCCACGTGGAATTATGGAAAGATCCCGTGGATTTGCCCGAAAATGATTCGGAAAATCCATGTGGATTCTCCTGAAATACACGTGGATTTCCGATAAATCCACGTGGATTTATGAAAAGTCCACGTGGATTTGCCCGAAAATGATTCGAAAAATCCACGTGGATTTACTCAAAATGATTCGAAAAATCCACGTGGATTCATCAAAAATCCACGTGGAATTATGAAAAGTTCACGTGGATTTGCCCGAAAATGATTCGGAAAATCCATGTGGATTATTCGGAAATCCACGTGGATTTATCGGAAATCCACGTGGATTCATCAAAAATTCACGTTGATTTACCCGAAAATGATTCGAAAAATCCACGTGGATTCATCAAAAGCCCACGTGGAATTATGGAAAGATCCCGTGGATTTGCCCGAAAATGATTCGGAAAATCCATGTGGATTCTTCTGAAATCCACGTGGATTTCAGATAAATCCACGTGGATTTATGAAAAGTCCACGTGGATTTGCCCGAAAATGATTCGAAAAATCCACGTGGAATTATGAAAAGTTCACGTGGATTTGCCCGAAAATGATTCGGAAAATCCATGTGGATTCTTCGGAAATCCACGTGGATTTCCGATAAATCCACGTGGATTCATCAAAAATTCACGTTGATTTACCCGAAAATGATTCGAAAAATCCACGTGGATTTATCGGAAATCCACGTGGATTCATCAACAATCCACGTGGAATTATGAAAAGTCCACGTGGATTTGCCCGAAAATGATTCGAGAAATCCACGTGGATTCTTCGGAAATCCACGTGGATTCCCGATAAATCCACGTGGATTTCCGAAGAATCCACGTGAATTCATCAAAAATCCACGTGGAATGATGAAATGTTCACGTGGATTTGCCCGAAAATGATTCGAAAAATCCATGTGGATTCTTCGGAAATCCACGTGGAATTATGGAAAGATCCCGTGGATTTGCCCGAAAATGATTCGGAAAATCCATGTGGATTCTTCGGAAGCCCACGTGGATTCATCAAAAATTCACGTTGATTTACCCGAAAATGATTCGAAAAATCCACGTGGATTCATCAAAAGTCCACGTGGAATTATGGAAAGATCCCGTGGATTTGCCCGAAAATGATTCGGAAAATCCATGTGGATTCTCCTGAAATACACGTGGATTTCCGATAAATCCACGTGGATTTATGAAAAGTCCACGTGGATTTGCCCGAAAATGATTCGAAAAATCCACGTGGATTTACTCGAAATGATTCGAAAAATCCACGTGGATTCATCAAAAATCCACGTGGAATTATGAAAAGTTCACGTGGATTTGCCCGAAAATGATTCGAAAAATCCATGTGGATTTATCGGAAATCCACGTGGATTTATCAAAAATCCACGTGGATTCATCAAAAATTCACGTTGATTTACCCGAAAATGATTCGAAAAATCCACGTGGATTCATCAAAAGCCCACGTGAATTATGGAAAGATCCCGTGGATTTGCCCGAAAATGATTCGGAAAATCCATGTGGATTCTTTCTGAAATCCACGTGGATTTCAGATAAATCCACGTGGATTTATGAAAAGTCCACGTGGATTTGCCCGAAAATGATTCGAAAAATCCACGTGGAATTATGAAAAGTTCACGTGGATTTGCCCGAAAATGATTCGGAAAATCCATGTGGATTCTTCGGAAATCCACGTGGATTTCCGATAAATCCACGTGGATTCATCAAAAATTCACGTTGATTTACCCGAAAATGATTCGAAAAATCCACGTGGATTTATCGGAAATCCACGTGGATTCATCAAAAATCCACGTGGAATTATGAAAAGTTCACGTGGATTTGCCCGAAAATGATTCGAAAAATCCACGTGGATTCTTCGGAAATCCACGTGGATTCCCGATAAATCCACGTGGATTTCCGAAGAATCCACGTGGATTCATCAAAAATCAACGTGGAATTATGAAAAGTTAACGTGGATTTGCCCGAAAATGATTCGGAAAAATCCATGTGGATTCTCCAGAAATCCATGTGGATTTATCGGAAATCCACGTGAATTCATCAAAAATCCACGTGGAATGATGAAATGTTCACGTGGATTTGCCCGAAAATGATTCGAAAAATCCATGTGGATTCTTCGGAAATCCACGTGGGATTATGGAAAAGATCCCGTGGATTTGCCCGAAAATGATTCGGAAAATCCATGTGGATTCTTCGGAAGCCCACGTGGATTCATCAAAAATTCACGTTGATTTACCCGAAAATGATTCGAAAAATCCACGTGGATTCATCAAAAGTCCACGTGGAATTATGGAAAGATCCCGTGGATTTGCCCGAAAATGATTCGGAAAATCCATGTGGATTCTCCTGAAATACACGTGGATTTCCGATAAATCCACGTGGATTTATGAAAAGTCCACGTGGATTTGCCCGAAAATGATTCGAAAAATCCACGTGGATTTACTCAAAATGATTCGAAAAATCCACGTGGATTCATCAAAAATCCACGTGGAATTATGAAAAGTTCACGTGGATTTGCCCGAAAATGATTCGGAAAATCCATGTGGATTATTCGGAAATCCACGTGGATTTATCGGAAATCCACGTGGATTCATCAAAAATTCACGTTGATTTACCCGAAAATGATTCGAAAAATCCACGTGGATTCATCAAAAGCCCACGTGGAATTATGGAAAGATCCCGTGGATTTGCCCGAAAATGATTCGGAAAATCCATGTGGATTCTTCTGAAATCCACGTGGATTTCAGATAAATCCACGTGGATTTATGAAAAGTCCACGTGGATTTGCCCGAAAATGATTCGAAAAATCCACGTGGAATTATGAAAAGTTCACGTGGATTTGCCCGAAAATGATTCGGAAAATCCATGTGGATTCTTCGGAAATCCACGTGGATTTCCGATAAATCCACGTGGATTCATCAAAAATTCACGTTGATTTACCCGAAAATGATTCGAAAAATCCACGTGGATTTATCGGAAATCCACGTGGATTCATCAAAAATCCACGTGGAATTATGAAAAGTTCACGTGGATTTGCCCGAAAATGATTCGAAAAATCCATGCGGATTCTTCGGAAATCCATGTGGATTTATCGGAAATCCACGTGGATTCATCAAAAATCCACGTGGATTCATCAAAAGTCCACGTGCATTTGCCCGAAAATGATTCGGAAAATCCATGTGGATTCTTCGGAAATCCACGTGGATTCTTCGGAAATCCACGTGGATTCTTCGAAAATCCACGTGGAATGATCATAAACCTACGTGGATTCGCCTGAGAACATGCTGTTAATTCTCGTCGATTTTTTCCGAAATCCGAGTGGAATTATGAAAAGTTAACGTGGATTTGCCCTAAAATGATTCGAAAAATCCATGTGGATTCTCCAGAAATCCATGTGGATTTATCGGAAATCCACGTGGATTCATCAAAAATCCACGTGGATTCATCAAAAGTCCACGTGGAATTATGAAAAGATCCCGTGGATTTGCCCGAAAATTATTCTGAAAATCCACGTGGATTCTTCGGAAATCCACGTGGATTTATGAAAAGTCCACGTGGATTTGCCCGAAAATGATTCGAGAAATCCACGTGGATTCTTCAGAAATCCACGTGGATTCATCTTAAATCCGCGTTGATTTAAGAAAAGTCCACGTGGATTTGCCCGAAAATGATTCGAAAAATCCACGTGGATTCATCTTAAATCCGCGTTGATTTAAGAAAAGTCCACGTGGATTTGCCCGAAAATGATTCGAAAAATCCACGTGGATTTGCCCGAAAACGGTTCGAAAAATCCACGTGGATTCTTCGGAAATCCACGTGGATTTATGAAAAGTCCACGTGGATTTGCCCGAAAATGATTCGAAAAATCCATGTGGATTCTTCGGAAATCCACGTGGATTCATCAAAAATCCACGTGGATTCATCAAAAGTCCACGTGCATTTGCCCGAAAATGATTCGGAAAATCCATGTGGATTCTTCGGAAATCCACGTGGATTCTTCGGAAATCCACGTGGATTCTTCGAAAATCCACGTGGAATGATCATAAACCTACGTGGATTCGCCTGAGAACATGCTGTTAATTCTCGTCGATTTTTTCCGAAATCCACGTGGATTAGCCCGAAATCCACGTGGATTGATATGAAATCCACTCGGATCATACTTGGATTTCCTAGTAGAAAATCCATGTAGGATCCTAGTTGGATCCAAGTAGGATCCTAGTTCAATCCACGTGGATTTCCTACTAGGATATCCATGTATTTTTTTTCAACAGGGTAAAACTACAATTGAAATTTACTGACCTCCAATTCGGAGTTCTGAAGAAATTATAAATATAAAAATGCATGCAATTGTTACGTCCAAATTAAGCGTAACAAACTCCGCAGATTGAATTTTAAATCGAATACATTATCGAAAGGGTGTCTGTTACGTTTAAATTAAGTGTTGTACTTTCAAGTATTAGAATTTGGGAAAAAGAATGGAAGTTAAGATACCGAGATACGTGTGATGTTTTATTTACTCAACTAAAACAATATCTAATTACGGAGTGTAATAATTGTACAATATTATAAATACAGTTATTCAAAATAAATGGGAAAAATAATAGTATTGTCGTATTCTAACAATAAAATCCATCCCATCTTCGTTTCATGTATTCATACTCTATTCCTAATCCGTGTTTCCCTTCAACCCTGATCAAATCCCCTTAATATTTCCTAATTAGTTAAGGATTAGTTATAACAAAATTTTATAGCGTCCGTATAATGTAAGAAATAAATCATGTTCTAGAATATTCTTCACGAATATCACTTTCTGTAAGTCGACTTTCGACACAAACTCTGTTCCATCATATGTATAAGGGCATAAGAAGGACACGTCACTGGCGGCCCGCAGCGATCACCTGCGCAAAGGAATTTTTCCGACGGGTTTTACAACACCACGTAGCTGTTTTTCATCGTCGAGTCGACTAGACCGCCGTAGGACAACGTTGCGTTCCGGCTCGTATTAACAAATCCGTCTCGCCGAGTTGTAAACGGTAGAGTCCTAGAAATAAGATTTATAACCCGCCTTCCTGCGTGGAAGTAGTTTTTAAGAGCGTAGAATTTAAGCCCCTTTTTATTTGGTAAATTTAAATCACTTTCGTGTATCGAAGCGAATTATTCTCTCTTTATTCTCTTTCATGTTTGTATTGGATTTGTAAAGGAATGCAGGTATTTTTAATATCATTGAGTATTAGTTAATTCGAGAATTGCTCTTTTTGATTTTTCCAATGTCTACCACTTCCCTTAATACATTCAAATATCATCCATTTACCCTCTTATTGAGAGTGTATTGCTAGAGTCCCCATCAAATTGCCCAGGCACTGTTTTGCCCGCCAATCAAAAACGGGTCACGTGCTTTTTGCCCGCCAATGAGGGCATACCAGGTCAATCAGCTATTGGAACTTGATCGATAAAGAAGTTTCATATTTTTTCCAAATAACCCAAATAACCCAAAAATCCATGTTCTGCAACTTCAATTAAATCAATATTTTGCAGAGAGCTTTCAAAACTCTTTAGGACATTTTGATATTCTCCTTCGGTCATAACGCGATGATGATTTCAATTAAAACTGCCTTACCGACCTTATCGATCTTACCCCTACATACGTCTCAGCTCATTGGCGGGCAAAAAGCACGTGACCCGTTTTTGATTGGCGGGCAAAACAGTGCCTGGGCAATTTGATAAGGTCCGTAATAATTCTTCACTCGAAAAAAGGGCTCTTGCTCAACTATTTGCTCACACTTTGAGAGTTCATGTCCCCTCCTTTTTATTTTTCTGTTTTCGTTCAATTGCTCGTAAATTCAAAATATAAAGTTGATTCATCAGATAGAAATTAAAGCCAGTCAGAGACTAAAATCTATCCTCCTAGCTTCCATAAGAACGATTTTTATCTTCCTTTGATTCCATCAATACACCACGCGACAGACCACGCGACAGACCACGCGAAAGACTACGCGTAAGACCACTTGAGAGACCACGTGAACATTTACTTAACAAATAACACCGGCTCAGCAGTATCATCCCAGGCAACAGGCTTAATTCACTCCAGACGACCAAGGTGAGTCCAGAAGTGGTGAGCGATTAGGGTCGCGAACGTTTCCTACCCACACACTCCTCTTTGCTGTAGGTCCCTAGTCGGGATAAGACAGTATATATCGAATTACAAAATTATAACGGAATCGATTTATAACGGGGTAGATTCGGTAGAATCGGAAAAAAAGTCATCAGTGATTTAGAGAGTAGCGTATAAGTAGGGCGTTTTCACCAGATCGGTGAAGCGGGATGTGTCGAGCGCGTTGTTGCGCCCGGGAGTTTGCAGCTACGTCCGCCGTCGATCGGTCCTCTAGCCAAACTCTGTGAGGTTCGAAATTTTCCCTAACTCGAAGGTTCAGGTAGGGATCTCGATGGAGGAAAAGGTAGCGGATTGGTCAGAAATTCGTTAGAGTGGGAGCGATGGTGAAGATTATAGTGAAAACAGGTCAGTGTGGAGAGGGAAATCGAGTATGGCAATGGTAAGCAGGTATATTGCCCGGGTGAGGGAAATACATATATCTTTCACGTTATTTTGCGAGTAACTTAAAATATACTCAATGATTAATTTACGTTATTTGGGTTATATTTTAGGCATAAGGGATTCCAGGTCTCATTAGATTCATATAATGATGGGGATTTCCAACGCTTGACTCGCATCGAGCTGGAGGTGTGACGCTTAACTCAGGACGTGACAGAATCATTAGAACTAACGATATATACATAGTATAACATGGAGTGAACCATAACATTTTCTGGATACTCCCTTATAACTACTCTGAACCCTGTCAAAAATATCCGTACGGAAATCCGTCTGGAAATCCGTATGGAAATCCGTACGGAAACCTTTACGGAAATCAGTCCAAAAACGCAGTACGAAATTTTACAGATATCTTCAGGGACTTTCATATGGTACACCGTACGAATTGCTGTAGAAGAATTTTTCCCCTAGGATGGAAAATAAAAATCCATATAGATTTCACAGCAATTCGTACGGTGTACCATATGAAAGTCCCTGAAGATATCTGTAAAATTTCGTACTGCGTTTTTGGACTGATTTCCGTAAAGGTTTCCGTACGGATTTCCATACGGATTTCCAGACGGATTTCCGTACGGATATTTTTGACAGGGGATACTTTGTTAACATAATAAGCTAACTTTTGGTAGGTATCAGATCCTGATCCGGGTGATCGAAAACAACTTTTGCTCAATTTAGAATATCAAAGTGACTATCATGATGGTCATATGACCACCAATGATCTTGGACATATTTTTTTTAAAAACTTTAAGTAATTACCAGGGAAAAATTATCATGACTTTTTTGCCCAGAGGTCATTTAATGGGTATGAATAATGTTAAAAGATAGCTATGATTTGGCAAATATTGGGAAAATAGCAACTTTAGGTCTCTGGCAGCATGGGTTATTGGGCCCAAAAAATCTGAGAAAATTCTGGTGACATCATGGGACCAAAGAATCTCCAAGAAAATTTTCAGAATTTTGGACTTTTTTTCTCACTCATTTGACAGAGAATCACCCGAGGCTTGAGAAAAAATCGATGCGTGGGCGTTGAAAATGGAAAATTTTATGTTGCGTTGTTCTTGGTATCCGATAATCCATTCAAAAAGACTGAAATAGTTGCATGGTGCAAATTTGGGTCTTACTGGTTCATAGATCAATCAAAGGGCTTTCATATCTATGATGAAAAATTGATGCGTGGGCGCAAAACATGGAAACAACTGATTTTCAGCAAGTTATGCCACATGAACCGTGGAAAAAATCTTCACATCGGCAACGTGATGAAAAGTCTGATCTAACGGATCGATAGAGCTGATTGAGCGCTTCAAATTTTCGTCATAAAAGATTGAAAAATGTGAGGGCGTGAAATACGTACTCGGAAATTGGTGTTTTAATTTGTATTCTTGAAGCGTCGAGAAAGACACGTCAAGCGAGCGATAGCGAGTGAGTAATTCTGGCTAGTAATAATATAAATTCAATCCTCCTGTAATTTTCATGAGAAGAAATTTCATTGAAGGAGTCGATTTGGATAGGAACGGATAAGACGGATCGAAAGGAAATTGCACCATTGATAACATAGCTCCACAGAAAAAAGAAAAAAAATTGAATCAGAGTCTGGACCACCTTATTCCTATGTTCGTATGTATTTCTGGCTGCTGAATCCGATTCCGAGGTCCGTTGAGCTTCATCACGTCTGCGTTTAGCCATAACCTCGAAAATATGACGTACAACATATATCGCTGAAATCAATATTTTGCAAAACAAAAAAATTCATTCTATTCTACATAAGAAAATAAAAGGAAACTGTCCTTAGCGATTATTCCATTCGTCGCATCGTTTTTGAATAAAAATTCAGAAAGTTTGACGGCAAGTGGGCCTCCGTTCAAAATTCATAATTTTATGAAGTTTTCACTCGTAAACTATGCGAAAAATTTAAAAAAAACAGCATGATTAGTTTCTATCTCAATTTCCACGTAAAATCTGATAAAATTTTCTGGTTTGAAAAATGATGATTCTCAAAATTTTTTTTTAAGTTATGTCTAAACGCAGATGTGATGGTGCTAAACGGACCTCGGATTCGGATTCAGCAGCCAAAAATACATATAAGTAGGGTGGTCCAGTGATCCAATATATTTATTTTATAATCTCCAACTGCAAATAGGGGGGTCTGGGTGGTATAACGATAAGAATGGGAATCAATGATTGACTATTGCAGAATGTCAGTGAATTATTTGTAGGGATGTTCATGTTGAATTTGGATTTTGATAATTCACTATGTATGCATTTGTTATATTTTCTTCCTGTGCTTTTACTTTCGATTCCGACACAACGATTGAACTAGAGATTGATTGTCAGCAGGCTCGAATATGACACACACTGATGTTTTTATCTTCTTTCCCATTATTCCTGATTTTATAACTGAATTTAATATTGTCTGTATGACACTGAACTGTATGATATATATATATATATAATATATATATATATATATATATATATATATATATATATATATATATATATATATATATATATATATATATATATACCTCCCCCGCTGAACAGAGGCTTCATTTGTAGTTCAGTCGGAAATCATACACTTCAGTGTCATACAGACAATATTAAATTTTATATATATATATATATATATATATATATATATATACACAGTGCAGCCTAAAGTGGGTCATTCAGCCCGTGCACTCGTACCATTGCCTCATGAATTTGATTCAGCGCATTCTCGATGCCCGATTCTTTGTTTGCTTTGAGCGATCTACCTTCCGTTGCACGCAGAATTTGGCAAGAATTTTGTGTGCTGAATTCCCTCATATTCATTTTCCAATACTTTCAAAACTTTAATCGTGTCACTCAACAGTGGGCGTACAATTTATAAATGTAAATTGGCACTGTCTAGATTGAATCTTCTTAATTGATAAATTTTTTAATGAATTTCGAAACGACCCAATAGGAGGAAGTGTTATACGCGGCAAATTTGCTCCTCGAGCCTACCCGAGCGAGGAAGTGTTATACGCGGCGACAATACGACAAAATGATTGATCTTGGCCAAAATTGAAATTACATTTTCTTCCATCCGATCCTCGATTTGTATCCTCCAGCTCGGTTCTCATAGGTATAACAAACAGGCACAGGACTATACATCGCCGGTGTGTCGGCGAGCGTTTCCGTATATACATAAAACACCGATAGTCGACCAGGAAACACGCGTTTCAAGGAGCCCATTAAATTTTTGTTTCACCGGGAAACCCGGTCGATTGACCGAGAATCATATTCGGTTAACTGCGATTACCGCTCGATCGACCGGATTCCCTACCGGATTTCGCCAGTGAAACTCCGCTATTTGACCGGGGAACACTAATGGGAATTAAAGTGGGAAATCCGATCGATTATTTTAAACAGGGGAGCGACTATGAAACACAGTCGAGCGACTCGGAAACCTACTCGGTCACCGCCCCATCCATTTTTTCCATCGACTCGGAAACTTGGTCGAGCGACTATGTAACGCAGTTAAGCGACTCGGAAACCCACTCGATCACCACCCCTCCCATTTTTCTTATTCACCACGAAACACAGTCGAGTGACTGAGAAACCTAGTCGATCGACTATGTAACACAGTCGAGCGACTCGGAAACCCACTAGATCCCCGCCCCATCCATTTTTCCCCCCGACTAGGAAACCCGGTCAAGCGACTAGGAAACACAATCGAGAGACTATGAAACACAGTCGAGCGACTTGGAAACCCATTCGGTCACCGCCCCATCCATTTTTTCCATCGACTCGGAAACTTGGTCGAGCGACTATGAAACGCAGTTAAGCGACTCGGAAACCCACTCGATCACCACCCCTCTCATTTTTCTTGTTCACTACGAAACACAGTCGGGTGACTGAGAAACCTAGTCGATCGACTATGTAACACAGTCGAGCGACTCGGAAACTCACTAGGTCCCCGCCCCATTCATTTTTCCCTCCGACTAGGAAACCCGATCGAGTGACTAGGAAGCACCATCGAGCGACTATGAAACACAGTCGAGCGACTCGGAAATTCATTCAGTCACCGGCTCATCCATTTTTCCCATTCACTACGAAATACAGTCGGGTGACTAAGAAACCTAGTCAAGCGACTATGAAACACAGTCGAGCGACTTGGAAACCTACTCGGTCACCGCCCCATCCATTTTTTCCATCGACTCGGAAACTTGGTCGAGCGACTATGAAACGCAGTTAAGCGACTCGGAAACCCACTCGATCACCACCCCTCCCATTTTTCTTATTCACCACGAAACACAGTCGGGTGACTGAGAAACCTAGTCGAGCGACTATGAAACACAGTCGAGTGACTCGGAAACCCATTCGGTCACCGGCTCATTCCTTTTTTTCATTCGGCTACAAAACACGGTAGGGTGACTAGGAAACCTGGTCGAGCAACTTTGAAACACAGTCGAGCGACTCGGAAACCCACTCAGTCACCAGCATAACCAATGCTCCTTTCGACTAGGAAACCCGTTCGAGCGACTAGGAAACACAATTAACCGACTCGGAAACCCTGTTGGTTTACTAGGAAATCCACGGATTTTCACTGGTAATTCACCGCTATTTGACTAGGATTCACCGGTGAAACCCCAGTAGTATTCCCAGTAGGAAACCGAGTCGTTTTTTTTTAAACGTAGAAGTACAATGAAAAAGCATTCAACATCCATAAAAATTAATTTAACTAGATGGTCGGAGATCCTTCTCGTGCTGGGTTCGTCGGGACACTTTGCTTCCGACAATTTTTCGCCTTACCCTCAGCCCTTTTGCACGTTTCTTTTTCTTCCACATTTTTGTTTTCGCTCATATTATCCAGAGAATTTACACAGTTACGTAACTCCACTTTTCACTATGGAATAAGATTTCTCGGTTCGATGTAATAGATTTTGACTAAGCCGTCAAACTAGACTCGTAATTCTAACGTATGATGAATTTGTGTTGCAATTCTTTCATGAAAATTTGTGACAATTTGTGTAATCAAATTAAGGAAATTTTCGTATTAACCTTTAGAGAGCCGGAAATTACCTTGAGGCGTCAAACAATTGATGTTTGAGGCGCTCCAATTTTTTTCAATTCACTTGAAAGTTATAGGTTGATACAGTTTATATCATTAAATAATGTTGGCACTATCTATATATCATGTTACCTTGTAATCACAATCTTACTATTATATAAAGAGGAAACGTTTGTTTGTATGTTCGTAAAAATCTCAAAAACTACTGAACCAATCGCCTCCAAATTTTGACAGTAGCTTTACTATGTACCCTGAAGTGTCACAGTCTATTAAGATTATTCATTAATTGATTAAGAACGTTTCTATGCAAAATGTAGAAATAACATGCAAATCAGCTCCGGCTTCTCTCTTTGGCCACTAGGTGGCGAGACGCTGTTTTAGCCGTTCACGCGGCTGAAATGGCATGGTCTGGCCTATAAGTGTAAGGCAATGAGTGTTGGAGTCCTCGATTTTCTTATCGAAAACTTTAAATTGTTCATACTCTTGTGACTCCCGATACTATAGCGGTGTAATCGATTGTCTAAATAATCGAACTCGCATGTATTTTTTTAAGGAATTATTTCTAACGGCTGAAATATGCCTTAATTGAAAACTCCGCTGTATGAACTGTTCACGCGGTTTTTTTTGCTACAATAAACAAGGTTCAAGGTCAGATTTTTAAATGTGTCGGAATTGATTTACGCTCAAATTGTCTTTCACACGGGCAGTTGTATGTTGGACTTTCTGACGGGCAAATCGGAAAACCAATTCCGATTCCACTTCCAAAACTAAAAATGTTGTTTATTCTGAAATACTTTGGGGTTTTGGAACTTTAAATATAAATATATTAATTCTATATCAAATAGGCTGCGGCGTAAAAGGTCTGACCCACGAATATCCAAACTTAGACTATAAATCAAATTAATTAGATCACATAAATGTAGAATATGTGCTTCTGATATTTTTGAAAACCCCGCGGTCCTCCAAGGTTAAAGTTATTCAGTTTGAAAAGGAGAATGTGCCGGTCTTTGAAACGTCCCGCAATCAATAAAATGATGATGATTATAGCAAGCAACATCAACTGTTTCCCCTTTCATATCTAGATTTTCGTCGATCCATTTCCAAAGTGTTAAACAGTCGATATTATTCAATATTGACAGTTTGGAAAAACAATCATTCGATCACGTGAAAAATTCCTCAAAATTTTTATCTTATTCATATCGATATCTCTTTCTTTCTAAGAAGGAATTCTTTCGACAATTAATCATAATGAAAATCTTATTTGTTTACAGATGTAACATGGTTGATTGGAAGTATGGCACTTGAAAAAATTTTCCCGAACGAAATCAGGAACATACTAAAAATACTATAACATCTGGGGAGACTATCGTCTCATCAGGAAAGGAACCATATCATCTGAATGGTATTATCATTCAACCTATCTAGATTCATCTATTTTCAGAAGTATAAAATGCCTTCAATGTATTTTCAGACTCTCACTACAAGTTTTGATTTCAAGGAGGAGTGATTTCATTAGAAGATTCATCCTGACCGAAACACTGAAATTATAAGTCGAGAACAATGAGCCCAGAAGAAGAAGGTGGTCGGGGAGGTGGGTCTCCACCAGCTACCGGAGCAGCTTTGCATCAATCTCATTATCCTCTTTCTGCTAGTCCAGCATCGGGTACGGAACCGTGTGCCCGCGATACCCTCTCGACACCCGTTCCCGCAGCAGATACGACGACAAATATATCAGAATCTGCTATTCTTACTATGAAACAACAAATAATTACTCCAAATTCAAGCCCCACTTGTGGAGACGTTGAGAAATTTGATGGTAAAATAGTATACAATCCAGATGGGTCAGCTTATATTATCGAAGGAGAGAGTGAGCTAAGTGATGATGAGTCTTTACCAGAAGGTTGTATTATCGATGGTAGAGGGGTATCAATTCCCCACAGCTTAGTTTTTCCACAAATAGCCAATGCTTATTATGTATCAAGATTATATGCCCACCAAGCATATCATCAACACAAACATCAAAAATCAACCATTTCATCATCAAACCCTGAACTTCCTATTATGCATAGTTATCGAGTTATCAGTTATCGAAGTTCCGAAGGCACAAAACAATTTCCACCGATAACATCAACGCCTGGTACATCTCTTACTACCGTCCCAGTCAAACCCATTCTGATGTGTTTCATTTGCAAATTAAGTTTTGGATATTCTAAAAGCTTTGTAGCTCACGCTCAAGGAGAACATCAATTAACATTGATGGATGACGAGAGGCAGATACTATCCCATTCTACAGCCTCAGCAATAATACAAGTCGTAGGTAGAAATAAGCAGCCGATTATTAGTTTTTTGGAACCTGTTCCAACATCTGCACTCTCTCAGGACTCTACAGAAAAGAGTTCATTGCAGTATCCGAATATTGACGATGATTCGAGAACGCAAGAGTCTTCGGTTAAATCTAGCATGAAGACAAATACATTGAATGATTTCAATCCAAGCCAATCCAAGCCAATTTCTTCCACTTCATCTACTATCATCAATCAGAATATGATGTATAATCATCAAAAACAACATAGCCAGTGGGTTAATACGCAAGTCAGTAGTTCGTCATGGTCAAAAGTTGCTGAAAACTTCGCGAACAATAACTCTCCGTCAACAATATCAACATCTCCAAAAGCATCTCAAGGCTCATTCGTTAGCTTATCACAACATCCACCTAATTTTCTCAGTGGAACAACTATTGGAGTATGTCCTGAACATATTCAAGGCAGGCCAAGTGGTATTGAGTGTTCGAAATGTGAATTGATATTGACAAGTAGTAGATTATCTGTAACAGGAGGATCATTAACAGGAATCCACAGTAGAAATTCGTGCAAAACTCTGAAATGTCCAAAATGTAATTGGCATTATAAGTATCAAGAGACTCTTGAAATCCATATGAAAGAAAAACACCCAGAAACTGAAATATCCTGTATCTACTGTATCGCTGGTCAACCTCATCCAAGACTTGCAAGAGGTGAAACATATACTTGTGGGTACAAACCTTATCGATGTGAAGTATGTAACTATTCCACCACTACGAAGGGTAATTTGAGTATACATATGCAGAGTGATAAGCACTTGAACAACATGCAAGAGCTTCAACAAAGTGGGAGTAACTCTAATGCAAATAATCCATCTTCTTCTCAAGATTCGCCAATTTCAATTCAAAGTCCACACCAAGCGAGTCATAGTCCATTGATGAATAACCAAGCAACGACAAGTCAAGGGAAGCCAAAACCCACTTTTCGATGTGATGCATGTAATTATGAAACGAATGTAGCTCGAAATCTTAGGATTCATATGACAAGTGAAAAACACACTCACCATATGTTGGTCTTACAACAGAATATTAAACACATACAAACATTGTCAGTGCTCCAATCTCATCACCAACAAACACAGCAGAGTCAGATTCAACATCAACAACTTGAGCAGTTTTTTCATCTGGGAAATTTAGACAAACCTCCACATGCTGAAGCTGCTTTAGCGGATATGGCTTATAATCAAGCTTTATTGATACAGATGATGACAGGAGGTCAGTTACCGCCACATTTGTCATCAGAAATTATTGGAGGACTTGCCAATATTAATGCTGTGACAAACGTTGGAACAGATATTGGCTTATCTCCAGAAAGTATGGAACCACCACCTGAGCCTTCAGATCCTGACCCTTCACATCTTTATCAATGTTGTGTTTGTAATAATTTCTCAACAGATTCCATGGAAGAACTTGGGATCCATTTGACTTCTGATCGAACAAAGATTCGTGAAGGAGAAATACTAAGCAATGTTTCCGGTCAATTCATTTGTAAACTATGTTCCTACAAGACTAACTTGAAAGCTAATTTTCAACTACATTGCAAAACAGATAAGCATTTACAAAGATTGCAACATGTCAATCATGTCAAAGAAGGAGGGTCGCAGAATGAATGGAAACTCAAATATCTCGCTTCTCCATCAAGTGCGGCACAAATTCGCTGCCACGCTTGTGACTATTATACAAACAGTATCCATAAACTAGCTTTACATATTGCTTCTCCTCGGCATGAAGCTGCATCTCTATTGTTTCGACATATTGTTGAAGCAAGTAACAATGTTTCATCGGCATCAAAACTTTATCATTGTGCTTTGTGTGGATTCAGTACAAAAAATAGATTACCTTTGTTGCAGCATGTTAGATCTATTAGGCACTTCCAAATGGAGCAATTACATCAATTACACCGAAGATCAGGAATGCAAGGGGCTGAAGTTCCACACACTGATATCGGTGAAGTTTTCCAAGTTACTTTAGATCCAAACGGAACTTCTGAAAGCCTTGAGTTGAAACCTCAGATGGACGTATCAGCTTCTGATATAACGAATACTGGTGAGTCTCAAAATCTCAAATATGTTAAAATAAGAGAACCATTCTTTGAATACATTATATCGAAATTAATTCGTACATTCTTTATGATTCTCATTTTACGTCAATAAAACCCACGTATCCGAGAGTTCTCCCGAATTCTGAGAGAGCAAATCGAAAGAGGAGACTGAGCATTTCCAGATTCATGCGTTGCCGGTTTTTTGATGTTTTGGGGTTCGAAGGTAAATGAACCATGAAAATTGATAACTCGAGAAAAATGTGGTGGTACAAATCGAAAGATTATGAAGGAGTAAATTTACACGGAATCTGTTGCGACAGATGGAAAGAGGAGCGAGGATGATTTCTTAAACTGAGATTCCAAATTTGAAAAAAAAATCACGCGTGGGCATATAGTAAGCCGAAGAAAACCATGTACTACCGTTTTTTATATTTGGGAGATTACAAGGTGAAAAAGAAACATGAAAAATGATGGTTTGATAAAAATGTGGCAGAACAAACAAAAGATGAGGTGAAGAGATCCAATTTTAACTGGTCATAAGTTCAAAATAGTGATTTGGGGTGGGTGAACAATTTTCGCACATGCGTCCACGTTAAATATTTTTAAAAAACTACAAAGAATTGAATTTATTATCTGTTTCGACAGATCAAGAGAGGAGCGAGGACACTTTCGATTTTCGATTATTGGACTGTAATTATGCTTTTTAACTGTCATGATATTGTTGTCACGAGTCACCATTCTACCTGGACATTTCTTCTGGAAATTAATACATATCCAAGAAATATTGCCAGTAGATTGGGCTAGTCTATGTATGACATAAGAGTATCCATTGAAGTTCAACTTATCTTGGCTTCTTTCACTGTTGACAAACTCCATTCTCGGATACACAGTTTAAAATTTTCTCTCTTATTGTTAACTCGCTTGAAATTTATGACTGAATGACTTCTGATTGCAATGGAAACCATTTATACTAGATTCTGAGTAAATGATGAACTGGGATGAATCGGGATGAATCGGGATGAATTAGGATGAAGTGGGATAAGCGGGAATGAAACGGATATAAAAAAGTTTATATTTCATTGGCCAATTAGATAATATTCCGTTGATAATTCTGAATCAATTTTTCTCTGATTGAATTGGTGAATAAATGGAGACAGAGGAATTTAGAGGGGGAGATTCATATGCGAATCTTGAGAATACGGAAATATGATTACCTCACTGGCTGAGAGCATGGTTGGGGCCTCTCTCTCTCTTCATTTTATAACTGTTTGTAACTCTCTGTTATTTATCCAATGTCGTGTGAACTATCAAACCCTAACCAGTTGACATAATCTTGATTTCTACATTTTTTAAATCATTTTTTCAATCAAATAAAAATCTAAATACTTAAATTCCAATAGTGTATAACCTTTCTCAAATATCGACACCATTTGTGTATGTCTCGAGACATGTCTGGCCAGACGTATTGTTGTTGAATGAGACTAAGTGTAACTTTACCGCTGGGGTGAACCGCGTCAAATGAAACTTTTCCAAACGATCAAAAACTATTTCAAGATGCTCAATGTTCTTCTTTATTACGCGAGGCGACAAATATGTCGTCTATCCCACAAAACATGAAATATTTCTGAAATATTTATATGTCCGCGAAAAGGCTGCAAAAAATATTTCAATGAAAGATTTTTGAAATATGTTTGCAATATAGTTTGGAATATTTCATTGAAAGGTTTCTGAAATATTTTTGAAATATTTCAATGACCTTTTATCGGGAATCAAAGAATCTTTCATGAAAGATTTCTGAAATATTTCAGCAATATAGTTTGAAATATTCCATTGAAAGATTTCTGGAAGGTTTTTGAAATATTCCAATTGCCATTCATCAAGCCCCGAAGGATCTTCCATGGAAGATTTCTGATATATTTCACCAATATTATTACCTTATTATTATTATTTATCTGGACATTATTTCGCTCACAATTACAATGCAATCTATACATAAACATATATTTATACATCTATCGATCGCACTCGGGTTAGGAGACCATATACTTAATCGGCCTTATATACAAACCGTTCCATTTTCCCGTCACTTGCAAGAAAGTAACGTGAACCCTGGCGGCTAATAGGAGAACTTACTCGGAGACGTTGTTCAACTTCGGGTGACAAATCATGATCGATTTGGAAAGAAAATTACGTCCATTTCTTCTTTTTTTAATTACCAAGTCAAATGTTAATTAAAACATATGTAAGAGATGAATTGTTACCATGAGGTCTGGGAATTCGGGGTCGATGAGTGCAGGTGTGCGCACAATCATGGCCGCTCCGCCTCGAGTATGAGAACGTTGCGTTCTCGAGGCTCGATGGCATTTTGTTTGCCTTGTGTACATTTTGACGATGTGTCAATTGCGACCGACTGGCGACGAGTTTTCAGATCACCATGGTAACAAAAAGTTGAATATGAAAACTTTGTATTTGATGGGGTAGAATAAAACCGACAGCTGGACGAAATAGATGTGCTTGATTTCATTTATAAATAAGAGTATTTGGAACAATATTTCCGAGAAGACGTCTACTACAATATGGTGCCGTGACCAGGATAACTGAACCAAATTTCGGAAAATCTTGGTTTCTACTGTGAATTTACGTGAGTTCCGCGGAGTGTAATGCTACGGGAACGTAATCTCCAACGGCGACCGGGGAGCGACAACGACGCGCCGCCACCGCCACAACCTCAATGAGACCGCGCAGCCCAGCGTCGCCCGGATGATGGTGATGCGCCACTGCCGCCGCCACCACCGCAAGCTTTACGAGGCCGCGCAGCCCAACGTCGCCCAGCGGACGGCGATGTTTCGCCTCCTCCCACACGAGCTCCACGAGGCCGCGCAGCTCAGCGTCGCCCTGAGGATGGCGATGTGTCGCCGCCACCGTTGCAAGTCGACGAGGCCGCGCAGTCCAGCGTCGCCTGGTGGACGGCGATGTATCGCCTTCGCCACTACCTATTAAACGAGGTCGCGCAGATCGACGTCGCCGAGAGGACGGCGATGTGTCGCCGCCGCCGCCGCCGCCGCAGCAAGTTCCACGAGGCCGCGCAGCCCAGCATCGCCCTGAGGATAGCGATGTGTCGCCGCCGCCACAAGCTTTACGAGGCCGCGTTGCCCGGCGTCTCCCGGTGGACGACGATGTATCACTGCCGCCGCCGCAAGCTTTACGAGGCCGCACAGCCCAGCGTCGACCTGAGGATGGTGATGTATCGCCGGCGCCGCCGCGAGCTTCACGAGGCCGCGCAGCCCAGCGTCGCCCTGAGGATGGCGATGTGTCGCCGCCACCGCCGCAAGCTTTACGATGCCGCGCACCCCCGCGCCGCCCTGAAGATGGCGATGTGTCGCCGCCACCGCCGCAAGCTGCACGAGGCCGCGCAGCCCAGCGTCGCCCTGAGGATGGCGATGTGTCACCGCCTCCCACACGAGCTCCACGAGGCCGCGCAGCTCAGCGTCGCCCTGAGGATGGCGATGTGTCGCCGCCACCGTTGCAAGTCGACGAGGCCGCGCAGTCCGGCGTCGCCTGGTGGACGGCGATGTATCGCCTTCACCACTACCTATTCAACGAGGTCGCGCAGATCGACGTCGCCGAGAGGACGGCGATGTGTCGCCGCCGCCGCCGCCGCCGCAGCAAGTTCCACGAGGCCGCGCAGCCCAGCATCGCCCTGAGGATAGCAATGTGTCGCCGCCGCCACAAGCTTTACGAGGCCGCGTTGCCCGGCGTCTCCCGGTGGACGACGATGTATCACTGCCGCCGCCGCAAGCTTTACGAGGCCGCACAGCCCAGCGTCGCCCTGAGGATGGTGATGTATCGTCGGCGCCGCCGCGAGCTTCACGAGGCCGCGCAGCCCAGCGTCGCCCTGAGGATGGCGATGTGTCGCCGCCACCGCCGCAAGCTTTACGATGCCGCGCACCCCCGCGCCGCCCTGAAGATGGCGATGTGTCGCCGCCACCGCCACAAGCTGCACGAGGCCGCGCAGCCCAGCGTCGCCCTGAGGATGGCGATGTGTCACCGCCACCGCCGCAAGCTTTACGAGGCCGCGCAGCCCCGCGTCCCCCGGAGGATGGTGATGTATCGCCGGCGCCGCCGCGAGCTTCACGAGGCCGCGCAGCCCAGCGTCGCCCTGAGGATGGCGATGTGCCGCCGCCACCGCCGCAAGCTTTACGAGGCCGCGCAGCCCAGCGTCGCCCTGAGGATGGCGATGTGTCACCGCCACCGTCGCAAGCTTTACGAGGCTGCGCAGCCCAACGTCGCCCAGCGGACGGCGATGTTTCGCCGCCTCCCACACGAGCTCCACGAGGCCGCGCAGCTCAGCGTCGCCCTGAGGATGGCGATGAGTCGCCGCCACCGTTGCAAGTCGACGAGGCCGCGCAGTCCGGCGTCGCCTGGTGGACGGCGATGTATCGCCTTCGCCACTACCTATTCAACGAGGTCGCGCAGATCGACGTCGCCGAGAGGACGGCGATGTGTCGCCGCCGCCGCCGCAGCAAGTTCCACGAGGCCGCGCAGCCCAGCATCGCCCTGAGGATAGCAATGTGTCGCCGCCGCCACAAGCTTTACGAGGCCGCGTTGCCCGGCGTCTCCCGGTGAACGACGATGTATCACTGCCGCCGCCGCAAGCTTTACGAGGCCGCACAGCCCAGCGTCGCCCTGAGGATGCTTTACGATGGCAAGCTTTACGATGCCGCGCGCACCCCCGCATCGCCCTGAAGATGGCGATGTGTCGCCGCCACCGCCACAAGCTGCACAAGGCCGCGCAGCCCAGCGTCGCCCTGAGGATGGCGATGTGTCACCGCCACCGCCGCAAGCTTTACGAGGCCGCGCAGCACCGCGTCGCGCTGAGGATGGCGATGTGTCGCCGCCACCGCCACAAGCTGCACGAGGCCGCGCAGCCCAACGTCGCCCAGCGGTTGGCGATGTTTTGCCGCCTCCGCCGCAAGCTGCACGAGGCCGCGCAGGCCCGCGTCGCCCTGAGAATGGTGATGTGTCGCCGCCGCCGCTGCAAGCTCGACGAGGCCACGTGGCTCAGCACTGCTCTGTGGACGGTGATTTTCGCCTCCACCACCTACCTTTCAACGCCACTCGAATCGACGTCGTTCATACATAGATATTTCTCCGATCAGGTTATCAAAACGAATGCGTTTCAATGAGAATAATGATGCGTCTGAGTACATTTATCAGTATGAAAAAACTAATTTTTCAAATGATTATCATAATCATAGCAACGTAGCTGCATCTATTCCATACTCGGGCGAGGATTCGGGTAATGCTCAATCCAATCACATCGTAGAGAATCGAGTCAATCCATGCCATTATTCCGAAATGCTTTGCAAAAGTTTGAATACTTTGATAGAATCTTCATCATTGAATAATTGTTCTCTTATAAATCGATTAACCTCTGCAAAAGAATTGCCGACGTTTTCGGGAGAACCTCTTGAGTGGTTCTGTTTCAAAAAAAGGTACGAATTGTCAATGGCATTAGGTAATTACAGTGAGGAAGAAAATATTCTGAGATTGAGTGATGCTCTGAAAGGGAATGCATACGCTACCGTTGAGAACTTGTTACATTCAGGTGGTGGAGATGCAGCTTCGATAATGAGTACGCTTGATTTACGTTACGGTAATAGGAATGTAATCATCGAAAGAATTGTGATGAGCATTAGAAATTTACCTAACGTTTCTCCGGGGTCAATTAATATGATAGATTTTGCGACAAAATTCAGTAACGCAGTGGTTGCTATTGAAAAAATGGATGGCATTGGTTATCTGTATAATCTAGATCTTTTGAAAGAGATGCTTGAAAAATTATCAGCAAGTACTTTGAATAGCTTCATTAGATATTTGGCCAAACGAAATGAAACTATGTCAAATCTGATGGATTTAGCGGAATATTTACAATCAGAAGCTCAAATGTACTCGTTGGTTGGGTGTATCGATTTATCGAACAGTAATTATCAAAATAATCAAAAATCTAAGCTCAAAAGCTCTTCAATCAATAGTTCAACTTATATTACTATGACGGCAGAATCAGTCGATTCAGTAGAATCAATTTTCGTAGTAGATTCAAAGAAATGTATAAGATGTAATAAAACAGATCACTCGTTGCCAAGTTGTAGAGAATTTGCTAAGGATATTCCGGGGAGACGTTGGCGAATAGTTAACAGATCGCGTTTGTGTTACGTATGTCTAGGCTCGAATCATTTCAAAGATAAATGTAGAAGTAAGGGATGTACAGAATGTCGGGGACGACATCATAATCTACTCCATGATTCTTTCACAAAGAGAGTTGTTGCGAAAACAATCCAAAATCAGGACAAGCTTTCGACACCTGGCGGTGAAACTGTTAATTCAATCGAGTTGGAAAGTGTTTCCTCAGAAATTTGACTAGATTCCCCTATATTACTACGAATGATACCAGTGAAAATATTCGGAAATAAACATGTTATTGATACTTATGCACTGCTTGATGATTGTTCAACAACTACCTTAATCGACAAAGATTTAGCGCATAATATCGACATCAAGGGTCCTCAAATTTTTTCCCCTGTTGAAAAAAATCGACTGGATTTCCAGCTGGATTTGCACTGAATTTCAGCTGGATTCTAGCTGGGTTCTAGCTGGATTTTGACTGGATTCCAGCTGGATTTCAGCTGGATTTGGGCTGGATTCCAGCTGGAAACGAAAAATCCAGGTGAAGTGATGCAGGGAAAATCCAGTGAGTTTCCCGAATAATCCAGCTGGATCCTGAGATAATCCAGCTGGATTTCACTAGAATCAGGGTTATATCGTTATTATACATCCAGCAGATTTTCCGGATAATCCAGCTGGATTCGCCACCGTAGCTCGCTGTTCTAGAACCGAAAAAATCCAGCTGGATTATTGAAAAGTCCAGCTGGATTCGACGCCATAGCCCACTGCTCCCATACCGAAAAATCCTGCTGGATTCGTTCATAATCCAGCTGGATTCGCCGCCGTAGCCCGCTGTTCTAGAACCGAAAAAATCCAGCTGGATTGTCGAAAAGTCCAGCTGGATTCTTTCATAATCTAGCTGGATTCGACGCCGTAGCTCGGTGCTCTCAAATCGAAAAATCCAGCTGGATTATCCGGAAAATCTGCTGGATCTATAATAACGATATAACCCTAATTCTAGTAAAATCCAGCTGGATTATCTCAGGATCCAGCTGGATTATTCGGGAAACTCACTGGATTTTCCCTGCATCAATCCACCTGGATTTTTCGTTTCCAGCTGGAATCCAGCCCAAATCCAGCTGGGATCCAGCTGGAATCCAGCCCAAATCCAGCTGGGATCCAGCTGGAATCCAGCGTAAATCCAGCGTAAATCCAGTGCAAATCCAGCTGGAAATCCAGTCTGTGGTGTATGCATGTGACTGACGAGTCAGCACATTTCGGGCGTTGAGCCTCGGCGCGCCCGCACGAGCGGCAGTTGCATTCCAGCTGCGCTTTGAGCATGTATAGCATGATGTGATTCTAATAAATATATATATCCTATCATATTCAGATAGACCATTGATTAACCTTACCCACGATCAAGACATTACACAGTCGATTTTCTTCAACAGGGTAGGTATTCAAGGTATCAATTCTCAAAACGTGGTTCAAAGAATCAGTGAAAACGTATAGTTTGAATTAGAGACGATCAGAGGCAAACATAAAGTGAATAATTCCCAATACAGTCATTATCAAAAGAGACAGCTTCCCTTTGTAAAAATTCTCTTTGTATAGATATAATTCCGTATCAAAAAGTATCTCCGGGAATTTTTATCGGTCAGAATAATTGGGAACTCATATTTCCTTCAGAACTGAAAAAAATAAGAGTACAACCATTCGCAATTTCCCGTTGTATTTTAGGTTGGTGCATTCATGGTCCAGTGAAATTACAAAACGTTCAAAATAGCTCTGTATTTGTTAACGATTCTGTCTATTTATGTAAAGAATTATATTTAACAAACGATGAAGAACTGCCTTTGGACTCACTTGTGAAAAAATATTTTCAGATCGATTCTTTCGGATTTGATACATGCGATAAGTCAAATAATTTAGACAAACGAGCTTCAGAAATTCTCAAGAGCGAAAGCCGTCGTGTCGGTAAGGCATGGGAAACAGGGTTGCTATGGAAAGATGATATTATCACATTACCTGACAGCAAACAACAAGCTGAAAAACGGTTATATTCAATCGAAAGAAAGCTTGACAGAGACCCAGAGTATGCAGCACTTTATTACCGTGAGATGAATCGTTTATTCGAACTTGGATATGCGGTTAGATTAAATAAAGTTACGGAAGGGGTGCGGCAATGGTATTTACCACATTTCGGTGTTAAACATACCAGTAAACCCGGGAAACTGCGACTGGTTTTTGACGCTGCTGCGAAAAGCTCTGGAGTGAGTTTGAACGATTTACTATTGAAGGGACCAGATTTGCTGAAATCATTATTCGGGATATTGTTGAGATTCCGACAGCGGCTGATAGCTGTTAAAGGAGATATTAGTGACATGTTTCTAAAAATTTTGATAAACGATGATGATATTGAAAGTCAAAGATTTTATTGGAGAGGAAAAGATCGATCAGGGGAGCCATGGGAATGCGCGATGCGATCAATGTTATTCGGGTCTAGATCATCACCGAGTTCTGCAATTTATGTGAAAAACGAAAACGCGTTAGAATTTAAATCAACAAAACCAACTGCAGCTAAAAGTATTATAGAAGATTCTTATATGGACGACTACTTGAAGAGTTTTGATACAGAAGAACAAGCCATTTCAGTAGTTCGCGATGTGATTGAAATAAACGCTACAGCTGATTTTCATATGCATGGGTGAGCTAGTAATGGGTCGAAAGTAGTAAAAGGCATAACTGATCAGATCATTAAAAAATCAGTTAGCTTAGACAACGCACAAAATGAAAAGGTACTGGGATTAAATTGAGACAGGATGTCAGATGAATTAAGCTTCAAGATAGATTTATCTAAAATCCCTCGTGATATTTTAAACTGTCGTAAAAAACCAACGAAGCGTGAATTTCTTCGCATAATTATGTCAGTATATGATCCTCTCGGATTTATAACGCCTTATACAATTTTTTCAAGAATAATTATGCAAGAAATTTGGCTGAGTGAGATTAAATGGGATGAAGAACTTAAAAATGAAGAATTTGAATCTTGAAAGAAGTGGTTAGAAAATCTATTTAAAGTTCGCGAATGTCGCATTCCGAGATTTTATTTTCATAGCCAGAATCAAACTAAAATCAGTTTACATTTTTTCTGCGACGCAAGTAAAAAAGCATATGCTTCAGTGGCTTATTTACGATTCAGTAATGTTGATAATAGTTCGGTAAATCTGTCATTCGCTGCAGCGAAAAGTAGGGTAGCTCCGGTAAAACCTATGTCTATTCCTCGGCTTGAGTTGCAAGCAGCTTTATTAGCAAGTCGATTGGCGAAATGTGTGACACAAGAACTTGAATTGAATATTTCACAAAGGCATTTCTGAACGGATTCAAGTACTGTGCTATCATGGTTACGTTCTGATCTTCGTTCTCAAAATGTATTCGTTGCTCATAGAATCGGTGAAATCTTGAAAAATTCTAATTTGAATGAATGGCGATGGATACAATCAAAACTCAATCCAGCTGATGACGCGACGTGTAATTTCGATTTCATGTATAATTCCGAATGTAGATGGTTAAATAGTCCAGAATTTCTATTAGACCCCGAGAAAGATTGTCCGATAAATAGATTCAACTTTGTAGATAATAATTATGAAAATCCGGATTTAATGAATTCTATCACGCTTACATGTACGGTAGATACAAATCAAAAACAACTAGGGATACCACGTTATGAACGATTCCCCCGTTGGCTCCGACTATTAAGATCTACTGCTCGGGCTTTAGCTGTTGTTGATTACTGGAATCTCAGGGGTGAAAAAGATATTTCACTCGTAAATTTGAGAAATGCGGAAACTCTGTGGGTCAAAGAAATACAGTCAGCATGTTTTGAAAATGATCTGATAAATCTATCTACAAATAAGCCATTAAGTAAGCTTAGTAAGATCGTAAGTTTGACGCCTATTTTAGATTCACGGGGGATAATTCGAGTAAGTGGAAGAGTACGTAAACTACCTATTGAAATTTTTCAAAATAACCCCATAATTTTAGATGTGAGACATTATGTAACGAGATTAATTATCAGATATTATCATGAAAAATTTGATCATGGGAGTCTAGAAACTGTAATCAATGAAATTCGACAAAAATATTGGATTATCGGACTCCGAAACACCCTACGATCCATCATCAGTAATTGCATTATTTGCAAAAAGTTAAGAGCAAAACCAGTGAGTCCATCGATGTCAGATTTACCGCCAGGACCTTTAGCTTTCAAACTCCGCCCTTTCTCACATTGTGGAATGGATTATTTTGGCCCCTTAACAGTAAGAATAGGAAGACGGACAGAGAAACGTTGGGGAGTATTATTTACATGCTTGAGTATAAGAGCTATACATTTAGAACTAGCTCACAGTTTGACAACCGATTCTGCGATAATGGCTTTACAAAGAATGGCTGCTAGGAGAGGTTTCCCGTTGAAAATCTATAGTGATTGGGGTACAAATTTCAAAGGCGCGGACAGAGAACTACGAGAGGCAATTTTGACTCTTGATCAAAATGATTTACGAAGATTTGGAATTAAAAATAACGTTGATTGGATTTTCAACCCTCCCGGTGCTCCTCATATGGGGGGCGTTTGGGAGAGATTAATTAAGACGGTGCAAATTGCCCTTCATTCTACTCTGAAAGAGGTATCTCCACGCGAAGAAATTTTAAAAACTGTATTAGTAGAGGTTGAACACTGTATAAATTCACGTCCCTTAGTTAAATGTTCAAGTGACCCTCAAGATCTTGAAGCTTTGACACCGAATCATTTTTTTATTGGGACCTTCTCAGGATCAATGAATTTCCATGGACATGGATCAAACGCAGTTTTCAACTTCAGAAGTCATTGGCGAATGACTCAGCATTTATCAGATGTATTCTAGCAACGATGGTTACGCGCATACTTACCCTCACAATTAAAAAGACAAAAGTGGTTTCTAAAAGAAAGCCCGTTCAAAGTAGGAGATCTAGTTTTGATTACTAACAATCAATCCTTGAGAAATGAATGGAAAATGGGTTTAATTTCTGAAACTTTTCCTAATGTCGATGATAATCAAGTACGCATGGTAGAGATACGAACGGCGTCAGGGATGCTGACCCGAGGATCGCGATACTTGATTAAACTATCAAATAATGAAGTGCAAAATATTTAGTTTTGCACTAAAGGGGGAGAATTGTAAGAGATGAATTGTTACCATGAGGTCTGGGAATTCGGGGTCGATGAGTGCAGGTATGCGCACAATCATGGCCGCTCCGCCTCGAGTACGAGAACGTTGCGTTCTCGCGGCTCAATGGCATTTTGTTTGCCTCGTGTACATTTCGACGATGTGTCAATTGCGACCGACTGGCGACGAGTTTTCAGATCACCATGGTAACAAAAAGTTGAATGTGAAAACTTTGTATTTGATGGGGCAGAATAAAACCGACAGCTGAACGAAATAGATGTGTTTGATTTCATTTATAAATAAGAGTATTTGAAACAATATTTCCGAGAAGACGTCTACTACAACATATATTTTGTTTAATCAATTATAATTACGTCGGATATTACATTAACTTACAGTGAAATCTTTCGGAAATCTTTCAGGAATATTTCAAGAAATGTTTCCTTGAAATATTTTTGAAATATTACACCGCAGCTTTGACTCTCAATAATCTGACAGAAAAATCTTTCAGAAATATTTCAAGAAAAGTTTCACTGTAATATGTTGGCGATGTTGCATCAATATTCCATGGGATATTTCGAGGAACTGTTTCAGAATTCTTTCAGTGAATCATCCATGAAATATTCCTGAAATATTACAGAAATATTTCATTGCGAGATTGGAAAATACGTTTCTGATCACTACATAGAAATATTACAGAAATATTCCAGAAATCTTACATTGAAAGATTTCAGTGAAATATTTTGAAATATTCCATTGCAATATTTCATGCGGTGTGGGATATGAGCAAAGTTAAATTCCAAGTCTGACAGGGCTGAATTTAAGTATCTTTGAAAAGCTTGTGAGGCATTCTTGAGACCAAAGATCATTACTGAATATTCATACAATCGAAATGGCGTTGTAACAGCTGTTTTTCAATATCATCCGTAAACATGAGAATTTGATGGAAGGCTCTATGTAAATCAAGTGCAGGAAAAATCTTTTAGCCATGTGCGAGAGCAGCCGTGTTTCCCGGTCGATAATCGGTGTTTCCTGGTCAGAGTAAGAATATCAAGGGCTCCTCCGGAAGAGTGTTTTCCGGTCGATTATCGGTGTTTCGCGGACAATCGATCGTGTTTTCCGGTCGATCGACCGGGAAACACCTAATTGAGCAGGAAACACTCTTTCCGAAGTGCCCATATTATCTTCTCTCTGACCGGGAAACACCGATAGTCGACCGGGAAACACTCTCTCTAAGGAGCCCATATTATTTTTTTCTGACCTTGAAACCCGGCCAATTGACCGGGAAACACCGATAATCGAGCAGGAAACACTGTTTCCGAGGTGCCCATATCATCTTCTCTCTGACCGGAAAACACCGATATATATATAATCGACCGGGAAACCCTCTTTTCGAGGAACCCATTAAATTATTTTTCTGACCGGGAATCACATTCGGTCAACTTCGATTACCGCTCAACCGTCCGGATTTCCCACCGGATTTCACCGGTGAAACCCCGCTATTTGACCGGGAAACACCAATGGTAAATGAAGTGGGAAATCCGGTCGATTATTTTCAACAGGGATTTCCCACCGAAAATTACCGACAAAACCCCGTTATTTGACCGAGAAACACCGATGGGAAACGCAGTGGAAAATCCGGTCGGTTTTTCTAAACAAAGCGGTTTTATTCCAATTATACGATGCTTCGTACTGTTCAATTTTTTATTGTATCATTCAAAATATGAATCCATTTGTAGTTCTTTTGGAGGCTACATTGTTTCTACATTCTACTTTTTAAGGGGTAATATCCGGAAATTTTTTTTCTTTTCATTTTTTTTATTGGCTTAAATCATGCTAAAACTATCCTAGAATCTAAATGTACAACTCCCAACGCGTTTTTCTCAAAACCATGTTTTCAAACTCGGCGAGCAGTATAACTGAAAAAGTTTACATCCGATTGACTTGAAATTTTTACTGTAGCTTCTTCATTAGATTATCTAGTGAAGCACCTATCATTTTAGCGATTGATTGACAAAAACAAAGTTATAAACAATTGAAATCGACTTTTTTTGTCGAAAAAAATTTTTTTTTTTCAAACCGTCGCCATTTTGCCAAAAAAAATTCTAAGAATATAATGATGTGTACTTCACTAGAAAATCTAATGAAGAAGCTACAGTTGAAATTTCAAGTCAATCGGATGTTAACTTTTTCCCTTAATGTACGATTAAATCTTTCACAAATTTTTGCCTTGAGATTACTGTACGTAGAATACAAACTTATTTTATACTTTTTTATGAGTTGCTGAAAGTGTTTATTATAACATTTTTTGTCCATATCTGTATGTAAATTCTTTGATATTCTTCCTAGATTGAGAATAGATTTCATAGCTGCAGTCACATCGTCGACAGTTTTTGTCTTGAGAGAAAGGGCCCAAGCATATTTAGAGAATATATCTATGGCTGTTAGCATGTATCAAAATCTTTTATTTTCTTTTGCATATGGCTGCGTCTCGAAAAGATCAGGTTGCCAAATTTCATCTAAACCTCGAACATCAAATTTTCGACGAGGATAGTTGCGATATGCTGGTTTATAAAGCTCGTCTACAACTGTCTGCTTCTGCATCTCCACCAGATGATTTTCACATCAACAATGAATTGAGATCATTAATGTTCTCCATTATATATTATTTGCCAAATTACGAACATCATCTGCTAGTTGATTGATTTTCACATTAATCTCGTCTCTATTAGCTTCAACAATATACATCAGTTCTATCATTTTTTTCCGCACACCTTCCCCTATATTTGTCATGATATTTGATGCAATTGGATTAAATATCTCATTCGAGGCAACAAAATTTGATTCATTCATATTTTTCAGGATTTTGAAATTGACTGCATTGTTGTCAAGAGTTGGCTCTGCTATATCAATGTCGTATTGACCATCGTCGTTGATTTTATAATCAGGTCCGAGTGGGCCTCGATGACTCGATGATCGCTTTAAATTATGTCCAAACACATCAATACTCATTTTGATACCGATACAAATTTTCAATTTGTTTCGAGTCGAGCTTAATATCACTTCTGAGCATTTATAAACGGAAAACGAGTACATAATATTCACGACTTCTTTTCTGCAGTACCACATGGTTACGAGATAATTGAAACTCCATCACAAGTTATCCATTTTCCAATTACTGTCAACTGTATTTTTATAATATATAGCTACAATTATGTGGTACAACTCGCTTTTTTTCAAACTCGAGTTTTTTCCATATTCCGCGCCGACGCATCAATTTTTTCAGAGTTCTAACAATGAAATATGAAAGCCTATTCGATCTTTCGATCGGTCACACCTAAAATCGCATCAAATCCTAATTTCACGAAGCATCAAAACATCAAAATTACAAAATATAATACCTTCCAGTTCTTTTCAGTCACTTCGTCGTCGCATGATATCTCGGTGCAAGATGTCTCTGCTCAGGTCATAAATGTTGTCCCACTCTTTAATTGACGAATGTTTATTCATTATTCCATGAGAAAGATCATAGAGTCCATTGTGATAATATTTCTCTGATTTTATATTTTCATGATTATATCATAGCCTTCTGAATGAAAGGTTCAAGCGAGTACTAATATTTTTAATTCTACCGTAGACAAACTTTTTGTCATAATCTCGAATCAGTTCTCGCAGTTGGATTCTACAGAGTAAATGCATCTATATAATTTTAAAAGTTCTATGATGAATAATTTTAGCATTTAAAAATGAATATACTTGTTCTAAGTTTACACCTGGTGGTTCTGTAATTTCTGTAATTCCATCCTCAATATTTAGGTACACATTCTTATTGTATTGCTCTTACGTCAAATTATATTTTCTCTCTAATATATATCGATTTATTATGGACCAGAACTACCCAAATCTGAGCAAGTGAAAGTACAGAAACCAGTTTATACTTGTCCTGGCATTTTTAAGTACATTCCAACCTTCGTCTTCAGAAAGCTGTACCTTTTATTGGAACGGATTCATACTATTCAATCTGAAATGCACACATTAAAATACTATTATTTGACATAGAATTCCGAAACGCGTCTTAGAGCCTGTAAAGTTATCACAGGGTTATCGTAGGAAGCGAACGCATGGCTTGACACTGGTTACAATATATTTCATGAATCATACTATATTATCTCATGTACTGGCATAATTTTCTGCCCATATTATGCCCATAAACAGATCGATCCTGACGTACGACTTGGGTCCGTCTGGTTCTAATTTTTCACCGTCCAATATTACTTCTGGGTCACGGCATAGTTTTCAAAAAAGTATGCTCCAGTATGGAATGACAAATAGGAGACTAAGGTTGACCGGGAATCATACGATTCCATAATAAGAGTTGCCTAATTTCCAAGCTCTCTTCTATAGACGGCAGAGCGCCGACTCTCTTTCGAGAGGGCGCCGCGCTATACTTTATACACGTGCGACTCAACGCCTCGCCATCTGCAGGCGCACCATGGTACTTGGTCGCGGTAACTCGAAAATGAGTTCATACTCTTCAATTATATAAAGCTCATTGAAAATTGGATCAAATCTTTCAGTAATTGCATTAACAAGAAGAATGTTCTCACAAGAAACTGCCTAGAAAAGTTTCAGTTGAAGTGGAGATCCAAATGTGAAGTAGTCTCCTGGTTGTTAGCAAAATAAGTTGATAATCCTCAATTATATAAAGATTTGAAGATTGAATCAAATCTTACGGTAATTGCATTAAAAAGGAGAATGTTCCTAAGATCATTTAATTATATATGAACACGGAATAGAATGTTGAAAAAACTAATAAAAAACGAGAATTTTCAGCTTTTGGTACAGAAAATGTCATTTCAATTATTGTATATAGGAAGTGTTATTCTCAAAATATTAGGCCTTGTTCGTAATCAGCGACCCGGAAAACCCGTGGATACCAATTTTCATAAGAAAAACATTGATGCAAAAACTGCGTGACGTGCAAAGAGTTAAACTCCAAAGTATCACGTCTTGACGTGGATCAATTTATCATAATCAGACGTGCATATACACACATTCATACAAACATATATTTACACACGCACCCCACATCAAGTCCAATTATCCCCGAAGTGACACTTTCTATAGACAAACATTTCAACTGATGCTTTCTATAAATCAAAATCTGAAATGACACATTGTATTTGTTATTTATTTGTACACTGAGAAAAAAAGTCAGTCAAAACAACTGCCACTGCCAATGAATACGAGCAACTGCCGCGGTGTCATTGATTTAACAGAAAATGATATTGAAACAAAAAAGTATCAGTTGGACTAATGAGTATTTAGTTAATTCAAAGTATCTATGTATGTTGAATTGACTGAAGCGAGTTACATTGATTGAATAGGTGAGAATCAATTGTAACAATTGATTTTTTTTGGTTAAAATGACAACGTATTCGTTGGAATGATCAACGTATTCGTTGGAACGATCAACGTATTCGTTGGAACGATCAACGTATTCGTTGGAACGATCGACGTATTCGTTGGAACAATAAGTATTTGTGTTAACTTATCAAATATATCAAAGTTAATGTAATATTTGACGTAATCATAATTGATTCGACAAAATATATGTCTGAATTAACATTTGACTTGATAATTAAAAAAAGAAGAAATGGAAGTAATTTTCTTTCGATCGGTCACCCGAAGTTGAACAACGTCTCCGCGAGTCAGTTCTCCTATTAGCCGCCAGGGTTCGCGTCTTTCTCGCAAGTGATGGGAAACGAGGACGGTTTGTATATAAGGCCGATTAAGTATATGGTCCTCAACACGCGTATGCGAACAATATAGGTGTATATACGTACATGTACCTGCGATGTATCTCATGTCAGTATTGCGACTGCGTTGTAAGTGCGAGCGAAATAATATCAAGATAAATAATAATAATAATAACCAATGTATGTAAATAGGCGCTTCTTTGAATTTCTGGTGATTCAGCTACCTCACCGAGTCTAAGGGCAGCATATATGTATGTATGTATATATATATATATATATATTATCACCGCCGTATTTATTATTAATAATTAATACTGTAATGGCCTTAGAGCCTGGAGCATGATAACAAATGCGCGCACGAGGTGGTGAAACTCGTGTGCGCGGGAATAGGATCTTTGGCAGGAATAGCGTGGCAATAAAGAATGCACAACGGTTCTGACGAACACAAAGTTTATTAATTAAGATAAAGGGAAGATTCTACACAAGTATGAGGCATCGAGCCTCGGGTCGCGTCTCGCGGGCCGGAGCGAGAGAGAGCGCGAACGCGTGTTGGCCGGGAGAGAGAGAGATGATGATCGAGCGGCACTTACTCGGCGTTGCGTGGGTCTCCGGCTCTATTCGGCGGTCGCGGTCAGCTCGGTCGCGGGCGCACGGGTAGTGAGCTGGTGGACCTAGGGGATGTCGCTGTCGTGTTCCTGGGGCGCGGTAGCACCTCGGGGCGGTCTCGCTATTCGAGGGCACGTGCTATCGCGCGCGAGGGCCGGCAATAAACTGATAAGCTTCCGCCACGCGCTGGGCCGGCCGAGCTTGCTTCGGCCGTGTCCGGCTGACGTCACGCGGCGCGAGGTTTGAATCCCGATCGCGGCGCGGTCTCTCTCTCTCTTACCTTGTCGACAGCGCTGGCTCTCTCGCTGGGCGCTGAAACATAACTTAAAATTGACAAACAATATAATATTGTGGAGAGAGATCTCACAGGGCCTGATAATGAATTATCCGCCCGTGACAATATATATATATATATACACACACACACATTTTTCCTCTCAGTCTTGAATACGTTCAATGGTTGTATCAACACTTTATGATCGTCAAGTTAACTGCCACGTCTATTGAATTGAAGGAAAAATATGATGGCTCGTATTTATTGGCGAATGGCAGTTGTTTCGACTGACTTTTTTTCTCAGTGTATATTGAAAAAATGTTCTATTATATATTTCTCCATTTCATCATACACTTGATTTGTTCAAAAGAACACTAATGAATTATGAAGAAATAATGATTTGAACATCTGATCTCCCATTATCCACTTGCCTTTCTTTCTTTCACACCGTGGGGTGAAAATTCTATAGCTACCAGACACGAATGAATGTTAAAATTCTGTTCGAGTCAAATCATCATCATACACATAGAAACCCGTTTCTAAAATATTATCACGATTTTTCGTCTTGTTTACACCTTGCTTGAGAGTAAATATCAAGGAATTCAAAAATTCGTATGCCACTATTTTGACAAGTCTCTGTAAACAGCTGCTGCAATTACTCTCCATTCGTTTTATCGACAATACTCCTTCATTAATGACACATTTACACGTTGGTCAGTTAAACGCGCTATATATAGTGTTGCCAAATTGCCCAAAGTGTACAACGAACAACGAACATGCGTACAAAATATATAGAAACAGATACAGCGTTACAATGAGTTCGGCTTACTATATATATATTTCACTGATAACAAATTCAGAAGATTTCACAGTTTTTTTCCCATATATTATTTTTTGAGACGTTGAGTTATTAGATCATTCAATTTTAATAAAAATGAGTTACCTTCATTCAGGTTACGTTAGTTGCATGTGAAAGTTCGAAAATTCAAATGGAAATAATTTTGTTGAAAGCATTTGTATGACTATCCAATTTGATTTCATTCGAAAGAACGAATTGCAAACTCTCACATTTAAAAATGAGCAATAATTTGAGTATAAAAGGTTTATGGAATTCCTGCATCAATGTTGATCTTAAACAGTTTGTAAAATCCCTACCTTGTACTATCTCTTATTTTTATTGAAGTTTTCCACGTCTAAGGTGTAAAAAAACTGTGGATTTGCCACTATAAGATGTCGACTGAAAATTCTGAAAAATTCAATAAATTATCCGTGTTGGATGATTTTTGGTACCAAGGGGTTTCCTGGGTCGCTGAATACGAATAGAACAAGTGAGAGTGTAGAGGGAGTAGTAATTGTGAAAACATGGAATAATGAAGGCAATGGATGATGGGGGAACGAGCTACTTCGCCTCAAGGCAAAATAATCGTTCGAACAGAAGTATTATGAAGGTAGCGAATGATGTGATATGTCCGATACCACTTTGAATGGGATTTTTGAGGTAAATGCTCCATGGAGCTGATAATAGGGGTATTCAAGAGTAGTCGTGGGGAAGGCAGGAACAACCAGAGGGCTCCCTGTCGAAAAGTATTGAGCTGGAATGGGTCATACTTCCCAGACAGACCTCTACGTAAATTCCAACATAGATTTCTGCGTCTACACGAGTCAGGATTGAGTGGTTAGAATAGGGCCTTCGTCTACATATATTTTTACATAAATTTCTATGAAGATTCGTACATCCGTATCGAGCTGGAATGGGGATCATACTTTCGACATAGACTCATATCTAGATTCTTACACAGTTTTTCACATAGAAAACAATCTCAAGTAAGCATTTGGAATAGAGCTACATGGATTTTTACTAAAATTTGAATAGATACTTTGACAGAGATAGTGACCCGTATCGATCTATGGAGTCTTTCTAGAAATATGCCAGGTAAAATTCTATATACAAATCTACGTAGAGATATATGTGAGAATGATGACTATGATTAAAGTTCGTTGATACTGCCTAGTATCTATGCATAAATTCTTCATTAGAATCTATGTAAGACTCTATGTAGACAAAAGCCTTATTCTGACTACTCAATCCTGACTCAATCGTGTACTCATTGAAATCTATAATTTGATTAACCAAGTTTAGCTTTCGACTGACCGAGTTTATTCTTTAATAATAATATTCAATGAGAAAGATGCTGAGTGTATTTCTCGTTCGGATGACCGGGTTGAGCGATGGACTGCCCGGGTTTAGCGATCGAATGATCGAGTTTCACGGTCGATATGAATTTCAATGTGTAGGATATGCTGAGTGTATTTTCCGTCTGCTAAACTGAGTTCAGCAACAATTTTTATCACATGATAAAAATGTGTGAATATTAAACCCCCAGAATTTCTCATATCCTTCCAAATTCAGATAGTTATAAAATGAGTAAGAAATGTATCGCTTTCATTGACTGGAATTTGATAGAATGATTCAATTTTAATATCAAATTATATCTTTCCAGATCGACGAGGAAATGACAGTGATTGCGGAAGTGAAATAAAACAAGAAATAGAAAATGATCATACACGAGAGAATGAGGCTGAAGAAATATTGTCTTGTTCTTTCTGTTCATTCCAATCCTCATCAAATGAAGATATGAAGAAACATTCACAAATAGTTCATAATCATAACAATGATGAAGATATCGATAATGTAAAAGAAGTCCCGAATTTAGAATTATTATGTCCCTTGTGCCAAGACTGCTTCAAGCATCGTTCTGCGTTAGAAGAACATGTTATGCAAATTCATTCAGTGAATTCTGACGGTTTACAAAGATTACTGCTTCTTGTTGATCAGAGTCATTGGTTGAATAATCCTCGTAGCATAAATACATCGATTCCTTATCCAAAATCGTCCAATATCCAGATTAAAAAAGATGAGGGATGTGAAAATATTGAACAAGTCATAAATGAAGATGGAGATGGAATACCAAAGTGCACGATTTGTCTCAGAGTCTGTCATTCAGTAGATGAATTACAACAACACCATCGAGAATCTCATTCATCTAATTTTCCAACCCTAGCCGTGAGTGAGAAACACGTATATAAGTATAGATGTGGTCAATGTAGTTTAGCTTTTAAAACATTGGAGAAACTTCAACAACATTCCCAATACCATGCTATGAGAGATGCGACAAAGTGTTCTATTTGTTGCCGTTCTTTTCGTTCACTTCAAGCTTTACATCGACATGTAGAAACAACTCACACTGACATACAAGAAGATGATATGTTGCAATACAAACAAAATTTATTGAATCCTCATTCCTTGTTGCATGGTTTGACTGAAGATTCTATGAAATATCAAGAAGGGCATGGTATTGAATCAGTTATTGAAGAAGAAGAAAAAATTGAAGATGATGAGATTGAAGTTCATGAATCAGCATCTCACAAGGAACAGAAATTATTCGATGATTATCTCAATAGTCAAGCATTAGCTGAAGATTCTTATAACGATCCTGGCAGGAAATTCAAATGCCATCGTTGCAAGGTTGCTTTTACAAGACAATGCTATCTTACCGGCCATAATAAGACACTTCTACATCGAAAAGGTGAAAAAATGCCGTACCCTGTAGAAAAATACTTAGATCCCAATAGACCATACAAATGTGATGTTTGTAAAGAAAGTTTCACTCAGAAAAACATACTTCTTGTCCATTATAACAGTGTTAGTCATTTGCATAAACTAAAGAGGGCTATGCAGGAACAAGGTAACAACAACTCTTTCATCACTGCATCTCCAGTAAGTCCATCCGAATTGGGTGAAAGCTCAAATGATAATGATAAAAAACCATATAAGTGTAACATCTGCAAAGTTGCATATTCTCAAGCTAGTACTTTAGACATTCATAAGAGGAGTGTGCTCCATCAAACTCGAGCAAGTAAAATCCATGAATTAGTTATGAGTGGTCAGTTAGATTTGGCACGGCCTCTGATTGAGCAGCCAGCTCCAAGTCCTAATAGTTCATCGAGTAATAATAACTTGGAGAATAATTCACAGATGCTGTCGTGCTCTAAATGTAACGCTCTCTTCATGAGTCAAGATCAACTTTTTAATCATCAGCAAACACTCTGTATTTTCAATAACCCTCTCACATTATTCCAACAATTATCAACATCCCAACAAATGGCATCGTCTCCATCAAAAACTCCACCATCATCAGTATCATCTTCAGGATCTCAAGATAAAAATTTCCAACAGCCTAGTCCTAGTTATTCGATGTCTCAGCAAGACGTGTCTTATCAACCAAAACATAAATCGTCTCATATGTACAAGCAGTTATTAGAGAGTTTTGGATTTGATTTGGTAATGCAATTCAATGAAAATCATCAGAGACGACAGAGAAAAGAGGAAGTTATGAGTGCTTATGAACTACATCAAGCATATCAAAGAGAAGAGACTCCGAAACATAATTATGAAGATCAAATTTATGTAGAAAAAGAACAGAGTTTGGAAGATGTAGTGGAAGAAGAAACAATTCCTGAAATAAAAAAAAGTACTTGTCAGCATTGCAGTAAAGAATTTAGTAGCGTATGGGTATTAAAAGCACACTGCGAAGAAGTTCATCGTGATCTAGTTCCTCATGAATTTCTGGAAAAATATGCACAACAGTTCAAATTTGAGTACGAGAAGAAGATTGTCATTGTGACAGCAGCTACTTCTTCCTCAGCAACTACAGCTCCAGTGACAACTTCACCAGCATCTCTTCAACCACGAGATAGTGGAGGATACGATAATAAGAGAAAGGATGATTCGTTCGAAAATAAAGACAGCACAAGTAAAACGTTAGAAGCTACTTCTACAACACCTATAACAACACCAGCGCTGAGTGACACACCAGTATCAAGTACAGATTCCACATCTCCTACAACACAAAATAATTTCACACAAAATCTCATTCAGCACCAACAACAGCAAGCTCAATTGACGTTGGCTCAACATATGTCTGAGATGCAAGCTGCAATAAGTGCTATGGCTGCATCACAATTACAGCTACATCAATATCCTAGCCTAATGATGAGTATGATGGGTCTACCACTTGGGATCAATGTTCCTGCTTTGGCAGCAATGAACCTTCAACCACCTCTAGTACCTGTTATGTTACCACCTCCAGCTTATGATGGGAATAATAGTTTATTTTCACCATTATCAGCACAAACTGATGTATTAACAAAACAGCATCTCAGCTTCCCACAACATCAGGCGGTAATGGTAAGAGCTTTTCCATTATTTTCTATCAAAATACAACCCTACGAAGCTAATGCATGAATCTCTGAGCTACATAGATATTACTCCAAACAAAATTAATTTTAGAACACACCATTCGAGTCTAAATTAAAAGGTAAAAAACCGCTACCAAGTGCCTTAGCAGTATGCTTTCTCAAAGAGGCTTCAACATCACCCACGAAACAAAACTTACGTGAATTTCCCTTCTACTTAGCAACAGTTGTTAAAGAGCTAATTGGGAAGATTTTGTGTCCATTGCCGTAAAAAATGATGGAAATGGGTCAAAAATTGATAATTTTCAACCTCCTTAACGGTTGCTATGGAGCAAATTTAACAGTTCAGTATCCTTGGCCATCGAGTGTGACTTAAAACTGATTTTGTGGCTTCCGAAGCAACAGTTGCTAGGGATGTGAACAAACGGTTACCAAGGATATAAACAGTGGTTGCTATGGGAAATATCTCATCGATTCTCACCGACTCTCATTGACTCTCATAGTCCCAGTGAGAACTTATAAGGGTTTCTGAAAAAACACGTTAGAAATAGTTGCTGGAAACACTCTTCCGGAGGAGCCCTTGATATTTTTTTTCTGACCGGGAAACCCGGTCAACCGACCGGGAATGTTATTCGGTCAACTTCGATTACCGCTCAATCGACCGGATTTCCCACCGGATTTCACCGGTGAAACCCCTTTATTTGACCGGGAAACACCAATGGGAAACGAAGTGGGAAATCCGGTCGATTATTTTAAACAGGGAAACTGGATATTTTATCCCCTTAGCGATGGTTGCTAGGGACATAAACAATGGTTGCTAAGAAGAAACGAAGTTTCTGTGTCTTTCACCATCCGTCAATGAACTTCAAACTGCTTTTTCTCGTAGTGACCGTTACTAGGGGTATAGACAGCGATTGCTAGGGATGTCAACATCGGTTACTACGGGAATTGTTTCATTGATTCTCGTCAATCCCCGTGTGTATTGGGGCCCCAACATGTATTTGCGGAGAGTTGAAGAGAACTTCTCGAAAACACGTTAGCAACGATTGCTCGAGAAATAAACACCGAATTTTCCCGAGCAATGAACCCAGGCTATATTTTTTCACGACTGACCTGTGTGCAAAATTTTAGAAAGATCGGACATTTTTTTCGAAAGTTATCGCGTATCAAAAAACAGCGTTATATATGCACGTACGTCCATACAGACATTTTTGGGATTCCATGTTTGTTTTGACCCGTATTTTACGAAAATCGAGGTACTGAAATCCGATTCGAAAGTTCGATTTTTGCCCCTTTCACAAATCTTTCTCTTTGGAAAAGCAAAAATCATATAGAGTAAATTCATAAATCTTAGAAAAAATTAAGTTTCTTAGTAGAAGATCACTGATGTACCTTAGTAGTTGGACACATAATACAGTGAATCTGCGTACAGGCTGAAAAAGGACCAATAGTTGGACACTTAGAATAATCGTTTAATCGATTTGTTAAACGAAAGTTTAATAATAATGGATAAATTAATGAACATTTCCATGATTACACAGACTGGCATCGCTAATATACTATTTGTTAATGGCTTAAAGCATATCTAAAATTGTATCTTAAATGTAGAAATATAGTCGAATCTGAATTGGGCATATGAGGATCTTCCATCTGATGAAAAAAACTATTTCATTTCATAATAATCACAGTAGTTTTGCAATAAATATCTTATTTCAACGACAATGACTTCACTCAATTTTACACGAGATCATGCGAATGCACCCATTCGCAAAAATATACAAGAGCTCTTTTTTATCTTAAGTTTACTTGCCAAAGCTTCAATTTCATGAAGGGTGACTTTTCTTTCCATTCCTTCCTACTTCTCCATGAGATTTCCCAGTTTTTTGTTCAAAGTATTAATATTCTCTTTCTCACTTTCTGATTTGATCATAGATTTAACTGTTCCGATTTCTGTCTGTAGTTCTTTTTTAGTTTTGAAAAGTTTCTTTTGGTCTTTTGCAATGATTTATTAATGTCAGTCTTCTTAGCTTTGATTAATTTTCTTCCTTCTCTTTTCTATTTATTGGTTTGAATCTCATTTTATGAGCCTCCTCACTATCACTTCTAGTATACTCCTTTCTTTTAATTTTAGTCATATTTACTGAGAGAACCTGTAAGTAAACCGTAAATTACACAATTTGTCACTCAAATCACATATATTCTCGAGTAAAAAGTGAAATTATTCGAAAAAATGATAAACTTACCCAGAATACACAAGCTCCTGAGCTTATTATGTTTATTCTGAATTGAAGAGATTATCTTTCACATTACGAGTCTTGTACACGTTATTGATGCAACTTATTCAGAAGCTTTTCTTACCTCTGGCACTGTTGGGCTCAACAGAAGTAAAATTTTTTTTGACAAAGTATGTTGTTCAACTACTAGAGCCATCCAGCTGGACCTGCATTAGAAATTGGACAGGTAGCTCCCACTTGTCCAACTATATGTTACTAAGTTCTAATTAGAATTGTATATTTGGACACGGATTTTTAAATAACAAAATTGTTAGCTTATTATGTTAAGGGGAAGTTCTCAAGCAATTTCAAAAATTCGGTTATTTTTTTGCTGATTTTGCTACCTTATGATGTGTGGAATATGCCCCTAAAAGCGTGTTACCGCAATATTCTTTTAAAAAAAGTTATAGCATAATAATCAACCTATCATTAACGTTATTGTTATGGTTAACCGAATCTTTAAACGCGTTTATCTCAAAATGACTTTTTTTAAACTGGTGGGAATCCTAGCTCAAAAACTAATCGAGGTATCGACTTGAGTCTTTTTTTATTTTAAAGGCAATTAAATTCCTAGGATTCTATACCTATAAAACCATTAATTTTATTATTATTTTTTGTCTATATATCGATTTTAAGAGCAAGAAAAAAGTGCAAAATTGGTACGTAAATTTCACAAGTCCGCCATTTTGTTAATTTTCAACCTTTTTTCGGTATCATCGGTATAATATCCCACAAATGTTATATATTTTCTAAAACTTTTCCGTTTTTTGATCTCAGATAAAAATTGGAGGCCCTAGGGTTCCTACCATGCGGAAACTTTTTTTAGAGGCGTGCCCATAAGCGTGTGTTTAATTCATTATATAATAATTATTTTTTAATAAAAAATTTTTTTTTGTATACTCAAATAATATATAAATACGTGTGAAAAAGTTCCATACCATTATTTAATTCCTTCTATGAGAAAAAATAGAGCAAAATGGGTCATTTTCGAGGTGCTAGATGAGAACCTTCCCTTAACAAAGTATCCAGAGTAGTCACAGATTAGGCGGATGCCACGATTACCCATAGTAAACCAATATATGCAAGAAAATTGGTAAATATCAAGATTTAACAGTTACACACACAGTAGACGATGAATGAATTACCCATTATTGCTCCTCACGATTGCTCCTAACGATTGCTCTTCACGGTTATGCCTCACGACTGCTTGTCACGATTGCTCCTCACGGGTACTCCTCACGATGGCTCCTCACGGTTGCTCCTCACGGTTGCTCCTCACGATTGCTCCTCATGAATGCTCCTCATTTTTGCTTCCCATATTTGCTCCACATTTTTGCTTTTCATTATTGCCCCTCACGGGTACTCCTCGCGATTGCTTCTCACGATTCCTTTTCATGATTGCAATTCACCATTGCTCCTCACGATTGCTCCTCACGAATACTTCTCACGGCCGCTTCTCACGTTCGCTCCTTACAATCGCTCTTCACGGGTGCTTCTCACGATCGTTCCTGACAATTGCCTCTCATGATTGCTCTTCTGGAATACTCCTCACGGTTGCTCTTTACGGTTGCTCCTCACGATTGCTCCTGACGGACGCTTCTGACGAATGCTCCTCACGATTGCACCTCATGGTTACTCCTCACAGTTGCTCCTCAGGGTTGCTCCCCACGATTGCACCTCACGGTTATTCCTCACGGTTGCTTCTCAGGGTTGCTCCTCAAGATTGCTCCTCACGATTGCTCCTCACGATTGCCCCTCAAGTATGCTCCTCTTTTCCGCTTCCCATATTTGATCCACATTTTTGCTTTCAATTATTGCTCCTTCCGGGAGCTCCTCGCGATTGCTCAACATGATTGCTCCTCACCGTTGCTCCTCACAATTGCTCCTCACAATTGTTCCTCACAATCGCTCCTCACGGGCGCTCCTCACGATTGTTCCTCTCGGGTACTCTTCACGATCGCTCCTCACGGGTGCTCCTCAAGATTGTTCCTCGCGATTGCTCCTCACGGGCGCTCCTCACCGTTGCTTCTCACGATTGCTCCTCACGAAAGCTCCTGACAAATGCTCTTCACGATTGTTCCTCACGATTGCTCCTTACTGTTGCTTCTTACGATTGTTCCTCACAAGTACTTCTTACGATGGCTCCTCACGTATGCTCCAAGACTTTATCTAGTATTAATTGATGCTATTATATTGAAGATAAAATTACAAAACGCATCTCATAACACGTGGATTCTTAAAAATAGCATTTTGAATTTTTAAACGAGTTTTTTTCAAAACCATGTTTTATAACTCGGCGAGCAGTAGAACTGAAAAAGTTTACATCCGATTGACTTGAAATTCTAACTGTATCTTCTTCATTAGATTATCTAGTAAAATACACACGACTTTAGCGATTGATTAACAAAAAAAATTTATAAACAATTAGAGTCGATTTTTTTATCGAAAAAAAAAATTTTCTTCAAACCGTCGCCATTTTGCCAAAAAAAATTCTAAAAATATAATGATGTGTACTTCACTAGATAATCTAATGAAGAAGTTACAGATAAAATTTCAAGTCAATCGGATGTTTACTTTTTCAGTTCTACTGCTCGCCGCGGAAGAACTTTTTAAAAAAGCGGTTCACGGCAATCGCTGCACAGCCGCCATTTTGTAAAAAACTAACAATAAAAAATTTGTTTCTATTCTCCAAGAGTTGCTTAATCCAATGATCTATTATTCATATACCTTACATCTCAAATGTCGTTCAAAAAATATGATTGAAAAAGCCTTGTTTTTTTGAGCATTTGGTGGATATTACCCCTTAATAAGTAAATTTATAAGAATCATTTAAAGAAGTAAGAAGGGTGAAATCTATTGATCTTGACAGAATAAATGTGAGTGTATTAATATAATTTAACATCTGATACAGACCCTAGAAGTTTAATCGAATTCAACGGAGGAAGAAAAATATACATCAGTACGCCTCGATTTTAGATGTTCTGGGTATTCAATTGATATCCTAATAAAACTACTTTTTACTAGTCAGAAAGTTGTACCTTCGTTTAGGGAGGTTTGATACTCTTCCATCTGAAATACACTATGGAAGTAATATCATTCCGTGTGCCGTCGAATCACATTCGACGTCAGTCGCAATATTAGGAAGTTGCAAGGTTGTACATCTTTACGGAGAAGCACGCGTGCCATATAGAGGGAATATGAGCGCGGGCTCACGGATTGTCGCTAAGATTTTCACGCTCGCTAATAAGAATCGCCGCTTCCGCCTCAGGGGTGTGGGACAAAAAGAATACGCGTCAGTAATTTGAGTCCGCCGTGCCAGTCGATCGAGGCCGTCGGTCCACTTGAACTATCAATATTTATAATCGTCTCGCGTGATTCATTCCACAGTTAGTGTATGTTAAGGTTGTTTGCATTAATCGTATCATCTCGATATCTCCAATTCTAATCTTACTCGATCTATATTACAACGCTCGCGAATCGCGGGTTGAGTTACACTCTCCACGCGTCCATTTCTAACATGTAAGGTGTGTAGTTGGAATACGAATAAAACGTGAATTGCGACCTGAACACTCTCAGTGTGCGTATTTCTAACTAGAAAGTGTGCAGTGGGAGTACACAACACAGATTTCCCCCAGTACACAATTCCCAGTTATCTGCGGGGTGTTTTCCACAGCGACAACACTCCATTTGATACGGAGCCTAGTGAATCTAGTCTCAGCCGCGGCTAACCACCGCACACACCAGACACACACACACACACACACACACACACACACACACACACACACACACACACACACACACACAGGTTTACGACCCCCTAGTGATCTGCATATACACATATTTGGAGCACTATGCCGAGCATCAGCGTCGACAAACTCACGCTCACATACTCTGCGATCCCGAGCGATCTGCGAGTGTTTCTCTCAATGAAAACACTCTTTACGAAATTGAGCCAAGCCTCAACTTCATCTAACCATCGTATACATCGCTGTCCCTAGTGATCTGAAGAGATTGACACAGCGAAATTCTCTAACACACATCACATACGCTCATTGACTCATACCTACTTATTGTAAATTTTTCAATCATCATTATTCAAAGAGTTCTGGCTGCAAGATCTTTCTTATCTGGGTCTGATATATACTTATATATTACGACCCTAACATCGAGTGTTTTTATTTAACCCCAACTTCTATCCTATCCTTTTAACTAATTTTCAAATCACGGAGTCCAGTGTGAAGTTGGATTTCGATCATAAATTTCGCTTTAGTCGTGTTTCATATGGAATTTCAAAACGGTTCATCGAATTTATGAGCTCATCCTAGTATTTGTGATATTCTAAAATGATAAAATGTATTTAAATATGTAATTTATATGTATTGAACAAACTATGTGAAATTTGTTCAGCTGCATAACTATATTGAGAAATCAGTAAGCTTGATAAAAAAAAACGGCTGAAATTGCGTCTCGCCACTTACTAGGAGACCGCTTGGGATGCGGGTCACCAATTTTGACCAAAATTATTTTGGTGTTTCTTGGTAACAAGAATAGACAGTGTGCAGAGTTTCAGGATCCATCGATCCCAAACTTTCAAGATATTAATTTATATGTATCCTGGGTGGAGCCGTTGTTCTCGTCCCAAATGACAATATGTCATCTGAGACGTATTTCCCTCACTGCACTGCTCTTTCACTGTTCTCACTTGAACACAACATTACATTCTATCCTCGAAACATACAGAAGAAGTAAATTACCCGTATACTCAACAAATCTTACTTCCATGTCTTACTCACATAGAGTAAAACATGAAATATATGGAGAAATCAACGATTATCGACTTTTCACTCTGTGCTTGGATACTGAAGCAATAATAAAATGTATCCAAGCACAAAGACAACAAATGCAGTATAATTGGACGACAGTTCAGTGTCAGAATTGATTTTCACTCATGAAAACTTCAATTCTGAGCATGTGTCGACCAATATCATACTATAACCAATAATATTAAAACTTATCTGCTCAAAGTTTTCTTCTCACTTTAAAGCAATTTCTGGCTCTGCACAGCAAACCTGGAACACAAAAATTATCAGAAAGAAACATCTTTCAAAAATATATGAAGAAAGGCAAAGGTCAAGTTTGCTTATCTGAATTCCCTTGCGTCTTGAATGAAAATCCATTCAACTACTTGCCGCATTTAGTGAATCTTCTTTTCTTGAGGAGTCTCTTATAAGCTGTATCTTGAAGAGTGACTTCTTAGGAGCTGACTTTCCAGGAGCAAACTTTCCAGCAGTTGAATCTTAAAGAGATGATTTTTCAGAAGCAGAGTGTCCTTTGTAGATTCTCCACAACACAACCTTCCAACAAAACTACTACGAACTTGATGAATATAGAGATCGATGATCTTGAGGACAAGAAAGATGAAAAAAAAATTTATGGTATATGTGATCATAAACGCTCATTTTACGCATCAATTTTCGTGCCTTAAATGCGATTTTACGCACTGAAATCAATGCGTAAAATTCGCGTTTGATCACCATACCATAAAATATTGTATGCAACTCGTGAAATGCGATTCCACGCACTCGTGTGACCATCTAGCCCTCGTTCGCCGGCTTCGCCGACGACTCGTGCCAGCTTGTCACACTGGTGCGTAAAATCGCATTTAACGCACTAGTTGCATAATATACTAATAAGAAATCAAACATTGGGTACTAATTGTATGCAATCAACATTAAGAAGTGAAACAAATATTGATAATCAAATTAAATGCTAGATGAAAAAAATAATGAACATAAACATCACTATTTTATCAAAAAAATAACTGTAAATTTCCCGACGACATGAATAAAAAAGAATCAACTGATCAACTAATGATTCACCTTGAATGAACGAATTGAAGAACTAACAAATAGGTCCGCTTATTCCAATCAAATTTCAAAATCAAAGATAGCTGTTAAATAGCTCAGGCAATGTTCATGTCCACCACGTACGCTTTACTATGTATAGGATGTTTCACGTAAATTCAGCATGTCAACATTTATTTCGAAATTTCTTCTGAGCCAGTTTATTGATCTTAATCCCCAAAGCAAAATAGAATTTTTTCAGAATTTTTAAGCCCACGTATAAGAAAGTTGTCACATTGGTTGATTTTAGAACTGTGAAGTTTCTATCAACTTTGTACCCTAATTTACTCTGAAAATATACTCAAAATCAAAAAATTTACAAGAATAGAAGTTGTTCTAAATTGTCCGTATTTTATGAAAACTCACTTTCTACCAAATTGAACCCCATCAAAATTGACTCCCATCAACTACTCAGTGAAGAATCCTATACGTATCAATCAATTTTATCTTGTACGCCATGATATTTGTAGACTGAATAAAATTTATTCGGTTCCTCAGATAAAATTTTAAAATGGTCTACTCGCAGTTATTGGTAAGCCCTTACAACCCTAGGAAAATTATACTTTACCATAAGTATTTACTCACATATAGACTTACTGTAGAAGACCGCTTGGGATGCAGGTCATCAATCTTGATCAAAACATTTCTGTATGATTTTTCGGGTCAAAAATAGAGTAGATACCCACTGTCTCAAGGTCCAATGCTCTCAAACTTCGAAGATATCAATTGATGTATCTTGGCTGGTACTGGCGGTCTTGTCCCAAACAAGAACATGTCACCTGAAACATACGTCCATTCACTGCACTGGACTTTCACTCTTGGCACTAGATCTTACATCGCATTTGATCCTGCAAGATAAATAGAAAGAGTCAATAGAATGTATATTCATCCAAATTGACTAGCATATTATATCACATACAGTAAAATATGGAATGTGTGGAAGAAAATCACGGTTCTCAACCTTTCACTCAGTGCTTGGGTACTGAAGCAGTAACAACATGTATCCAAGTGAAAAAACACACATACACTATAATTGTACAACAATTCAATGTCAGAATTGAATTTCTACTATTAATACTTCAATTCTGAACACTTGTGCAAAATCACAGCTTATATGGTAATACTGGATTTTCTTTACTTACAGTTATTCGCTAATTCCGATAAAATTCCTGGCCCTGTACAGCTTACCTAAAATAAAAACTTGACATCAAAAAATTATATTCTTTCATAAATCAGATGTTGAAAGTACAGGTTAACGGTATACTTATCTGAAAACTGTTGCATCTCCATTGAAACTTGATCAGCTGCACACAATCAAGTTCCAAATCCGGTTTTACTCTGGAGAACACTCTAGAGAAATTGATGCAGAAACTTATCTTACAGTTACTCGAACTGTAAATTAGTGTCAGTACTACCGTGTTCTTGTTAGAATTGCTGCACTAAAAGTCACGGTCTACACTAAAAAACTTTCGACGCTACGGTAGCGCCGCCTATGGGGCGTTTCGCCTCAATCCTCCCAGCGCTGCGCGCGAGCGCCGAAACATGCCGTTTTCAACTCGTGTTTACGATGCCAAAATGTCTCTAAGAAAATAATTCGATAGGTCATTTCTATGTAGTTTTTTCTCAGCTTTCCAACGGTGTAATTAGTTTTCCGGAAATTTTCCATTTTCATACCCAAAAAATATAAAACATCGCATATCTCAAAAAGTATATTTTTAATATTTTTTTTAATGGTCTCAATCGAAAGCTGAGGATTTTTCACGTAGGAAAATATGTTTTCCAAGGAGTGCACGAATGATTTTCTCTGAGAAAAAGAACGTCGAAAAGTAGACGTAGCGCTACTCCGGCGCACGGAGCGCGTGAGCGCCAATCATGCTGTTTTCAACTCTCCCCAACGATACCAAAATGCATCTGAGAAAATTATATTATGAGTCGATCCCATGTTATTTTTTCTCAGCTTTCCAATGGTGTTGTCAGTTTTCCGAAAATTTTCCATTTTCATCTCCAAAAAGATCTTTCTTAGAGAATAATTCAATTATTTTCTTTGGAAAATAGAACGCGCAAGAAAAGTTCCGATGCTTTCACTTTAGTAAAGGCCTACTGTTTCATTTTTTATCCGATAAGTGGCTTTCATGGTATTTTCAATAATACACAAGAAGAATTTTCATCTGCTGTATATAAATTGAATCATTTTTTCATCGTATTATTTTCAAGGCGTTTTTATAAGTCCTTCGAGCACCCACAACTTCGAGCATATTCATTTTTCCATAAAGTCGTTAATTGTATTGGCTTGGTTATTTATTTGACTCCTTGTACAAACTACAATGGATTCATCCTGGAAATTGAAATGCATAAATCCTTTAGATAAAAAAAATCATCCGTCATCTAAAGAATTGTACGACTTTCCAATGCCATTGAGAAGTGCATATCCCTTGATACCAGAGAAAGCAAAGATCTGTTACACTTGTCGACGTGAAATGTACAGACAGAAATCAGATTCACCTTCATCTGAATGTAAAAAAGCAAGATTCGAGTGTAACGATGAATATCATAAAGCAGGTTTGACAGTCCTCGAACAAATAAAAAATAAATTCTCAAAATCAACGACGAAGCAAGATAGAATTCAGTTGTTAACTCTTGCCCCTGATTATTGGTCTCGTAGGGACTTGATGAGAGAATTCAATTGCAGTGAATGGGAAGCTCGAGAAGCAAAAAATTTAGTAGCTAAGAGCGGGATTTTTTCAATACCGGAAAATAAAAATGGCAAAGTATTTCCAGATGAAACTGTCAAGTTGGTGGAAGGTTTCTATGGAAGAGATGATATTAGCCGAATTATGCCAGGCTTAAAAGATTATGTATCTGTCAAGCAAAGTAATGGCAAAAGAGAACACGTTCAAAAACGATTACTGCTTGGTAACTTGAATGAAATTCATTGTTTATTTAAACAAGAATATAAACATGTTAAAATTGGATTTACGAAATTCACTGAGTTAAGGCCCCCACATTGTGTTCTCGCTGGAAGCAGTGGTACACATAATGTATGCGTATGTGTTCATCATGAAAATGTCAAGCTCTTGCTCAATGCTATTGATATAGGAAGTTTGACAAAAAACACTGAATTGCACCTTGAAAACTATCATGATTGTATCCAAGCAATTGTATGTGGTAATGCACGTGATGAATGTTATTTTGGTGACTGCTTAGATTGTCCCAACATGTCTATATTACGACAACATTTGCTTGAATCTTTTGATAAAAATAATATTTTTGAAGTGCAATATGATTCATGGTTTCAAACAGATCGGTGTACAATAGGTTCAAAAGTTGTAAATGTTAATGAATTTGTGGATATACTGGGCCAAAAATTGTTAAAATTAAAGACACACGATTTTTTCGCTAAAAAGCAGTCACATTTTGTAAATGATTTGAAACTAAACCTCAAAGAAAGAGAATTTCTTGTGTGTTGCGATTTTTCAGAAAACTATGCATTTGTGATACAAAATTCTGCGCAATCATTCCACTGGAATAATAATCAAGCCACAGTTTTTACTGTCGTGGTCTATTACAAAATAAATAATGAGCTTGAACATCTGAGTATTGCTATAATTTCTGACAATCTCAACCATGATTCTGTTGCAGTTTATGAGTATCAGAAAATTATCATGTTGCATCTGAAAAATAATTTTGTAGTGGAAAAAGTGTATTATCTAACTGATGGAGCAGCTCAACATTTTAAAAATGAGACACATTTCCAAAATCTTCTTTTTCATGAAGAAGATTTTGGAATTCCAGCTGAATGGCACTTCTATGCCACTGCACATGGCAAAGGTGCATGTGATGGCATAGGCGCAAACATAAAAAGAGGTGCGAAACGAGCAAGTCTGCAACTTACATCTGGCAATCGAATTTTAACACCTGAAGATCTTTACAATTGGGCGAAAGATCATTGCAAAGGTACCAACATTTTTTATAGTAGTAAAGAGTCTTACGACCAAACTGTTTTGGAATTAAAACCAAGGCTGGATAGAGCTAAATCTATACCGGGAACTTTGCAATATCATGCAATTATTCCAGCAGGTGGGAAAACATTGAAGCTCAAAAAAACTTCATTGAGTTCTAAATATAACATCTTCCCGAAAAAAAGTGCTATACAGAGCAAAGAGAAAGTTCCTATACGAATGCGTTTAACGAAAACTTCAAAGAAGCAAAGAAAGCTGAAAAAGAGAGCAAAAATAACATGAAGTACGTGAACTATACTCTTTTTGAGATATGCGATGTTTCTTATTTTTTGGGGATGAGAATGGAAAATTTTCGGAAAACTGATAACACCATTGGAAAGCTGAGGAAAAAAGCTGAGGGATCGACTCATAATACAATTTTCTCAGATGCATTTGAGTATCGTTCAGAAGAGTAGAAAACAGCATGATTGGCGCTCACGCGCTCCGTGCGCCGGAGTAGCGCTACGTCTACTTTTCGACGTTCTATTTCTCAGAGAAAATTATTCGTGCACTCTTTGGAAAATATATTTCCCTACGTAAAAAATCCTCAGCTTTCGATTGAGATCATTAAAAAAAATATTAAAAATATACTTTTTGAGATATGCGATGTTTCTTATTTTTTGGGGATGAAAATGGAAAATTTTCGGAAAACTGACAACACCATTGGAAAGCTGAGAAAAAATAACATGGGATCGACTCATAATATAATTTTCTCAGATGCATTTTGGTATCGTTGGGGAGAGTTGAAAACAGCATGATTGGCGCTCACGCGCTCCGTGCGCCGGAGTAGCGCTACGTCTACTTTTCGACGTTCTATTTCTCAGAGAAAATCATTCGTGCACTCCTTGGAAAACATATTTTCCTACGTAAAAAATCCTCAGCTTTCGATTGAGACCATTAAAAAAAAATATTAAAAATATACTTTTTGAGATATGCGATGTTTTATATTTTTTGGGGATGAAAATGGAAAATTTCCGGAAAACTAATTACACCGTTGGAATGCTGAGAAAAAACTACATGGAAATGACCTATCGAATCATTTTCTCAGGGACATTTTGGCATCGTAAACACGAGTTGAAAACGGCATGTTTCGGCGCTCGCGCGCAGCGCTGGGAGGATTGAGGCGAAACGCCCCCTATAAGACTACCGTTCTGCAAAGTGCCCGGCATTCCCAGCAGTTCCACAACGCTGAGCCTTATAGGAGAACCTGGGAGAACCATTCGTCCGAGCCCGGCGCTAACCACGAGCGGACAAGTCTCGCAGCGCGATGCGCGAGCACCAAATCATGCTGTTTTCAAATCGTGTTTCCGGTGCCAAAACATATCTGGAAAAATAATTTAATAGACTATTGCAATGTAGTTTTTCCTAAGCTTCCCAACGGTGCTATCAGTATTCCAAAAATTTTTCATTTCCATCCCGGAATGATATTTTTTGGAGAGTAATCAGAATATTCCATTTGAAAAAGTTTTCGTACAAATAATTTCAGTACAGACGAAATAGAATGCATGTACAGGGCTTGAAAAAGAAGGAAAACTAAAACAGAAAGCAAAACTAACATGAACTGCTTGAAATTTAGATAAACATTCGGAGATTCGAAAACCAGTACTGAGAAACAAATATTTCAATTTACTTCAGCTTGCTTACTTTACTTCTTACAGCAAAAAAGTAAGGAATAGTGAAAAATCTCGAAGCAGGATGAATAGGGGAATCGAAGGAAGAGAAACTCTTTTGTCTGTGAGTCGGGTTATAAAGGCTCACCAGTAGCTTGTCATAAACACTCCGTCCCGACCTAGACTGCACTTCGGAACATATGGGATGGAGTAAAGGGACCTACGCACTATTGGTGTCAATCCTAAATCCAAGATCCTACCTCTGCTTGGCTTGTTTTAGGCCTGACCTCAATAGGGCGCGGGCCCCTTTACTCCTTCCCACATGTCCCGAAGTGCAGCTCCGACGAGAAGGAGTTTTTATGGCGACCCTAGTAAAAATAACTTCCATACAAAAACGTACAAAAATGTACAAAAACGTACGAAACCGTTTATAAACGTCCCATTTGGAACAAGAAATACATTTTTATCCGTTTTTGTACGTTTTCGAACGTTTCTGTACGTTTCTGTACGTTTTCGTACGCTTTTCCACGCTTTTGTACGTTTTCGTACAACAATATACACTTTTCTACGTTTTTTTTATATTTTTAGATGTTTCTTTACGATTTTGTTCGTTTTCATACACTTATGTATAGTTTCGTACGTTTTAGTACGTTTTATAGAAGATTAACATAGTGAAATTCAACCTGACATTCTCTGTTAATATAGAATGTATTTAAGACACAAGTATAAAATATGAAATGCAATGAATTTGCACGACGAATATACATTAAAGTAATATGTTTCCTTATATATCTCGTGGATATACATTTTCCATATATATGTATATTATACTAGCATCCCCCGTCGCGGCTTTGCCCGCTCTCCGAATTAATAGAATTCGAATGATAATTATTAACTGTGCATAGGAATAAAAACGTAACATTCAAGTGCTTAAAGTTTCAAATCCCTAAAGTACTCCAGAATAAACAACATTTTTGGTTTTGGAATTGGAATCGGAATGAGTTTTCTGATTTGCCTGTCCTAGAAAATCTAACATGCAACTACTATACCCGTGTGAAAAAACAATCTGAGCGTAATTCGATTCCGACATATTTAAATGTCTGACCTTGAACCTTGTTTATTGTAAAAGTCAAAAAAAACCGCGTGAACAGCTCGTACAACGGTTCGGCACCTGGTGGCCAAAGAAAGAAGCCAGATCTTCAAAGGCATATTTTAGCCGTTAAAATAATTTCTTGACAAAATATACGCGATTTCGATTATTTAGCTACTGTCAAAATTTGGAAGCGATTTCGCGGCGCATTTTCTCATGTTTGCTACTCAATTACTCGAATACAAAAAAAGTCTAGGTATCCAGAAGGTCCATATCAACGTAAAAAAAACCTCAGCTTTCGATCTAGACTACTTAAAAAAATTAAAAAAAATAGGTTTTTGAGATATGGCCTGTTTTATGTTTTTTTTCTGTGAAAATGTGAAAAATTTGGAAAACTAAATTCACCATCGGAAAGCTGAGAAAAAACTACATTGATAGCATATCCAACATTATTTAGATATGGGTCATATAGAGTCGAAAACAAGCGTCGAAAATGTGAGGTTTTAGCGTCCGCGCGCCGGCTTCGGAGAGCTGACAAAGAACGCCCCATATAATGATACTGCACCTCAATGTGCTCAGAATTTTTTGTAAAACTTCCAAATTTACTTATTGCTATTGCGTCAGAATTATCTTCATATATTGTTCGCGACGATTCATAGACATAAAGCGGGCCTCGGTAAAACCGCTCCACGCTCGGAGAGATTGAGAGGGCGAGACAGCATATTGAGTGCGTATGCACTCAATATGCTGTCTCTAAACCCCAGTAGAACAATTGGCGGGCCGGACGATGCGCCGGCCGAGTAATCGACCAACCGCGCTTCGCCTATAATGGCCCGGATTAGACTGGCGCTCGGAGCGCAAACGGTTTTATTGGGTCCCGGCTCAGAGCGAGCGCATTGCCGTGGCACGATTGAACGCTAATCCGGGCCCGCGTGGGCCCAGTACGTAAAATTTTTGCGCATCGACGCGCCGGTTTACGACAAATTTTTTTCCTCGCTCAATCGCTGCGTTCACCGCGTATGTACGCGAAAATAAGTACCCAATAAATAAAAAAAAGGGAATAACCCGCAGCTGCTGGATGCGCTCGATGTTTTGCCCATCTCTCGCGGAGCGAACATATGGGAACAGCTATCTGTATAAATCTGTAGTATTAAGTTACGAATAGTTGTAAGTGTACGATGTATGATTGATTAAAATGTAAGAATGTACGAATATTGAATGTAAAATTATAAAGAAAAGATTATTGTATCGAGAATTGTATTGTCGGATGTAAGTGAATGTATGCTCGAACGTTGGCCAAAAGGACAGGGAGCGAAATATTATTGAGCGTTAAAAGGAACGAAGTGAGAAAAGGAATTCGTGGGTGGCGAACGGGAATATCAACCACCGACTCTCGAACCATCATCGAGGGAACGTTGAGCTCTGCAAGCGCGAGCACGCTTGTGATAAGGCATGACCGTACTTAAAGAGAAAGACCGGGTAGTTTCGTTGGAAACACCTGAGGTTTGGATCTCGATCAAGACGGGACTGGCACTCCCTGGATGTCTTGGAAGAGATCCTGACTGAGAACATTGAAGGACTCAACCGAAGGGAATCTGGCATATTCCCTTGCAATCGGACGAGTATAAATGCATTTGTTGACAATCTGGTTGAAATGTGAAGTACAGGACTGCCGAGTAAATCTCAATCAGATTGATGTCGTCTCGGAGTGGTCATATGGACCCTCCGAGATTGACCGTTCAATCGAACGGGCTCTCGATGGCGGGGATAGCGGCGGGTCACACGGCAGTTACACGGTTAGCCAGACGGAAGAGACACGGGGGGTACGCGAGTTACGCGGTGACGATAGACAGTCCAACGCTCATATTGTAAACTAGTATTCGGAATAATTACTCGAGCTCTCTCAGTGACGTGAATAGGGAATAAAGGCACACATAATTCGATCCCTGAGTACTGAGTTATTGATAACCTGATTCGACACGTAACAGAACCTCACCGAGTAAAACGTCTACGGTCAATACCGCAGCCGAGATCTGAACCTAGCGTTAAAGGATCACGCCACGTAACACCATTCAACTCCAACAATTTGCTTATCTTTCGGTTCATCTACTACTACCCATGTTTTATTTTTTGTTAAACTCTCAATATCTGAGTCCATAGCTCTTTTCCATTGGATGAATTCTTTCGAATTTATCGCCTCCTCAAACGTATTTGGTACGTTTGTATCGATATAATTTATATAAATATAGTGAGTTACAGGGTTGCCATATTTCATCACTGGACTTTTCATTCTATTTGAAATTCTTTGAACCTTCAATTTTTCTTTCTCTTTACTTTTATGATCATTTATTCTTGTTTCATTTTCACTATATTCATTATAGTCGGACTCCTCATCATTTGAATCATCTACGCTACTTTCATACTCAGAATCACTACTTTTCTCATCAATATCTGTTTCGGAATCAACTTTTATATTACTAGAACCATCAACTTTTTCTTGGCAAATCAACTCAATATCTTCTTCAATCATTTTGACATGTCTAGCAGTTATAACTTTGTTATCAATTAACACTCTGTAGCCATTATGAGTATACCCTACTAATATTCCTACGTTTGCATTGTCGTCCCATTCACTTTTTCTGCGCACTTCAGGTATTCTAACAAAAACTCTACTTCCGTAAATTTTCAAATTGCTAACATCAAATTGCTAAGTAATTAGCATACATGCGATGTGTTTGTGTGTGTGTGTGTGTGTATGCGCACAAACACACACACACACACACACACACACACACACACATGTAGGAAGAGTGCAGGTCCGGAAAGAAGGAAGACTGCAATGATAAATCCAGCAATTTATTAGTGGTCGTTACAAGTTCTCTCTCGCCTCTGTCGAAGGCTATGCCGCTAGGCCAGCTACAGCGGAACTGGCCGTTGTAGCACCGATCGCTCACTCGTTTACTCAAGCTCTCTCGCTCTGCGTCACGCATGCGCAGTTCGTTATCCCTAACGCGGCTATTCGCAGTTCCCCCCCCCACACACACATCCTACCACTATACATCGCATATATGCTGAATGCTCAGTTTGGATCCAAATGGATGTTTTTATGACGTTGCAGAATGAAGGTGGAAACGTGATGCATGAGGAGGTGAATAATTGAGACTTATTTTCAGTGGTTTGGGCTGAAAATTTTTTTGAGGGTTCCACAATACGATGTCCACAAACGTACGTATCGGTTTTGCGATTGGACTTCTAGGAGCCGAGAAAAAAAATTCCGAATACGTTCTAAACAATTGAAAAAAAGTTTTTACATTGAAAAAAATTTTTTTCGGGATGGTCGGTACATCATTGAAACTGCCGTAAAAAAATGAATTAGAACATAAATTTACAGCCTTGTACGATTTTTTTTAACCATGTTAAAATTTAGGTAGGCTACCCCCTTAAACCTTTACGCTACTCCGTTAAATTCATGGACATAGGGTGGACATGGTAGTAATTCTATACCTTTGTATCTAATAAAATCATAAATCTGTTTGTTCAAGTATTCTTTACCATTATTATTCTAAATTTTCTCAACTCTTCTGTTAAATTGATTTTCCACCAGATTCACATAGTCTATGAAGCAACTTGCAGTCTCAGCCTTACTTTTAATCATTATATTCTACTACATTTACTATAATCGTCAACAAAAGTTAGAAAATATTTCTCACCACCAAAACCTTGTATGTTATGTGGTCCGTTCAAGTATATATGGATAAGTTCCAAAATATCATTAGATCCTGTTCTATTATTGTCAAACGGTACGTTCGTCATTTTACTTTGAATACAGTTTGCACATTTCATGAAATTATTTTCTAATTTATCTGGCAACCCATCTAACAGTTTTTCATCAACTATTTTATTCAAGTATTGAAAGTTAACGTGTCCTAAAACTCTGTGCCATTTTTCATTGTTCGTCAAACTTACTGTATTTGCATATATTCCCTTCTCATTATTTTTGTGAATAAAACTTTCCATCGAATACAAATCATTTACTTTATTTGCTACAGAAATCAGTTCTCTAGCTTTATTATAGACTTTAGCATTTTGATCTCTAGATACAATTGTGCAAGTAGTAGTTATTATCGAGTAGTAGTTATTTTCGAGAAGCTTAATAAATTTCTACTGATCCCTTCGACATAATAAACATTCTGTAATTTCACCTTGCTTTCATTGTCATGAGTTTTAAAATATATACTTATAGGATATACTTATATACATATATACATATATGTTGCCTACTTTTGTGGCTTTCAAATTTTTACGATCTGGCATTTTTACATCAATTGGAGTTTTCAATATAATAAAATTATCAAAGTATCTAGCATCGTTTGCAATATGATCAGCGCAACCACTGTCTAACAACCGATTTATTTAATTATCCATTTGATACACAAAATCATACACTTTATTCACCTTGTGATGATTAACCTCGGTGGCCCATGTCTCCGTTGAATTGTTGTCATTGCGCTGACTGAATGAGTCTTCTCTTGGGTGACCTGTACCTCGTCCTCGTGTTCAGCCTCTGGGTGACCTCCCTCTGTTGTTGCCCCTATGGACTCCTCGCTGATGACCACGGTTTGGGTAACTTCCTCTGCCTCTATTGAGCGGTGGTTAATTTTTAAAAGCAGTCCTTCTTGAAATGGCCTTCTTTGCCACAGCTATAACAGATTCCTCTGGTTCCAGTATTGAACGTACTCACATTTCTCTTGTGATCACTCTTAGTCAAATTTTTTTTTTCTTGAATTTTCGATTTAACAATTTCCACTGTTTGCTGTTCCTTTGGAAACACATCAATAAAATCTCCAATGAAACTGTAGTTTGGTGGCAGTTCTCTGAGCAGATATCTCATTTTCTCTTGCTCGTCCAGCGACCCACCTGCTGCTTTAAGCTTTCTGTAGATGTTAGGTCTAAGTACAGCATTGTCGAACCGGCGCTGTGGTATTAAGATGTATCGAAAAATTGGCCGGTAGGCGTCGCCACCTTCTACAAATAAACTGAACCATAGCGGGCTATAACTATATATTCCTACACACACTCACGCACGTATGCGTGTATCCAAAGCATACACACGCACCCGTGCGTGTGACCAATGTAAATATTATAATCCGGATTTGGAACTTGATTGTGTGCAACTGATCAAGTTTCAATGGAGATGCAACAGTTTTCAGATGAATATACGGTTAACCTGTACTTTTAACATCTATTTTATGAAAAAATGTAATTCTTTGTTGGTAATTTTTTATTCCAGGTAAGCTGTTCAGGGCCAGGAATTTTATCAGAATTAGCGAAAAATTGTGAATACTGAAAATTCAGTAATACCATATAAGCTGTGATTTTGAACAACAAGTGATTAGAATTGAAGTGTTACTAGCAGAAATTTTATTCTGACACTGAATTGTCGTACAATTATAGTGTATTTGTGTCACTTGTGCTTGGATACATGTTGTTACTGCTTTAATATCATTATCAGTATGTTGTCATTTTGCGTCCTCAAAGAGAAAGCTTTGGAATGAGGCAAAAACCGACATTTAATAAAAAAACCTTTACCTATATGAGCAAATCCACGAACTAGGCAGATTTGGTGTACCTCTTTCATATAAGAGAATAATTCGGTCCAATGATAATATTTACCATTAATATTGACTAAATAGATAAATATATATCTTATCCAATTTAAAATTATGAGTTTTATCCAGACCAATTTAATTATAATAAGGAAAGTAGTATCAAAAATGAACAAATTCAATCGTCACTTTATGATTGCAAATTCTATTTTTAGTTAGCAATGTTATCAGCGATCTTTGAAAAAATCTGAATTAATTCTGCATGTTTCTTCACACCCTTTATAACATATTCTAACCTTTTCTATTACTGTGCTACATATATACAGGGACTGACAGCTACCCAAAGTCATGTCACTACAATTTCATGTAAAATCATTTATCGACTTCTATGAGCTGTAACTCTTTCAGTGACCAACCATTCCAAAATTTTCTCCCAGCAATACATGTAGAATACTCTAATGAAGAAAAAACACTCTTATTTTATGATGTGCTTCTATTAGTAAGCTTAAAAAATAATTTTCTTTCTTGGAAAATGAAACGTGAAGAATTTGAAAAATCAAGTACTTTTCATAGCACAGTCACAAAGAAACCAGGAAGGGACTGATACCACTTGTGAACTATTATTCAAGACCTGATCAATGTACAATGCGAATGCTGAAGTTATATTTTGTCTATATGGGGCGTTTCAGGTCAATTCTTTTCCGGACAGTGCGAGGATACTAAATCTCCCCATTTTCGTCACTCGTTTTGGCCTGTATAAAATGAATATCGAAATAATGTGGAATATGTTATCGATATATATTTCCCTTAGCTTTTCGATGGCAAAGTTAGTTTTTGAAAATTTTTATTTTTCATGAAAAAAACCTTAAACGGATTGTATCTTAAGAAACTGTTTCTGTCTCATTTTTTTTTATTAGTTGCATATATTTGCTGGTATATATTTATGAAGAGTACATATACATATTGTTCGATGAATAAAAATAGATTTTTTTCTGTCCAATAAATATTTTTTTAGTTTTTTACGGATAACTTTTTTAGCAGAATGCGAAAGTCGTGCACACACTTGTAATACTCATTCTCGGGGTATCCTCTACCACATATGAAATTTTCTAGAATGTGCTTACAAATTTATTTTCATTTTTTTTCCAAGCAAAATCGCCCTAGTTCGTGGATTTGCCCATATTAATGACAGAGCAAATGAAAGACACGAGCGAGTAAGTGATCCTGGCTAATGTATATATGTATATATATGGGACGTTCCGCGTCAAGTGAGCAAAGTCAAAATTTCGTTTGTAATTCTGTTCGGACAAATTAATGATATCCATCACCAGATATCACTCAAAATTTTTCTCAGATTCTTATGTGCATGTATGTGGAAGTTAGTACATGCACGCAAAACCTGAATTATTCAAAATTTGACTTTTTTCCCAATTTTGAGGGCCTAAATAATCTTGTAGATATGTGAAAATGAAAAAAGATGAGAAAAAATTATGTTGAATACTGTAAAATTAGAAAAAAATTGTTTGACACCAGAATCCTCCATCCGGATTGGCTACTCTATCAATTGAACATGTTTAAACCAGTTTGGCTTTGTTTGCCCACTTATTTTTGACCTTTCAAGTTATACGTACATACCCCTGTTCGATAGCTTAAAAATGGTCTCAGCCATTTTTTGGAGAAATTTCAATATCTCCTGCAATTAATTGTTGAAATCTGCATTATTACAATCCCTTTCTTATTAGTTCCAACATATCAGGTTTACGATGAAACTCACAGTGAGAATATCATGCCTTCGGGTCATCAATCTCAGCCAAACTCTACAGATATATTCCCTGACACTGGATCAAGCTACAGGCTGGTAGAGTTTGGAGTTTCAGCGCTGCCTTGTTATAGAGTTTTGCTTTCTCAAATTTTATGTTTTCGGACTGAGGCAGCTATATACAGATATACATATCTGCCTCGATTTGTCTTGATGACATAATCTGATAACAAACCTCTGCGTCGAAATAACTTCCGTTTTTACCGGAGACTTTCAAGAATAACAGTATTTCAAACACAATATACAGATATTCGTGGGGGAAGTCGCGACGGGTGACGGTAGTGTGTGTATACATATATGGGTGATTCTCAAGTGAGTGAAAAAAAAAATCCACAACTCTGAAAAATTTGTTGTAGACTCTTTGGGGTCCCATGATGTCACCAGAATTCTCTCAGATTTTTTTTGGATCCTATAACCCATGCTGACAGAGACCCAAAGTTGCTATTTTACCAATACTTGCCAGATCATAGCTATATCTTTAAACATCATTTACACCGATTAAATAACCTCTGGGCAAAATGTCATGACAAAATTTTTTCCTGGTAATTACTTGAAGTTTTCAAAAAAAATATGTCCAAGATCATAGGTGGTCATATGGTACCATCATGATACACCTCACTTTAGTACTCTAAATTAAGCAAAAGTTGTTTTCGATCACCCAGATCAGGGTTTCATACCCACCAAAAGTTAGCTTATTATGATAACAAAGTATCCAGAGTAGTGTCAGAGTGGGCAGATTCCTTGATTGTCCATAGTAGACCAATATATGCAAGAAAATTTGTTAATATCAAGATTTACCAGTTACATACACAGTAGACGGTAAATGAATTTTCCATTATTTTTCTGATATTAACAAGAAAATGTTATGGTTCACTTCATTCAGTATTACTCATGAATATTTACTCATTAAATCCAATATTGTACAACTGCATAGCTAAGGTTCGAACAGATATCGACCGGTTGGCTTAAATTCCAACTTCAAGTTACTTACTTTAAGTTATTTAGCTAACTTATATATATATGTCTGTAATCCTAGTATGACTATTCTCACCGTATGGGTAGCTTACAAAATAAAAAAAGCAAAATGTCCTCTAAGCATTATTACTGATATAAGATGTCAATACATCGTCAGAGTTGATACAAACTCATTCAAATGGGGTAGAGCCAAGAGTTTGTTTCTAGATTGAAAGTGACATACCTCATGTCATTTGCATATTGCCCATTCAATCCCTTTCATGAACATATATAATTTTGATCCTCTCCTCTAATGGTGAATTCATGATTTATGAGAGTTTATCATTCGCATTTGAATACATGCGTTTTTCCAACATGAATATTCATTATTAATCAATTATAAATGTAATTCGTACGTTTATATGAATATTTCCTGTTTTAGGGTAATCCTACTGCTTCCCAGAAACGCGCACGAACAAGAATTACTGATGACCAACTCAAAATTCTTAGAGCTCATTTTGACATCAATAACTCACCTGGTGAAGATCAGATTATGGATATGGCCGCTCAGAGTGGATTACCTCCAAAAGTAATCAAACATTGGTTCAGAAATACTCTATTCAAAGAACGTCAACGAAATAAAGATAGTCCTTACAATTTTAATAATCCACCAAGTACGACTCTGAATTTAGAGGAATATGAAAAAACTGGCGAAGCAAAAGTAATATCCCTGAACTCTTCCACTATCACCAACACACCAAGTAGTAAAACCGAAAACAAAAGCTCTGTCTTGTCTACAACTACCATAAGTCCAAATTTGTCAAAACATATTGAGATGCAACATGAAATTGTTGATCGTAATTCTGATCAAATGACTCAAGAAGACCACCATTCACCCGGCAGTTTTGCAGACCACCAGTCAAGATCACAGTCACCTGCCATAACTTCTGCTTTAATGGTTACTCACCAAGACTTACCAACAGGTCAAACATCAACGACAATCTCAACACCTACGATGCTACCTCCTAAAACGGCTCCTCAAAATTTCACTCATTCTAATATTCATGTCGCTACGAGTTCGTCAGCAAATGCATCTCCAACTCCTACTCAACGATGTAATAGTCCACCCAGAGCATGTGAATACTTATTCAATGGCATGAACAATATGAGTAACGTTAACAATAACAATTCGGGAAAAAGAGCTAATCGAACGAGGTTCACGGATTATCAGATAAAAGTGCTTCAAGAATTTTTTGAAAATAATGCTTATCCCAAGGATGATGATTTAGAATATCTCAGTAAACTTTTGGGCTTAAGCCCACGGGTGATAGTTGTATGGTTTCAGAATGCTCGACAGAAAGCTCGAAAAGTTTATGAAAATCAACCGCCACTTGAACCTATTGCTACAGGTGGACGAGATTGCGACGATGCCGCAGGTAGATTTCAAAGGACACCTGGTCTTAATTATCAGTGTAAAAAATGTCTTCTCGTTTTCCAGCGATATTACGAACTAATACGACACCAAAAGACACATTGTTTCAAAGAAGAAGATGCAAAACGGAGTGCTCAAGCTCAAGCAGCTGCAGCACAAGTAGCTGCTGTCCTCAGTTCCGAAGACAGTAACAGTAGTTCAACTACAACAAATACATTTCTATCAGCTTCTATGAGTATTCAAGCTGTTTCTGAGCAATCTCCGAATCTCAATACATCTTCTCTCCAACATCCAGTTACTCAACAATCTGTATCAAATCAACAATATTCTCCATTGGAATCAAGAGATGACAATTTCCAATGCGATAAATGTAATCGAGTTTTCAACAGGTTTGAACTTTGGCGTGAACATCAATTAGTTCACATAATGAATCCTACATTATTTCCTTCAAATTATCCACCAGATTCAGCCTTTGGAATATTGCAACAACAAGCTCTGAATAATTCGAGTTCTACATCAGATCTATCACTTCCATTACTCAATGCAATGCATGATAGGAAGAGGAAATTCGAAGATTATGAAGACTGCCAGAGCACAGAAAATAAATCCACATCTGATCAAAGCGAGCAACCAAAAGACAAACGTTTACGTACTACCATTTTACCAGAACAACTAGACTACTTGTATCAGAAATATCAAATGGAATCAAATCCATCTCGGAAAATGTTAGAAACAATTGCTAGAGAAGTAGGATTGAAAAAGCGGGTGGTACAAGTTTGGTTTCAGAATACCAGAGCTCGTGAGAGAAAAGGACAATTTCGTGCTCATAGTCAAGTGATAAATAAGCGTTGCCCATTCTGCCCTGCGCTTTTCAAAGTTAAATCAGCTTTAGAATCTCACTTGAATAGTAAACACACTGATCAAATAGCTAAAGGAGAAGTGAATATCGATAATATTCCTGATGAAGAATTATCCTTAGAATCTTCTCCATCTAATTCAAGTACTCCTAATATATTATCCAGTCAAATGATGCATGGTGATGCTGAAACTTCACTGAAAAAATACTACGAAGAATCTATGAAACGTTATATGTCTGAACTCCAAGTACATGCTTCTAATGGAAAGCAAGATACAAATTCTATTACGCCTGGGAATAACAGCGAATCTCCACTTGATTTGAGCAAACCTGTTGATTTAAGTAAATCAGTCAGATTATCAGACAGATTATCAGTGAGCAATCTGAGCAATCTAGGGGATGACCAAATGAACCATCACCCAGTTCGTAGTGGCAGTGATTGCGGGCCTTTAACAGACTTTTCAGAGAAAAGTATTTATGACGATGACAGCATGAGTGAAACGACAGAATTCCTTGATGACGAGAGTAATCCTACTAGCCCGTTATCAAGTCAACAAAGTTTTAAACAAGGCACGAGTAGCTTAAGTGTTGGGATGAATAATACAATATGTTCTGGAGTGAACTCATCGATACAGACTGGCAAAAGATATCGAACGCAGATGTCAACTACACAAGTGAAAGTGATGAAATCTTTATTCTCGGATTACAAAACTCCGACCATGGCTGAATGTGAAATGCTAGGACGCGAAATAGGATTACCCAAAAGGGTTGTTCAGGTAATAGAACAAATTTTATGATTTATTTTAATTATGAAGAGTATAAATAGAACAAAAATATCGTAAAGTCATTATTTCAAACCCCTTTTGAGTGGAATAATTGGTTATGAATAAGTGCTGCTCCCATTTCTAGTATTTCCGATCTGTATATGGATGATTTCACACTAAATCAGAGAGCTATAGTATATTATGCCACTAGTGGGTGAAATTTGAAAGACGCGTCCACGAGTGTCTGGTGAAGCCGGCAACGAGTATTCACGTTCACACGAGTGATTGAAAATTTCACGCACTTGTTGGATACGATATTTCATTTTACAAGTGCTCGTTTAAAGATCATTTGAAAAAAGCACTAGTGCGTAAAATGCGATTTCATGCACTAGTAACATAAAATAATTTATGTTATACGTGATCATAAACGCTCATTTCACGCATCGAATTCCGTGCGTGAAATGCGATTTCACACACTAGTGCGTGAAATCGCATCGGTTTCCGTGCGTGAAATATTTCACACACTAGTGCGTGAAATCGCATTTCACTCACGGAAATCGATGCGTGAAATATTTCACACACGGAAACCGATGCGTAAAATATTTCACGCACTCAAATCTCGATGAGTGATATTCGCGTTTGGATCACTTATAACATAAAATATCGTATGCAACTCGTGAAATGCGATTCGACACACTCGTGTGACCGCCTAACACTCGTTCGCCGGCTTCGCCGGCGACTCGTGCAGGCTTGTCACACTGGTGCGTGAAATCGCATTTCACGCACTAGTTGCATAATATACTATTTCGATTCTGGTCCAGCAAAGGATCTAGTGAAATAAGGTAGAGGAGTCCGCCTTCGTATATCTACCAAATTCTATCTAAAACCATTCCGAAGAGTATGACATACATGAGCAAATTTCTGGAAGTTTTAAATTTTGAAGTTTAAATTGAAAATCGTCAAATTTGAGAGCAAACTCATGAAATTTTGGGTGAAGCCTCTCCACTAAGTCTATAAATGAACAGATTATCGCTGATCGTTTTTAAAGACATGCTCCAAAAGTTACAGAGGAACAATGTCTACAACAGCATACGTGCAGAAGTAAATAGGTCTCAACACTGATTTTTACAAAGAAAAATGCTATCTTTTGAGGATTTTACCCCTTACAAGCGTCGCTATCTCACTCTTGAGTAGTGATCCCTACTGCAAAAAATCACCTGAGAAATCACCTGATTTCTCAGGTGATTTCTCAGGTGATTTCTCAGGTGATTTCTCATGCCCATTTCTCATGTGACCTTTATTACATAGAATAAGTTATTCAATTTCCATATTAATTTTATTTTCTATTCAAATCAGTTTGAGGATCAATAAGCATTTGCGGAAAAGCGTTGAATCGCAAAAATGTTTGCGTGCTCATATGAAAATACGTATATATAGTGAATTTTCTTTCTCGGAGAGAAAACTTTGTGACGAATTAAGAATCAACCTCTTGAATCGTTATTGCAGAACTTTATTTGCGTAATCTATAAGTTTCAAAAATGTGTGTTTGAGCAAATGAGGAACGATATTTTTCGTGCACACCCTTCGGGTCACCAATCTTGACCAAAATTTGAGGGATCTCTCTTGATACTATCACCAGAGATTCCTGAAAGCCACAGGGTCTAACGCTCAGCCATTCCTGAGAAAAAAAATAAAACATTATGAGATTTTTCAATTATTGGCGGTACAGGGCATAACATTGCATATGCTATTTGAATGCATATCAATACCCGCCAACCATATGTACCAATCAATTTTTTATAAATTTGACTCAAAGATAAACTCTAAAACTATCTTGACAAATTTCCACTGGTTTTAGGCATACTTCCCTTATAGGATGTATAAGGGTCTCAAGCACTAACCAGGTTATCATGGGAAACATGTTATACGACTTCCCACCCAACAAAACACGCATTTATCTTGAGCCCACCCATGAATATATATCAAAATATATATTCTACACTTGAAAACGAAAGGAAATACCGTCAACACTACTTCTTTCTTCCCTACAGTCCAGAACACTTGAAGTTTTGACGTTAAACAGTCGTATCTATTCAAAACTGTGTCTGGACTTACAATATCCTCATGCGTGTGGATATTTCTTAAGCCTATGGGACTGATGGGCACATGAGACAGAAAAAATGTACCTACTCACCTCAAGTAATATGCGCTTCATAGATATGATGCTGCAAAATAACCTATCCCTTACATGCATGTTGACAACACTGCAAGTTTGTTGGGGATTAGTTTTTGCGCAAACTTGTTCCTTTTTCTTGAATCACCATTATGTTCACCAGCTCCCACTGAATGTGTAGCCTCCAGCATTCACAGAAATGATGTCCTATAAAGGGAGAAAAATAACACTCCAAGCCTCATCCACTCATGATTGTACTCTTGGAGTACCTGAAAATGAAAACACAAAGAATCATTTTCTTTGAATTTAAAGGTTAAAAGTAGGAAAAATCTAGTTAAACAAACAGAGAAAGAGAGTTTTAGAGCTACATAAATTCAACTAGAGTAGAAATTAGACACCGGCCAAAATCAAAGGTTAGGTTACACTATGTACTTATCTGATGATTGATGATCCTTTCTGCAGCAATCAGCGTTCCTTCATGATCCGATAGGAGAATTTTCCCAGACCCAAATTTTAGAAAGAGTTTCACTTCCACGGCACTATCCATACTTGTACACAGAGTTACACAACACCACGTGTGCCAAACCAAAACAACAGGATAAGTGTCGGCCATCCGTTGGCGCAACAAGTTATCACTGACTGTTGTGAGATGCCAGTCAGCTGTGATCTGGTGTGAAATTCAAATCCTGCAACTTTACATGCAATATATCGGTTTGTACTACTTTTGCTGCTTTTTATATAATTTTTTATCAAATTATTTGGAAAAAGCGATTCAATATTAGAATGAGTTGAATATTAATATTATCATTTTTTTTAATTATTATTTAATAATTATTTAATTTTTTCGATAATTTAACAATAGCTACAATATTTTTTTTAATTATGGTTATATGTAACTATAAATTAATATGTTGAAATAAGAACAATAATCAATAATTAATAATTAATTAATGTGATAAATATTTTATCAATATTTGAACATTTTATATTTTCAAGATATAATTTGAATAATGTTGGCTATTGTTAAATTATCGATAAGTTTGTGATAAACGATCTCTTATTATATAATTATTGATTATCGTTCTAAATAATTAAATAATAATTAAAAAAAATGATATTATTAATATCCAACTCACTCTAATATTGAATCCCTTTTTCCAAATAATTCGATAAAAAATTATATAAAAAGCAGCAAAAGTAGTACAAACCCATATATTGCATGTAAAGTTGCAGCATTTGAATTTCACACCAGATCACAGCTGACTGGCATCTCACAACAGTCAGTGATAACTTGTTGCGCCAACGGATGGCCGACACTTATCCTGTTGTTTTGGTTTGGTACATGTGGTGTTGTGTAACTCTGTGTACAAGTATGGATAGTGCTGTGGAAGTGAAACTCTTTCTAAAATTTGGGTCTGGGAAAATTCTCCTATCGGATCATGAAGGAACGCTGATTGCTGCAGAAAGGATCATCAATCATCAGATAAGTACATAGTGTAACCTAACCTTTGATTTTGGCCGGTGTCTAATTTCTACTCTAGTTGAATTTATGTAGCTCTGAAACTCTCTTTCTCTGTTAGTTTAACTAGATTTTTCCTACTTTTAACCTTTAAATTCAAAGAAAATGATTCTTTGTGTTTCCATTTTCAGGTACTCCAAGAGTACAATCATGAGTGGATGAGGCTTGGAGTGTTATTTTTCTCCCTTTATAGGACATCATTTCTGTGAATGCTGGAGGCTACACATTCAGTGGGAGCTGGTGAACATAATGGTGATTCAAGAAAAAGGAACAAGTTTGCGCAAAAACTAATCCCCAACAAACTTGCAGTGTTGTCAACATGCATGTAAGGGATAGGTTATTTTGCAGCATCATATCTATGAAGCGCATATTACTTGAGGTGAGTAGGTACATTTTTTCTGTCTCATGTGCCCATCAGTCCCATAGGCTTAAGAAATATCCACACGCATGAGGATATTGTAAGTCCAGACACAGTTTTGAATAGATACGACTGTTTAACGTCAAAACTTCAAGTGTTCTGGACTGTAGGGAAGAAAGAAGTAGTGTTGACGGTATTTCCTTTCGTTTTCAAGTGTAGAATATATATTTTGATATATATTCATGGGTGGGCTCAAGATAAATGCGTGTTTTGTTGGGTGGGAAGTCGTATAACATGTTTCCCATGATAACCTGGTTAGTGCTTGAGACCCTTATACATCCTATAAGGGAAGTATGCCTAAAACCAGTGGAAATTTGTCAAGATAGTTTTAGAGTTTATCTTTGAGTCAAATTTATAAAAAATTGATTGGTACATATGGTTGGCGGGTATTGATATGCATTCAAATAGCATATGCAATGTTATGCCCTGTACCGCCAATAATTGAAAAATCTCATAATGTTTTATTTTTTTTCTCAGGAATGGCTGAGCGTTAGACCCTGTGGCTTTCAGGAATCTCTGGTGATAGTATCAAGAGAGATCCCTCAAATTTTGGTCAAGATTGGTGACCCGAAGGGTGTGCACGAAAAATATCGTTCCTCATTTGCTCAAACACACATTTTTGAAACTTATAGATTACGCAAATAAAGTTCTGCAATAACGATTCAAGAGGTTGATTCTTAATTCGTCACAAAGTTTTCTCTCCGAGAAAGAAAATTCACTATATATACGTATTTTCATATGAGCACGCAAACATTTTTGCGATTCAACGCTTTTCCGCAAATGCTTATTGATCCTCAAACTGATTTGAATAGAAAATAAAATTAATATGGAAATTGAATAACTTATTCTATGTAATAAAGGTCACATGAGAAATGGGCATGAGAAATCACCTGAGAAATCACCTGAGAAATCACCTGAGAAATCAGGTGATTTCTCAGGTGATTTCTCAGGTGATTTTTTGCAGTAGGGATCAATTTTTTCAAAATAAAAAGGCCTCGTTTTATTCTTTTTTTCGAAAAATTCTCGCTCCTAGTAGGTATGAGATAGTGAAACTTCTAGAAAATATATATTCTTTGAAAAATATCGTTCAAGATTTTTTGTACAGTAATGTATTCATTTTCAAAATTATTACAAATAACAAAATAAAGAATTCTTTTTCTTATCGAATATCCTCAGTGAATGAATAACACAGCTCCACAAAAAAAAATTGAACCAGAGACTGGACCACCCTACTTATATGTATTTTTGGCTGCTGAATCCGAATCTGAGGTCCGTTTGCTCCATCACCCCTGCGTTTAGCCATAACCTCAAGAATATGGCGGCCGACATATCGATGAAATCAATATTCTGCAAAACAAAAAATTTCATTCCATTCTACATGAAAAAAATAAAAGAAAACTGTCCCTAGCAATTTTTCGATTCGTCGCATAGTTTTTGAGTGAAAAATTCAGAAAATTTGACGGCAAGTGGGCCGGATTCAAAATTTATTATTCTACGAATCTTTTACTCGCAAACTATGCAACCAATTGAAAAAACACCAGGAACAGTTTCTATCTAATTTTTTACATAAAATCTGAAAAAATTCTATTTTGCAAAATGATGATTTTTTAATTTTTTTTTTGAGGTAATGTCTAAACGCAGAAGTGATGGAGCTAAACGAACCTCGGATTCGGATTCAGCAGCCAAAAATACATAAAAGTAGGGTGGTCCAGTCTCTGGTTCAATTTTTTTTTGTGGAGCTGTGTAATTACTTACATAGAAAAATACCATACTTGGGCTAGGTCGGGAATGTATGAAGGTTGTCAAAGCAATCTGATATTGTGTTTGCTCAAAAACTGCTGCACATGATTGGAAGCAACTTCTTGATCTTGTTTTTCAGTCATTTTTGACAATAACAAGTTCCAACGGACGTGAGAAAGGCACCGTCAACAAAGACACGCTGCGCATGAACTATACGTCCGGCAGGTGTCAGTAAGTAACCAATAGATTCGTGAGGCTTTATTGTTGACATTTCTGTCTGGCAGAGGTTGCTCGATCACTATGGTGCAAAGATATAAACGTAGGCCCGATACTTTCTGGACAGACCTCGTACTATTCCTCATATGATTTAATTTTTCTCGCACAATTTCGCACAGGTCGCATTTTAATCACTATTTCCATTCCAGTTTCTGTTCCGTCTTTTTTTATCAATCTCATCGGTAATTTTTTTTCGCATTTTTTTCTGAATTTTTAATACCATGTTACTCGTTATGAGAAAATCTTTGGAATAACTGTTGACAGATAATAACTAAGAGATACTTTTCATCGCGGTTTGAGAGTTCTCGAAAAGAGTCACCGAATTTTTTTCCATTGAAAAATATGTTTTGAAATTTTGAAACGATTATTTCGATAAACAGTTACATGGTTCAACCGATGCTGAGGACGTTTCAAAAAAAGAGCTATTAATAAAAGCTTAGATCATCATATTTTTGGAGTTTTTTACGTTGGATCAACTTAGCGGACGAGCAATATATATTTCACATCGTGCTCATCAATTTGCAATGATTTTTGGTAATATGTAATGCAAATTGAGAATGTGCTAGCAGTCAATAACAATTTGAAACAGAATTGGCGCAACCTTTATTTTTAATCGCATTGCTATTGTGAGCATATCAAAGCAAGCACATGCAATTGAAATACGTAGATTTTTTCGTTTTTATGTTTAGTATGAGAAAAAAAATCATTTTTTCGATTTTAAATATGCTCCGAGCATGGCAGGACAAAATATCGAAAAACTAAGAACCAGTTGTAAACTAGGGACACCAAATTGAGAAGCCATCATTTTCTCCTTACTAGGAGCACATCAAAATTGATAAAGGTTTTCGAAAGAACATATCAATATATACATTCTCACCAAATTTTGATTCATTAGGACCAATGCTCCTAATTTGACAACGTGATGGAGAAACGAATTTTTCGAAAAGATATCCTAATTTTAGCAGTTTTGCTACTTTTTCTCGCTTTTATGCTCTCTCATAGTAACGAAGATAAAAAAACCGCTGCCAAGTGCCTTAGCAGTATGCTTTCTCAAAGAGGCTTCAATATTACCGACAAACGCTTCCCAAACCTGTATTTTCACCTTTCCACTACCGTAGATACTATCATCTATTTTTCAAAAATTACAAAAAAATTATTTAATCAATTCAATTCGTATCTTTGTGACTGTGTAAAGTGTCGTTCTTTTTCAATTGACCAAACTATGTTGCGAGTGTTGATGTCTGCCCGGGCTCTCTTATTATTTGATCAAATGCAACAAAGCAAACGGTTCTAGGTTCTACACGATGCGAGACATTTGGACCTGCATAATTTTTCGATCAATTCATCTTGTGACTGTCATACGGTTTAATAGCGGTCAAAATCGATCCGCCCTGCCCTTAAGTCCGTTTTTGATCATTTTCGACGGCTGAGGTTGGAAATGATCAATTCAAAATCTATTTTGATCATTTTCGACGGCAAAAGACACCAAATTTTCCCAATTTTCTCTATAGTACGTTGAAAATACTGGAAACGAAACTTACATCAATTTTTTTCCCCCTTAGCAACGGTTGCTAGGGCGGTGAACAACGGTTGCTAAGGAGCTAATTGGGAAAATTTTGTGTCCTTTGCCGTCGAAAATGATGGAAATGGGTCATAAATTAATGATTTCCAACCTTCGTAACTGTTGCTAGGGAGGTAAACAACCGTTGCTATGGAGCAAATACAACAATTCAGTGTCCTTGGCCATCGAGTGTGACTTAAAACTGATTTTCCGGCTTGCCCCAATGAGCACTCATAAGGATTTGTGAGAAAACACGTTAGGAACGGTTGCTAGCAAAATAACCAACGGATTTTGCTGAATCTTGTCACAACTAACCGGTGTGCAAAATTTCAAGACGATCGGATCATTCCTTCGGGAGTTATCGTGGACGAAAGAAACGAAAAAATAGACACCTTAACAACGGTTGCTAAGGAAATAAACAACGGATTTCGCTGAAAATTGAACTCGCCCGAGATTTTGCCGCGATTAACCTGTGAGCAAAATTTCAAGACGATCGGACCATTCCTTCGAGAGTTATCGTGGACGAAAAAAAAACGGGACGCACACACACACACACACACACACACACACACACACACACACACACACACACACACACACACACACATACATACATACAGACACTTTTGGATTTCCATGTTTTTCGACCCGTAGATCACGAAAATCGAGGTCCCGAGGTCTGATTCGTTGGGTCGACTTTTGCCCCATTACAAAGCTTTCTCTTTGAGAAAGCAAAACACTCCTTCTTCGACTTTGACAGAGTAACATCATCACTTATACAATAAATCTAATAGTTTATGAAAGAAAAAATCAGTAATGAGATCGAATATTTCGGCAAAGACCGAAATTTTAAGACTTCCAGAAATTTGTTCATATCCTTAACCAAATTTCCAGTTATGGGTGCCCTTTAGCAATTTTCAGGTTTGGTTGTATTTTTTTTTTGTTTCCCGCGATTTATCAGCCCTGAGACAACTCTTATAGAATGATCTTAGATTTTTTGAAATCCGTCATTTCTACCCATAAAAAGATGGGCTGATCAAAGATTTGATACTCTCTATGGTGTTAGAAATGTCTCCATATTTTATTTCAGATCTTCAAAATTGTGGCCCTGCCTTGTTTAGGCAAAAAAGTATTTTTGCGTCAATTTTTCAGTATTTGTCTGGAATTTCAGTCGTCAAGTGTTAATAGATAAAATCTGCAGCATGTCGGATATATTATATCGACTATATTGCATAATTCAATTGAAGCAGCTTGGTGGCTGCAAAAATACTATAAACGCTGTTTTTTCATTAATTCTCGGTAATTTCTATGTTTCGCAAATCTTTCGCAATTCTTCTAGCTGGTATATCGTGTTCTAATAGGTTTCCATTTCATCCTTCACTTCAGTATATCAAGATGTATTTTTAAGGGCCTTGTCAAATAATTATCTGAAACTTGATGAGTTTTTTTCAAGTATATCTACTCTTCTTTTTTGAATTTTTAACTCAGCTTCACTTTGGAATTTTTCCTAGATACTAATTATTTTATACACTTATTTAATCCACAAAAAATTATTCCTCATCCAAAATTAGTTCTCAATAGATAGCTTTTAAATGTAAGACTGACATCCTCAATTGTAACGTCATTTTCCAAATAATCACTAGAACTTTAAGCTTCTGATTAATTGAGGAAGGTGCTACCTAAATTCTGAGCCATAGAAAGAACCAATACGAGATATTGACACTTATTAGGAGAGGTTTTCAATTTCGGGTGATCTTTCCAAAATGCTTTTTGGGTACCTCAATACGCCATACATACAGTCATTCAGTCTAACTTTTATATTTCCCGGAGATACTCTCAATCAACTTCGAATTTAAGCATCGTACAGTATATCTGTATATAAAAAAAGTTATAGATAAAGATATACTTTACATTATATAAATCAGATATTATTGATGGAATACATTGGAGAAATCGAGACGTTAGACAGAATAGCTGTATATGGCTGTATATATATATATATATATATATATATATATATATATATATATATATATATATGGCTTATTCAGGTACCTGAAAAGCATTTCTGAAAGTTCCATCATTATCGATGACCCGCACACTGAGAGCAGTTTATAGTTGGATGAACTATAAATCTCCTATAAATATAGTTCTATTTTGACCCAGCTATGAGATATTGTGGATCCAACTATACAAGTTTCTCTGATGTATACCATGAAGAAAGTATTAATTATACTATATTTAAAGAAGATTTTACTTTATATAGTACTTTTATTCATAGTAGATATAGTTAAGTGGATACAGCTGACTGTAATTATGGTTCATTAAACAATAATTATTGGTCGATGAACAATAATCAAATAGTAATTGAACATCTTAAAAAAAACCTATGAATGAGGGTGAGGATTATTTACAGAAATAAAGTTAATTTAACGATATTTATAGTAGATTTTTCTATAATTGCATTTACTATATCATATAGCAGATTCCGATAAGGGAATCTCTCTCAGTGCAGTTGACAATGTCCCTTAGTTAATAGCGATAAATGGGGTATTGAATTCTCCAAAGTCTGCGCGCGCGGGCACTAAAACCTCGCGTTTTAGTACGATACGTATTTTGGACTCTATAAGACTGATATCTAAATAATGTGAGATACGTTATCAATGAAGTTTCTCCTCAGCTTTGCGATGAAGAAATTCTCAAATCTCCATTTTCCCAAGAACAGGAAACATGAAACAGGCCTGTAATAGCCCGACCGTTATTTAGAGGGGCGGTTGGGCGAAATACCCCTATATTGGTTGGAATGTTTGTTATTGGAAGGTGTCGCGATCCGTTATCCGTGTGTAAGACCGCTCGGTCACTTACATATTCCCTAAACCGTCCAGCGCTTGGTTGTCCTTGGCTGGAGCTTGGCAGCGTGGCAGCCGAGTAGTCCGTGGCGCGCTGGGCCGTATACTCGTGTTGGTTCCGGATGCATGTGTAGTGAGGGGGGGGGGTGTTGTTAATAAACACACTTCAAGTGCACTAGCACTAAACTTTATTACGTTACCAAATCTTATATTTAACACTCGATCCCGCGTGGTTGGATCGTTCTATATAATTCTGTTCTTCCAAAATAGATGTAAGTATGCTACGCGTTCGCGGGGGAGCTGCGCCGTTCGCGTGCTCCATGTCCGGCCACCCGTGTGGCATCCGTGATTAGCACAGATCAACTCCGTCGTGTCCGCCGCGGCCGCTTCTTTTATAAGCGTCGTGACGTCACGTCAAGATGCGCTTGCAGAGCGCGAAACGGTTGGGAAGCGCAGTTGCACTTCGCGAGAATTACCTCTCCCTCATGGAGTGATAACAAGCGCGCGTGGCTCAGCGTCTTTCCTCCGTTCGCACGCGCGAATACTTATGACTACGAAGCGCGGTCGCTTCGTTACAAATCTATGTATGCGCTTCAAGGCGCATCGGTTTACTTATACATGTCATTCAACTATTTCACATGGCACTTATTAATCCTGGCAAAACACTATTGATAAGATATTCCATTCGCTCATGGCACATCGCCTGTCTCCAATAAAAATATATAAACATAGATAAATTCTGATCTGGCCAGATCAATTGCTTATTTCCTATAGCGAACAATTCTAGTTGCATTACATGCAGGGTTCATACATTCGTCTATACGTTCATTCGTCGTTTTCGCTCGAGTGCCCGCTGGCTACTCGTCAACTTATACGTGCCGATAAGAAGATCTCCTATGGCCGTTTCTAACTAATTTGAAGCTGCGCAGTTGCCGTGTGCAACTTGCACTTATAAAATAGCATTCCCGCACGAGCGCCCGCTGGCTCCTCGTGTCTCCGCACAGGCTGATAAGAGAATATCTTATAGCCGACATCCATCCGTTTCAATGTTGGGCAGCTGCACAAAAATGCAAGCTGTCCTCATGATTCCCATGCACTACGTGCAACTCGCCATCCGTCGCATGGATGTGTCTCAATCAGCGCATTCTTACACTCACACATGTATGCTTAATCCTAATGTCGCTTCTCGGCGCAACTCGGATAGCATGTGGGAAAATGCGCATCGCGAATGTGCGATGCGACTCGAGTCAATTTAAAATTTCAAAAATGGGCGGAGCAAGGCTGGGCCATAACAGGCCATATCTCAAAAAGCTGTTTTTTTTACTTTTTCCAATGGTCTAGAGCAAAAGCTGACTTATTTACGTTCATGAAGCCCCAGAAAAAAAATGAGCCTTTTTTGTTATATTCAATGCCTCTGTTAAGGCCCAACGATTATTTGAAGTGGCCGGCGGGCGAAATACCCCTATATTGGTGGGGATGTTTGTTGTACGAAAGTGTCGCGATCGGTATTTTGTGTGAGACCGCTTGGCCACTTACATTTTCCCGGCGCCTGGTTGTCCTTGGCTGGAGCTTGGCAGCGTAGCAGCCGAGTAGTCCGTGGCGCGCTGAGCCATATATATGCGCATCGGATTGGGTTGAGCGTGGTGTGGGGGAGGGTGTTGCTAAATAACCCACTTTGAGTGCACTAGCACTAAACCTTTAGTAGATTACCAAATTCTATACCCTACACTCGATCCCGCGTAGTTGGATCATATACAAAATCTCCTTTCCGAATATAGATGTAATTATACTACGCGTTCGCGGAGAAGCTGCGCCGCTCGCGTGCCCCTTGTCCGGCCACCCGTGTGACATCCTTGATTATCACGGATCAACCTCATCGTGTCCGCCGCGGCCGCTTCCTTTATAAGCGTCGTGACGTCACGTCTGCAAGATGCGCTCTCAATGCGCGAAGTGCGGGCGCGAAACGGTTGGGGAGCGCAGTTGCACTTTGCGAGAATAACCTCTCTCTCATGAAGTGATAACGAGCGCGCATGGCTTAGCTTTTCTCCTCCGTTCGCACGCGCGTATACTTACGAAACGCAATCCCTTCGTTACATATTTATTCATGCGCTGCAATGCGCATCAGTTGTACTTATATACATATGTTCAACTATTTCATATTGCACTTATTTTACCTGTCGAAACGTTATTGGTCAGATATCACTTTCACTCACGGCACGTGGGCCTGTCTCCGATAAAAATATAAACATAGGTGCATCCTGATCTGGCCAGATCAATTACTTATTCACTAGCGAACAATTATAGTTGCATTGCATGCGGGTCTACACATCCATTCGTTCGTTCTCGCTCGACTACTCGCTGGCTACTCGTCAACTTATACGTGCCGATAAGCATTTGCCTGCTTATCGGCACGTGTAAGTTGAGAACCTGACAAAACATGGCCCAATTTTAGAATTTTTCCGGATAGCTTCTTTTGCACCTCTACATCAAAATTGGATCGAGACTAGAATCCGAAAATTTGCGTAATATTGTAGGGAAAGGCGAGAATATGGAATATTTCAAACAGTTTCCACTGACCGCCTAGCTGATGCTTGAGCTCCTTCCACCATGCCTTCATGCACTTTCTCATCATTTTTTACCAATAAAAACGTAAATCAGAACTTTTGTTTGATACATATAGTTGCAGCTGATCCACACCTTTTGAATGAGCTGCGCCGTGTAGACAAATATAGAGTACTAACATCCCCCGTTGCGGCTTCGCCCGCTCTCGGAGTTTATAGAATTAGATTGATGATTATTAACTATGCATAGGAATAAAAACATAACATTCAAGTATTTAAAGTTCCAAAACCCCAAAGTACTATAGAATAAACAACATTTTTGGTTTTGGAAGTGGAATCGGAAATGGTTTTCCGATTTGCCCGTCAGAAAGTCCAACATACAACTGCCCGTGTGAAAGACAATTTGAGCATAAACTAATTCCAACATATTTAAAAGTCTGACCTTGAACCTTGTTTATTGAATCAAAAGAAACCGCGTGAACAGCTCGTACAGCGGTTCGGCACCTAGTGGTCAAAGAGAGAAGCCGGAGTTTTCAATTAAGTCATATTTCAGCTGTTAAAAATAATTCCTTAAAAAAAACATATGCGATTCGATTATTTAGACAATCGATCACACCGCTATAGTATCGGGAGTCATAAGAGGACGACCAATTTAAAGTTCTCGATAAGAATATCGAGGATTCCAACACTCATTGCCTTATACTTATAGGCCAGATCGCGCCATTTTAGCCGCGTGAACGGCTAAAACAGCGTCTCGCCACCTAGTGGCCAAAGAGAGAAGCCGGAGCTGATTTGCATGTTATTTCTACATTTTGCATAGAAACGTTCGTAATTGATTAATGAATAATTTTAATAGCCTATGACACTTCAGGATACATAGTACAGCTACTGTCAAAATTTGGAGGCGATTGGTTCAGTAGTTTTTGAGATTTTCGCGAACATACGAACAAACGTTTTCTCTTTATATAATAGTAAGATATGCACTGGAAACTATCGTGCGTTATTTCATGACCTTTTATTTGTTATTGAGTGCAGTCTAATTAATTTGCTCGTTTTCGGAAAAATACAGTTAGTTCAAGAAAATCTAGAACGTAAATTAACTAATCAAACGTATAAAATTCGATATCGTTTTTTTTCACTAAAATTAGTGTGATATTAATATTGAATATGATGGTTGACTATCCCACGGTTCATCTAATTTTCTGATCAATCATTTCGGTACATATCCAAGAGATGATAACCGGTTGATTGGAGAAAAAAAATTTCTTGATCATAATTCAGCATGGCTTATCAGTAGGAACAACTTTTTACTGAACCGATTTTTTCGAAAATTTACTTTGAACGATGTTATTCTCTGAAATGAGAAAAAAATTCTTCTTCAATTTTCTTGGCTTTTCCCACAATTTTCTACAACTTTTCAGGGTTTTGATTGGATACAATGAGCTAAAAATGCAGGTTTCTAAATATTTCAGAATTGGAACATGTTTTTGATATTTTCCTTGATCTCAGGCGTGAGAGAGTGCGCACCGCCAGAGCGCACTGCGTCGCAAAATGACTTGGTCGTGCTAGAAAAATTTTGAAATATTTGGACAAAGCAAGGGCCAAGGCTACACCCTAACATCTTGATGGAGCGAGCAAAACTACCTGGAAAAAAAATGGTATCGATTCAAATTATTTCTGCCTATCATCGGAAGTTGGTATGAACGCATGAAATTGCAGAGTACCTTGTATAGCAAAAAACCCTTATCAAATCTTTCTTTCAATTTAAGTTTAGCTTACTCATAATCTTCTTTTTTACTATAAAATGCCATGGTTTCTTTACAGTAATTTCTTGCCCATTCAAATAAACCTTCTGCGGTTAAAATATGATTATTTGCAAAGCGTTGTAAACTTGCTCGTTTAGCACCTCGTTTCAGATTAGATCCAATTCCATCGCATGCTCCCTTCCCATGTGCTGTCGCACAAAAATGCCATTCCGCGGGAATGCCAAAATCTGTCTTATGATTAATAATATTAGAGAAACTTTTCTGATTTTTGAAGTGTTGACTCGCTCCATCGGTACTATAATAAATTTTCTTTGGTTTGTATTCTTTCTTCAGATAATTTATGATTATTTATTGGTATACATGAACTGCAATAGTGTCATGAGATAAATTATCCGGAAGAATAGCCAAACTTTTGTGTTGAAGTTCATTAATCCTCTGAAAATAGATAACTACTGTGAAAATTGTTGCCTGATTATTATTCCAGTGGAAAGATTGAGCTGAATTCTGTACAACAAAAGCATTATTTTCAGCAAAATAAAAATAAACTAAGAATTCTCCTTTTAACAATTTTTTTTCAAATCATGAATGAATACAGACTGTTTTCTGACAAAAAAAGTCGTGAGTTTTCGATTTCATTAATTTGTCACCCAGCAAGTTCAGATATCTGAAATTGGAAGAAAGATTTGATGAGTGTTTTCTATACAAGGTACTCTGCTATTTCATGCGTTCATACCTACTTCCGATGACAGACTGATGGTCAAAAAAATTTCATCTGCTGAGGAATATGAAATTTTTCCTAAATCAAAACGAACTGAAAAAGTAGTTCAGTTGAAACATAGTATGGCAAAGTCTTCAATATCAAAGCCAAAACGGAGGTCAAAGAATGTGAAATGAAATAATGTCCATATCTCAGTCCATAACCCAAATGAGTACATGATCTACGCTAGATAGTAGTTTATCCAACAGATAAAGACTTGTATGGATATTAAATATATTCCGATTTCGGCACTCTTGTAAGCAGAAGACTTGAGCTGGAGCGCGTGGAGTTAGCGCGGCGCGGCACGGCGCGGCGCATTTTCTCATGTTCGCTACTCAATTACAAAAAAAAAGTAGGTATCCAAAAGGTCTATATCAACGTAAAAAAAACCTCAGCTTTCGATCTAGACTACTTGAAAAAATTAAAAAAAATAGGTTTTCGAGATATGGCCTGTTTTATGTTTTTTTTCTGTGAAAATGTAAAAAATTTGGAAAACTAAATTCACCATCGGAAAGCTAAGAAAAAACTACATTGATAGCATATCCAACATTATTTAGACATGGGTCATATAGAGTCGAAAACAAGCGTCGAAAACGTGAGGTTTTAGCGTCCGCGCGCCGGCTCCGAAGAGCTGACGAAGAACGCCCCATATATGAATAAGCATATGCGTGATCGAGTCCGACGTATAGCCATACACGTGCTCGCTCTCCGTCCTAACCCTCTCAGTCGGGGATTTAGCGTAGGCATAGTGTACGGGACAATCGCGTAGTGGCCACTATACCGTCGATACAACGGTATATTCCCGTAGTTAGACGTTACGAAACAATACAGTAAGGTGGCGCTCGGTATAATCCCGAACTTTTTCTCTAAGTGCGGAGCCTGGTTGTCCTCGTCCATGCTTTAGCAGCGTGGCAGCCGAGAAGTCATTGGCACACTGGGCTGTTGTAGGATGCGGGATTAATTAATTTTGTGTTTTAGTAAATTTGGAAGAAAAACAGGATATAATTGACCGATCCTGCATGATCGATTTTCTCTCTCTACACTCTGAAACTATGTCTCAGCTTACAGATTATTAATGATATTATTACATTAAATATTAAAAGCGATAATAATGATAATTGGAACGCGCCGCCCATGATCCGACTTACTTCCGAGTGAGCTTACTTCCCTACTGACTTCTTCATCCTCCCTTACACTGACCTCGATATACTCTCTTGCCGTCCACCGGTGCATCTCCTATTATAATGGTCGTGACATCACTCGAACAGGGGCTTTCGCGGGTGCGCAAATCGCGGGCACGAGGCGGTGACGAGTGCGTCCTGTAATAACTCCCGTTCACTGCGCCGCACGCGCAGAATTTTTTCTAAGAAGCGCGCTCATTTCTCCACACGGCTTGGTGGCCTATCCCAACTCTCGATTTTTCGCTCAGCTACAATTCATCACACATCTCACTATACATACACACGCTCTCTCGACCTGCTTGAGCGCCCGCTGGCTGCTCGGTAATATTATATAGGCCGATAAGAAGACTTTCATAGCGGTCTTCATGTGAAACTATGGCGCAGCTTCAAAATGCGCAGCCTAACGTTGCGCTTTCCGTGTGAGCTGCCGACTGTCACATTGGTGGCTCGCTTAGCGCATTCTTGTTTGTACATGCACTCTTGAACTTCCATACACTCAATTCTCACGTCACTCCTCGGCGCCACTCAGATGCGTTCGAGAGTTTTGAAAATATTGGGGTGGGGCAGGCCAGACAATAACACTTTATTTATTGTATAAATGGTCGATCTCTGAGAGCCAATCCCAGAATTTCAATTGTCTAGATTTGGAAAATTTTATATCAAATTATATAGAAACCCCAATCCAATTCTTGAAAGAATTCCATGATATTATATATTATTCTCAAGATTGAAGTTCTAAGTTAAAGATGAACGAGTGGAAAAAGGTGGAGATGAATTAATCGTATTCATTTTATCAATTAAAATAATCAAAAAGTTTCATCGGATTTTCCCCCGTTATTACTAAGCATTTTTATGAAAAATTATTCGAATGAAAAGTTTTCATGAAATCTGACAAGGAAAGTATCGGACCTTCAGAGCACCAATTTGGACCAAATTTCGTACGTATGTTCTCTAGCACTACAGAAAGCTCCCGCAACAAGTTTTGGCTCCCAACGCTCTCTCTGCGCCAAGATATTGATATCAGAAGCTATAGATTGATTTCATATTTACCAGCATATTCACTTTATCTGGATGACTGGTTTCCACTGTTGTTCTGCACTTTCTCCATTATACAAAAGGTATTTGGAATGAGAGAAATTGGGCTCCTCGCCAGGGGTGTTCCCCAGTCGATGGACCGGGTTTCCTAGTCAGAATAAAAAGATCATGTGCTCCTCGCCAAGGGTGTTTCCTGGCTGATCGACCCTGTCCCGGTCAGAATAAAAGCATTATCTGCACTTGTCAAGGGCGTTAATTCCCGGCCGATCGACCGTGTTTTCTGGTTAATCGGCCGGGTTTTCCGGTAGGGATCAGACCCTGAACATCATGATGTCCGTATAGCGTACTTTACGCTGCTCGTATCGTATCATTTATTTGTTGACTTCTACGGCAGAAGAAAAACATAATTGATAAATAATGAAGGGTAATTTGTTAACTATCTTTTTAATATTCATTATTCGATCTCTCAAATTTTCATGCACTGTCGTGGGTAGAGGCGTTGAATATATCAGCTATCTGCTCTTTCGAGCATACCCATTCTACTTTAATTTAATTATTTTAGACACATTCTTTGATGTAATCTGATCCAATTTCCACCATATGTCTCAATTCAGTTCCAACCTCGATTTTGTACAAGATATTGCCACTCTGTTATTACACTTCAACCTGATTGAGAAGAATTTTCTGTCTATCATAATCTCAACTGATTCTGCTAGTCCGGTCAGTTTTTGAGTCGCTTCACTCATGGCCACGAATTCAGCCTGCTTCGTATTTCAATCCTATTGCTATTGCTTCTTTAGTGAATTTTGTATTCCATCTTTTGGGACTGACAGGCAATCCATACAGTGCCTTTTCCAGCAAGCAAATCATGTTCATTCTTTCTTGTTTGGAATATGCAGTTTCCTCTGGAATTTCCATCAGGACATTTCTTTCCGGTGTACCGTTTAAAAACCCTGTTTTCACATCCAATTGAATCACTTCTAAGCCCAGTCTATTTATGATTGAAAACAGGGCTTGAACCAGTGGGAGTCTAAATACTGGTGCATACATTTCTCTAAGGTCGAAATTTGTTCTGTCCTTGAAGCCTCTGATTACCAGTCTTGCTTTGAATCTAGTGTTTGCATTCGCTTCTATTTTTCTTTTGACTACCCACCTAGAATCTATAAAATTGGCCGACACTTGTCCCAGTCTCACGTGCCACAGCAAAGCTTTATCATTCGCTAGAAATTTCTTGTTAGTATTTTCAAATAACTTCGATCGTATTGGAATACCTGTCTTAGATAATTCATCCACATAATTAAATTTTCTATCGCAAATAGTTACATCAATGTTTGAAATTCTCCTAGCACATCCATTCTCTGTGCCCTTTTTATTTCTTGTTTCAGTCTCCGATGGGTTCTGGATTCTGACAAGTATTACTTTCTAATTTTCTTGCCACACTTCGAGTGAAATGATCGTCGCACGCTAATTCAGTCAGATTCACGTATAACTTTCTATCAATAATCGAACTTTCACTGTCTATTGAGCCATCCTTATCAAGTTGTAATTCTATTATCCAAAACGGTCTACTGTACTTTCTCGTAAAGGAAAGCTCGCTCGACTCTCGATCGGATATGTTGATGCGCTCATCATCCATATGAATAGAAAGACCCGAGATAGAAATTTCCTCAGAGAGAGCAGATTTTCTGACAAATTAGATGCATACCCTGTTGAAAAAATCGACTGGATTTCCAGCTGGATTTGCACTGGATTCCAGCTGGATTGACGCTGGATTCTAGCTGGATTTTGACTGAATTCCAGCTGGATTCCAGCTGGATTTGGGCTGGATTCCAGCTGGAAACGAAAAATCCAGGTGAAGTGATGCAGGGAAAATCCAGTGAGTTTCCCGAATAATCCAGCTGGATCCTGAGATAATCCAGCTGGATTTTACTAGAATGAGGGCTATATCGTTATTATAGATCCAGCAGATTTTCCGGATAATCCAGCTGGATTTTTCGACAATCCAGCTGGATTTTTTCGGTTTGAGAGCACCGAGCTACGGCGTTGAATCCAGCTGGATTATGAAAGAATCCAGCTGGACTTTTCAACAATCCAGCTGGATTCGCCGCCGTAGCCCGCTGTTCTAGAACCGAAAAAATCCAGCTGGATTATCTGGAAAATCTGCTGGATCTATAATAACGATATAATCCTAATTCTAGTAAAATCCAGCTGGATTGTCTCAGGATCCAGCTGGATTTTCCCTGCATCACTTCACCTGGATTTTTCGTTTCCAGCTGGAATCCAGCCCAAATCCAGCTGGAATCCAGCTGGAATCCAGTTAAAATCCAGCTAGAATCCAGCGTAAATCCAGCTGGAATCCAGTGCAAATCCAGCTGGAAATCCAGTCGATTTTTTTCAACAGGGTAGATTACATTGTTAATTTCAGTCTTATTTCCATTGATCAACTTTATTTCTATAGATCCAGCTCTCTCCGATTTGGAATATACAGAACTGTCATTATTAGCGCACCTTATTGATTCGTACGGTAGAATGATTTGAAAACAACCCTTGTTTTATCATGTGATTCGTTGCGCTTGAATCACTTATTATGCATCTGACTAAAAATAGGTATTCTTTTTTTTGGGAAAATACTGTTTACACACCTAACATCTCTTACAAAACAAGCAACTAATTCTTTACCTAGCTTTGCTAAGTTGCCTGAGCTGTTAGTCTCTTCATGATCTTTCCCTCTCTGAACATGGAATTGGCTTTCATTATTGGAAGTTTGTCCTCTTTTTGGAGGGCCTCCACCCCTTTAATTTACATTTTTTTCGCTTATCTAAACGAATTGTTCTGCGAAAACCGCCCCTTCCACTCCGATAAGATGAGCGACCTCGACCATTAACGTACCTTGTCCTTTACCACATCCTCGCTTTCGGCCAGCCGGTCTTGGCACTTTCATAATTGGGCAACCTGCATCTATGCGCTGTTTTGTCGTTTACTCCTTGCAGGTAAAACACAGTCTAAAGCCATCTGACCGAGTACAATGCTAAGATTTGTGATTCGGTCCATCACACTTGTAACACCTCGGTCCTTTCGGCTGGTTGTCAGTTAACATTGCGCAGGTCTGGTTATCTCTGGCGAGACTTCGGTTCTCAGCTGACTTCTTAAGGGGAGGTTCTCATCAAGCAATTTCAAAAATTCGATTTTTTTTTGCTGATTTTGCTACCTTATGATATGTAGAATATGCCCCTAAAAGCGTATGCCCGCAATATTTATTTTAAAAAAGTTATAGCATAATAATCAACCTATCATTAACGAAATTGTTATGGTTAACCGAATCTTTAAACACGTTTACCTCAAAATGACTTTTTTTAAACTGGTGGGAATCCTAGCTCAAAAACTAATCGAGGTATCGGCTTGAATCTTTTTTTATTTTAAAGGCAATTGAATTTCTGAAATTTTATACCTATAAAACTATCAATTTTATTATTATTTTATTTGTCTATATATCGATTTCAAGAGCAAAAAAAAAGTGCGACATTGGTACGTAAATTTCACAAGTCCGCCATTTTGTTAATTTTCAACCTCTTTTCGGTATCATCGGTATAATATCTCACAAATGTTATATATTTTCTGAACCTTTTTCGTTTTTTGATCTCAGATAAAAATTGGAGGCCCTAGGGTTCCCACCATGCGGAAACTTTTTTTAGAGGCGTGCCCATAAACGTGTGTTTAATTCATTATATAATAATTATTTTTCAATAAAAAAATTTTTTTTGTTTACTCAAATAATATATAAATACGTGTGAAAAAATTCCATACCATTATTCAATTCCTTCTATGAAAAAAAATAAAGAAAAATGGGTAATTTTCGAGGTGCTAGATGAGAAACTCCCCTTAAGAACAAAGGATTTTATACGCTCGTAAAATAATCCAGGACCACCATGTTCTCACGCGCATTAAAATCAAAGCTCTGAATATCAGGTATGGCTCCTATTGATACACGATACAATTAATTGCGCTGTTCGTCTTAGGCATACCGTTTGATTTCAGCAGCCCGAAATTTCTTATACAGTCTTCAGATCTGTCTATGAAAGCCACAGCAGTCTCTTTTTTAGGGTTATATCTCATTGTAAATTACTGATTTCTAATGTCCATGGTTGATATATTTGATTCACATTCTTTCATGTTTTTCAGTCTTTCTAAGATCTCTTTCAGATCCTTCACATCAACCAACTTCAAGTAATAATAAAAATCAATTCTATTCATTGTTATGTCTCGAACTTCATATTTCATTCCCTCTACAACAGATTCCTTAAGTTCTATCATTGGTTTTTCCCTTGAATCAATTGTGTGAAGTAGATCCTTAGAACCTAATTCTGATAAAAGAAAGTCATAGTAAAATTCAAACCTCAATTTTGGACTCAGTCTATAGGCCCGTTTAATACCAGTGTAGTGCTATTGCAAATTTGAACTGATCAGTTGAGATATTAGCCATAGTATCTTCTCTGTGACTTTCATTACGGAACTTGTTAACCTCATTCCTCCATATTTCAGCAATTTTATTTACCGGTACATGACTACTGTCTATATTTATCTGTCTATCATTATCATCCAGTTTTATATGATCTTTCACGGTGTTATCGTCATAAGCCTCGTCATTGTACTCTGCTCGTGTCTCTTGCATGAGCCTAATCATCTCATTTGTCTGATTCTGTGTATATCTGTTAGTTCATTGTCAACTCTATCTCGAAGCTCTAAGGCGACCGCTTCCACAATAACAGATGCTCGAGTGACTCGCCCTCCATCGTTTTCAGCTGACTCAGCCAGTTTTGACAGTTGAGGCATTACTTCCCAAGCCGAGTGAACATACCCTTTTATAGTATTCAGAACCTTTGATATTTCTTCCGTCATTCTAGTCGCCTATGCAAGAGCTGACCTGAGCTGCTCTCTGCCTTTGGCAAGCTCCCATCTAATCAGGTCGTCTGTGGGATTTGGTTTAACATTATTCACTATTTTATATCTAGATATTGTTTCATCATTGCTCATCAATTTTGGTTTTCCTAATTCATCTTTACCTTCAATTGGAGCTGTCTGGGAGGCTTCATCTGTCTCAGCTATTTCAGATTCGCTCTTCTCATCACTCTGTCTACTACCATTTTCATCCTCATTCATGATCAGAACTCCATCATCAAACTCAACCCTTTTGAGTTTTACTGTCTTATTTGCCATGTTTGCATAAACAGAGGGTTTTGTTATCAGATTCGCATACGTTCGAGCAGGCGTCTAGTTGATCCTCATCCAGCAGTGTGCTTTCCAGTTCTGGATCGATTTCATCCAGCTCTTCAATGGCTTTGTACTGTCTGATCAGCTTCAAACCCGGAGATTGCGCCTCTGCTTTCTCCAATGCCTCGATTTCCTCGTCACAGAGAACATTTTCATCTGCATAACGAGAAATAATTAGTAACATGGCTCAACATGCAGATCAACTCCATGCGGCAATACTTGGCTCACAGCGTCAAATGCTATTACTTCATCTCGAGATTCTGTCTATTTGCAGTTTTATTTAATAAATGCAAATCGATTAGTCAATCTTAATCATCCTGGTTAATTTACCTGCGATGTACTTTTGTCTTGATTGAGTTATATATTTAACTATGTCCAATTTAATTTGGAAATAAACATTCTCATTCTTACGGTTGTAATTCAGGCACCAGAATCTCTCATCTCGTTTTCCGCAGAAATTAGACAGAGCTGCCTTCTCATCTGGTGTGAGTGTCAACTCGATCAGCTCTATTACAAATAATTCAATTAGTTTTTCCGTATTTTATTCACGGCAAAGTTAACTTTCAGTATCGATCTGATTGTACGGCAATATCTAGCTCACAGCGTCAGACATCATTGCACATTTTGATTCAGTAAATCATTCATGAAAAATTCGTTTAATCCTGTCTATTTACTGTGTGTGTGTGTGTGTGTGTGTGTGTGTGTGTGTGTGTGTGTGTGTGTGTGTGTGTGTGTGTGTGTGTGTGTGTGTGTGTGTGTGTGTGTGTGTGTGTGTGTGTGTGTGTGTGTGTGTGTGTGTGTGTGTGTGTGTGTGTGTGTGTGTGTGTGTGTGTGTGTGTGTGTGTGTGTGTGTGTGTGTGTGTGTGTGTGTGTGTGTGTGTGTGTGTGTGTGTGTGTGTGTGTGTGTGTGTGTGTGTGTGTGTGTGTGTGTGTGTGTGTGTGTGTGTGTGTGTGTGTGTGTGTGTGTGTGTGTGTGTGTGTGTGTGTGTGTGTGTGTGTGTGTGTGTGTGTGTGTGTGTGTGTGTGTGTGTGTGTGTGTGTGTGTGTGTGTGAATATATATTATATATATATATATATATATATATATATATATATATATATATATATATATACAGGGTGTAAAGTCATGAATTGGAACGGTGAATAAATTCAAATGTACGTAGAATTTTACGGGAAAATTTTTCGTATCGATGTGATCCGATCAAAAACAAAGCCACAATCGATCGACAAAGGAAACCAATGAGAAATCAGGTCAGAAGATTTGGGCGGTCCTTTCAACCTGCAGCACCGAAGGCCTGTAATTGATATGGGTATGTTTATGGCATTTTTTATGCACGTAGCTCATTGCAAGTATGCGCGGGTGCATCGGCCAGCCAGCCTGCTCTAACCGGCCTCCGGCCTCCGCTATCCCCGACCCTTTTTTTCCACAGGCTTTCCCGAGTAGTAAAATTTCTCGTCCTTCTAGACAATAGTACAGGACGCTCCGTCGAGCCCCAGGCCCGAGAGGCATCAACGGAATAGTCACAAACACATGTTGTCACTGCCAGTGGTCGGAAGGAAAATTTTTCATCTTTCAGTTATCAGTGAGGCAAATGAGCATACTTGATTCGCGTTTCATTACTGATAAGTATGTATTTTGAATCATGAAAATCGAACCATATTAACCATAGTTAATATCAACTTTCGGAAACCAACAATCCAAAATTAAAATATTTACCTTCATTTAGATGTCGTTGATATGGTTCGATTTTCGTGATTCGAAATACATTTCAATCAGTAACTGAAACGTAATCTGGTACACTAATTTTCGATACAATTCAGTTAAAATTTAAGAATTTTCTTTTAGCTACTGGCAACATGTGTTTGCCGTCATAAAGATTTTGGTCGTGGGACGAGAGAAAAACTCTTCGGGAAAGCCTGTGGAAAAAAAGGGTCGGGGATAGGACGGAGGCCGGTTAGAGCTGGTTGGTTGGCCGATGCACCCGCGCATACTTGCAATGAGCTACGTGCATAAAAAATGCCATAAACATACCCATATCAATTACAAGCCTTCGGTGCTGCAGGTTGAAAGGACCGCCCAAATCTCCTGACCTGATTTCTCATTGGTTACTTTTCTCGATCGATTGTGGCTTTGTTTTTGATCGGATCACATCGATACGAAAAATTTGCTCGTAAAATTCCACGTACATTTTAATTTATTCACCGTTCCAATTCATGACTTTACACCCTGTATACGTGAATATATGTATATTCACATATATATTAGGATGGACAATATCCCATATATATTAGGATGTATCGAAAAATCAGCCGGTAGACGTCGCCACCTCCTATAAATGAACTATACGTACGGGGATTATAAATATATATATATTGGTCACACTCACGGGTGCATGGGTATGCTTTGGATACATGCATATGTGCGTGAGTGTGTGTAAGAATATTATATAGTTATAGTCCGCTATGAGTTTAGTTCATTTTTAGGAGATGGCGACGCCTACCGGCTGATTTTTCGATACATTCTAATACTTCTTCTTCTTTTCGCTGATGGCGGTGGGCTCCTGGTTGGAGCTCCGATTTGCCACAATACAAATGTAGACTAAGCTTTAGAGAGTTGGTTCTGAGTCGCGGTCTTGTGTACGCGATTCAAACGGCAGATGGACTTTGCGATGTTAGTTGAGAAAAGAGCAAGTTTTGTTAAAATATATATCTAATCACTTTTAAAACTTGTACGGTTCTAAAGAAATCTGGCTCCTGTTTGGATTCAGACATGGAGGTTGCATTTTTTGAGGAATTCTGAGAGGAAGTTTGCAAGTGGTAGTTTGGGGTTTTTCAAGAGATTTAGGGTTGTACTTGGAATGTTTATGTTGTTTTTAATGGAATATCTTTGAATTTTCTTGTGCAGGCTGACTCGTTCGTTTGAATATTGCTGACAGTCCCAAATAATATGGTCTATGTCTTGTTGTGGGTGGCCGCAAGTGCATTCTGGAGAGTTTATGAAGTTTTTCCTAGCTAAGCTGGCACCTAAGGAGTAGTGATTTGATCTCAATCTGATGATCGTAGATAGGTGAAATCTAGAGGATGGAACATTCTTGAACCAGGGTTTGGAAGAGTTGTAGTCAAAGAGTTCATTGAAAAAGATTATTCCTGTATTTCTTGAAGAGAATGAAATGTAGTTGTCCTGGAGGTTTTTGGAGTATTTGTCGACTTTTTCTAAGAAATCTGAAAAATGATATTGAATATCAAGATATTCACCGTTGTCTGAGGCTTCCTTCGCTAGCTTGTCTACCATTTCGTTAAATTCTATATTAACGTGGGAAGGGATCCAGATTAAATCCACCTCTAGATTTGCAAGTTTACACTTGCGAAGTAAAGAAATGATGTTCGGAATGTGGTAGGAGTCATTGCTGTTTTTCATGGGAGAAAAGTTCGCTATTGCTTGAAGGGTACTGAGCGAGTCCGTGAAAATACTTGAGTTGGACAACTTATGGTCGTTCTTCGAAGTCTTCTTCGAACAATTCTTTAAATTTCCTCGCAGGGTCTGAGGAATTTTTAATTATAATGCCTGATGACAGATCGGTGTTCGGTTTGAAAATCAGTGCTTCATAATCATAGTCGTAAGGAATAGGGTATTTGTGAATAATTAATTTACCATTTGTTATGTTTCTGAGTCTTTCAAATGAGGTCAAGATTAGATAATTATTTTCTGTGTTGAATTTGTCGTGAACTTGTAAGTTGGTGGATAGTTCTTCCAGTTTGTGCTTTAACGTTGAATTTTCCAACGAGATTATTTTTAGTATAAATCTGTCAGAAAGATTTATCATTCTGGTTTGGATTCTGGGTATATGGGCTTCCGCGTGCATGACGTTGATGGGAGTCGACTTTCTGTATCCCAAACAAAGTCTTAGGGCTTGGTTCTGGATTTTTTTTTGAAGCTTGTCTAAGAGTTTGGAGTTGCTACAGCTGGTAAGGTAGAGATTATATTCCATGGTGCTTCTAATGAGAGCCTTGGTTCACGCTTGACCGTCGTCGAGGTAACACGTGTTTACCAACGAGTGAATTTATAGTTCGGTTACCAGTGTAAGGTGAAGTCAGTGTAAAATGTAATAAAGACACTAAAAATAAGTTACCGCGAAAAGAAGTGAGCAGTTTTCGCGCAGCGTGAGTGTTCCTGACATCAGGGGCATCCGCGGAGAGAGAAAATGAACAACGCAACAATGGATTTTACACAGTCAAGTACCCCCCCCCCCCCAGAGAATCATACTCAAAAATCACTCAACAAATGCAAAACCCTACAAAGAACCAAGCAATTATCTTGGATTCAATCGATGGAGTGTCTATTCAAGATTATACCATGGCAATTGGAAGTAAAATCGAACCGAAAAATGTTAGATATGTATCAAGAATTTCACACGGGCGCGTCTGTTTATATCTGAGCTCAAAGGAAATAGTGTCCAAACTTATCAGTGAGCATCCAAAAGTAAACATAGGCTCACACATACTAGAAATAAGACCTCTTGTTTCCAAGAACCAAAGAATCATACTTTCAAATGTATGCCCGATTATACCTAATCAACTAATTTTAGAAGAACTTGCAAAACATAACGTCCACCCAGTTTCACAAATTGTTGCGATTAGAGCAAGCCACAGTAACCCTGAATACTCACATGTCCTGAGCTTCAGGCGACAAATGTATCTTAAACCAGACGATATCGAAAAAATGCCTGCCACATTGAAAATAGATTACGAGAATACTTTATACTGGCTATACCTTTCGGCAGAAAAAATGACATGCTTTCTCTGCAAAGAGGAAGGACACCTCGCCAAATTCTGTAAAAATAGTGAAGAAGAAAATACCCTAGTGAAACAAAAAAGTTTCCAAAAAGAGATAAGCACCCTAAATGAGGACTTAATAAATACACAGGCCACACCTACCGATATTTCCTCTCAACCCCAAAAAGTACTCCAATCGCAACCGCTCAACGAAAATTTTAAAAGACCGCACTCCAATACTTCCTCAAGCAGCTCAGAAAAGAAAGTTACAGACCGAATCACAAATGAACGAAAGATCATTAGTATTCCAAAAAAATCCAAAACCGACACCCAGACTATAACCATGGAAGATATAAATTCGCAAATCGAAGGAGCAACGGACCTTTTCAGTACTGACTGTAAACAAATACTGGATCTCGAGGAAACTAAGTCTTTTCTCCTTTCATGCTACGACAAAAACAATGTGAGTGAAATTGCCTTAAAATATACGACTAATACAACAGCGCTAACAACCTTGATGACCGAAATTAGAAGAAAACCCATAGACCGAAAACTGAAAAACAGAATATCCAGGATAATAAAGAAGCTCTCTAACCAAGATAACTACATTACATCTGGCTCAGATACCAACCAATTCGAAGATGACGAATAATCAAAACGACCTTTCCTCTCTCCAAATTATGTTTTGGAACACAAGAAGCTACGACCGAAGGAAAAACGAAATACAACTTCTTAGTCAAAACTTTGACGTGCTGATATGTGTTGAATCGTGGCTTCAAGAAAAGGATGACGTTCAACCTCCTGGCTTCCTGACCTTCAGAAAAGATCGAACACACTCCAGAGGCGGTGGTATCATTATATTCATTCGCAAAAATCTGGCCTTCAAAGAGATCAATATCGTGTCTCCAGATGTCTCGGTCGAACTCTGTGGACTCGAGATCAACAATCTAAAAACCGTATTAACCATTTTTGTCTGTTACAGAACCCCAGGATTCACTCTTTCTCAAAACCAATGGAATACACTTGTACAAAACGTTAAAAATATTGACAATTGCATTTTAATAGGAGATTTCAATTCACATAACACAATATGGAATTGCAATCATACAGACGCCAACGGTAATAGATTTCATAATTCAATAGAAAACAACAACCTCTTTCTACATAATGACAATACGCTCACACACATAGATTACTACAGAAACCGAAAATCAAATCTAGACTTAGTTCTGTCTTCTATGCCTTTGAGCGACAAGATTAACGTAACTGTGAACGACGAATCCTGGGGTTCTGACCATTTCCCTATATATGTAACTCTGCAAGTAGAAAAAAATAGATATCAAAAGAAAATATTTAAGCTGCACACTGTGCGCACTGATTGGAACAAATTTACGACTCTCTTAGAAAATGAATTTATGGATACATTCGACTCACAATTATATGACCGATTACTACCGAGAGAAAAATATCTATCTTTTACTACTAAAATATGCGATACAATCCAAAAATGTACACCTCAGAAAAAACATAATCCCAAAAAACCAAAGATCAGAAACCCGGCTCCTTGGTGGGATGCAGATTGTGAAAGGGCCAAAAGATTGAGACGGGCTGCTTACAAAAAATGGGAATTTTCGGGCAACTTGGAGGATCTCATAAGCTATAAAAAAAGCTGCGCTTTAGCCAAAAAATTATTCAAAAAAAAGAAAAGAGAATCCTCTCGAAAATTCGCTTCTAGCATCAATTTCCAAACAAATTCAGCATATGTATGGAATAAATGTAAAATTTTCCAAAACAAATGGGTGAAAATAAACTCACAATCTACCAAAGAAAATCTCCAAGGGGACGAAAAAATTGAAGTAGCCCTCAATAAAATAAGCCCACCCTGGGTACAAACAGAACCAGACTGGATCCCACCAAGTCAACCAAATGAAATCTTTGACATGGCTTTCAACTTCGAAGAATTCAACCTTGCACTAAGCTCCAAGAAAAACAAATCGTCCCCGGGCTTGGACGGGATAGATTATATAATGTTGAGAGCGTTACCTATTAAATATAAGCTTATACTTCTTGATATATATAACGAAATGTACAGAGCTAGTGAATATCCACCAACTTGGACTCAATCTTTCGTGCATTTTATCCAAAAACCTGATAAAAACTACCGACCTATTGCACTCACTTCCTGCATTTGCAAGTTATTCGAAACTATGGTAAGAAACAGACTTCAATGGTGGATAGAAGCCAATCACATTATACCGAACTGCCAGCAAGGCTTCAGAAATGGTAGATCAGGTCTAGATAATTTAGTTAATCTTACTTTAACAATAGACGAAGCCTTTCGAGACCAAGAGGAGGTTCTCGCAGCTTTCCTCGACGTCCAAGGGGCATTCGACAACGTCAATATAGACTTACTCCTAATCAGTCTTGCCAAAATTGGATGCTCGGATGTCTTTCTTAGATTTATAAAATTTTAACTCATGCAAGAGAAATTTACACCAATACTGTAAAAACACACAGAGTCACACACAAAGGAGTATTTCAAGGAGGAGTTTTAAGCCCTTTACTGTTCATAATATACATTATCATCATAATAACTAGCCTGCTCATTCTGAAAGACATTCGAATATCTCTCTTTGCAGATGACATCGCCTTGCATATAAAAACTGATTCAGTAGATAGGGGTAAGCAAACTCTGGAAAGCGCGATTCAATTAGTCAACCAAAAACTGCACGAAATAAGCCTAGATTTAACCCAGTCGAAAACAGTGTTTATGCATTTCAATAGAAAAAAAATACTACCAGGAACAGTTGAGATTAAAGTAGGCAACCACATGATCAAATCCAGCAATAGCACACGCTTCTTAGGAATCATTCTAGATTACAAACTAACATTCCAAGAACAATTAGAACATGTATTAGCTAAAAGCTCGAAAGCGCTTAACATTATAAAATTCCTTTGCGGCACGTGGTGGGGGTCAGACCCTCAAACTCTACTTATACTATATAAAAGCTATGTGCTATCAGTTTTAGAATACGGTACACGGAGAAAAAAATGATGCCTTAAAAGCATCAGAGGCGATGTATATATTGCCGCCGACTCTCGGGATGGAATTGTTACCCCCACGCGATAGCTTTACTGCAGCTCCGCCATGCGTATATTCCATGGGTAGGACGATACGAAATTTCCAGCCGGCGGATGGTATTTTGGTAGCCGCCGGTTATGGAAACGCCAGTTGTAGACAGCGCATGCGCATCTGCAGATATTAGTCCGATGCTCATCCGTTCAAAAACTTGCAGAGACATCAAGATGAAATTTTTTTTGTATTTTCATTACTGTATAAGGTACTATTATTAATAATCTCATTATCGTAGGTATGATTTGAAAACTTGAAAAAAAATCACAAAAATGGCTTGTTTTTTGGGGTCATTTTTCCCTTTGTACCTATTTTGCAACAACAATTTTCGAGATTAATGTTCCGGAATACTTAATCCTCATGCAAAATTTCATAAGGAAACTTTTTTTCCTCTTCCATTTTACTCTAGGATTGATAGTTTTCATACTAACTCAAAATTAAAAAAAAAATGCAAATTTTTTAACATTTCCAAAAATAAAAACATGAAGCCATACTTTTCAGTTTGACGCACATGTCTCATTCGATTTAGAGTCATTTTCTGGAGGGAACCCAATAAATTTTAGCGACAGTGTATGTAAAGTCCGAGATAGCAAGTTTTTGAACAGATGAGCACTGGACTAATATCTGTAGATGCGCATGCGCTGTCTACAACTGGCGTTTCCATAACCGGCGGCTACCAAAACACCATCCGCCGGCTGGAAATTTCGTATCGTCCTACCGCATGGAATATATGCATGGCGGAGCTACGTTTAACGCATCCGAGGATACCAACATTGCATCCGAAGTCGGATGCACTTGAGCTAGCCGCAGCACTGATGGCTTTAAGCTATCATTTTTTTCTCCGTGTAGCTTTATATATTACCCAAATCTAAAAAAATCCTGTGCTAAAATAGAAAGAGTTCAGTACAACGCTATAAGAACTGCGTTAGGATATAGAAAAATAACCCCCACGAATATATTAATAGCTGAATCGAAATTAACACTAATTTCAGAGCGAACAAAGCTACTATGCAATAGATATATAACAAAAACGATTTCAAACTTAGAAGCTAGTACATACAAAACAATACAGGACCATTATCAAAAAATACAAAACTCAAGAAGAAAGCCTAGATTATTGAGCCAATGCATTTCTGAAATACTTGGAAAATTTTCTGATATTACTGAATCTCAATGTAACTATAACAGTCTCCGATACGACTACTCCACAATCACAACCTCTATCCCATTTGACGAAGAACTCGGGAAGAGCCTTCTCAAATGCCAAAATCCAAATGAGAACATAGAGAATTTTTTAAGGATGCGAGAACAATACCCTATATACACCGATGGCAGTAAGATGAGTCAATCCGATAGCGTAGGATCCGCATGCATCTGCCCCAAACTAAACCTGTACACTATCAAAAGCATAGAACCGAGCGCCTCTGTATTTACTGCGGAATGTATTGCGATAAACGACGCCTTAGATATTGCTTCAAAGCACAACACGCTCGGCTTCCTCATTTTCACTGATTCCTTGAGTGTGCTGCAAAGCCTATGCTCTGTTAAAATAAACGTTAAAATTAACTCGTATATCTTCGAGATTAAAAAGAAGTACAATCAACTACAACAAAAAAATAACACCAAAGTACCTGTTGAGTTTTTTTGGATCCCCTCACACATAGGGATCGATGGAAATGAGGAGGCCGACCGCTATGCCAAACTAGTAACTAGATCACAGGAGCATGATATTTCGAAAATACCGTATACAGACCACTTTGAGACATATCATAAAAATGCCAGAACAAATACTAAATATGCTATCCAAAAACAAGGACTTACGAAAGGAATTTACTACTTTCAAAACTACTTCAATAACTCAATAGATTCTTGGTTTAAAAATAGGAAGTATGATCGATACTGCATTGTTACAATAAACCGCATCCGAGCGAACCACTACCACCTTGCGTCCTCCTTGGCGAGAGTACAAATTGTAAGCAATGCCGCGTGCAAATGTGGAAAAAGTGAAGAGAACGTTAACCACGTTCTCTGGCAATGCGATTTATATAACTTACAACGCATTGAACTAATAGATAAGCTGCAAAAAGCAAATATTCAACTTCCAATAAGCGTTGAGCAAATAGTTGCTGGCCCCAACCATAAAGTAATACCTCACCTATGCAATTTCTTCAAGAAATGCGATCTAAGAATCTAAGAATATTCCAATCCTATGTCAAACAAGGTCCAAAGAATATATACGGAGAAACAAATGATAATAGTTGCAAAAGAAAGGTAGATTATAAGCTATAATATTATAAGATATATGTACACCAACGCACTGTAAGCTATGTACGCCTCGATTGAGGCTTGAAAAAGCTTTAAATAAAAAAAAAAAAAAAATAATGAGAGCCTTGTATATTGTTAACAGGATATGTGGATGTCCGCCCCACCATGTGCCTCTCAGGGCTTTTATTATATTCAATTGAATGGTGGATTTACCTATCACTTGATTTAAGTGATCGATCCATGTGAGACTGTGGTCTAAAGTGAGTCCTAGATATTTTACCGTCCTCACGAGGCTTATGCTAATATTATCGTGATTGAAACAGTAATTTTCGAGGGAGTCAAAAGGGAGTTTAGAAAAGATTATAAATTGGGTTTTTTTCCGGAGAAATAGTGAGATGGAGGTTTTTAAAATATTTTATGGCTTCAGCAAAACAGAGTTGAAGGGCACTGATGCCCCGAGAGATATTAGGAGACTTGCAAATAATACCGGTGTCATCGGCGTATTGGAAAATTTGAATTTGGAGTCTTTCCGCCAATTGAATTATGAGAAGGAGCAATGCATATACATGAATGTTATATAAAGTGGGGCTGGCAACGCATCCTTGCGGGACCCCAGTACTTTCTTGAAACGGGCCATAAAGATCGTCTGAAATTTTAAAAGAAGTTGTCTGTTTTTCATAAGATTTAATATAAATTGGCACGTCTTGGATGGTATACCCAGTTTTCGGAGTATCTCTTGGAGCGTTAGGGGGCAAACATTATCAAAGGCTGATTTGATATCCAGGAATATGCAACATACGTGCTCGTCCTTGTTGAATGAGTCGTGAATGGATGTTATCAGTTTGGACAGAGTAATAGAGCAAGAACGAGCTTTCCTGAATCCATCTTGAGAATCAGGAAGCAAGTCATGTCTCTCAATGTAAAAGATTATTCTGGAGTTAATCATCCTTTCGATCGTTTTTAAAATACAAGAAGCCAGGGAGATGGGTCTGAATTTAGATTTAGAACCTTTTGGTATCAGGATCATTAAAAAATTTTTCCAATCAGGGGGGAAGAAATTTTTTTCAAAAAAGTAGTTTATGGTAGATAGTAAATTAATTCTAAAGATTTCTGGAGTGTTTTTAAGCATAATATTAGTTATCTGGTCAAGCCCTGGGGAAGATTTTGATTTGCTACATTTTATGGATAAGTTTAGTTCTTCGAGAGAGAATGGACGGTCTAGGATTGTATAAGGCTGAGGGATATCGTTTGATATAGGATCGGGGATATCGGATGGGATTATTGGGGGAGGGGTGCAATATACATTCTAATACATTCATGCTGTCTATCCATAGATACATATGCATATACACACACACACACACACACACACACACACACACACACACACACACACACACACACACACACACACACACGTGCGCTTACCTACGCGTGGACGCTCGGCCGGCTCTCTATATAGACAGGGTATACCTCCCGGGCCGTCTGCACGCGCGGCCAACGCGTCATCAGTCGCAGACCCTCCCAAGTCTCTCGGCGCTGTCGGTGCGCGTCGTGTGCACGTCCTCCGTCCGTCATCCCGGCACACGCGCCCGTGAGAACTCTTTTCTCTCTCTCGCACACGTGCACCTACTTTTTGCCTCCTTCGGGCTCCTTTTCACCTCGCCCGGCTTGTCCAACACGTCCACACGTCCAACCATTCTCTCGTCCAGACTGGTGCAGGCTCTGGAGATTCAACTTTACCAACACAACACTCGCGCGCGCAGTAAAAGCGGGCCACTCCGGCGCGGAGGCCGGGCGCGAGCGCCGGTTTGAATAGCGCGCGTGTGAGCTAGGGACTGCGCGGCTAGGGACATTTAGTAGGGCACTGCGGCGCCGTGCGCGTAGGGAGGACTGGCGCGGCGCGAGCGCGTGGCGGCCGGCAGTTCTGCCCCGGCTCTCGCCATCGCAGCACGCGATGTGAGTGACGAGAGTAGGTATGCAGCGCGATTTCTTGGGGGTTCGCAAGGAGGTGAGCGAGGAGCAAGGTGGAGCAGAGCGGCCCAGCATCAAGCAGCAGCGGCTCGGCATTGGCAGCCAAGCAGCCATCGAGAGCGAGCACCGGCAGCGATCGAGAGTGTTGGCGAGAGGCGAGAGGGAGAGTGTGGAAGTAAGGTTCCGGGAGTCAACAAGGTAGGCGCAGTGCCGTGGTCGCGATCGGGAGTGAGTCGTGTGCGCGCGGGGCTCAGCAGGTAGCTGAGCGACGGATTGGAGTGCGGGCGGAGGATTCGCGGGGCGGTGAAGCGCGGGACGGTCGTTGGGAAAGAAGCGAGGCAGCCATTGTTGGCGCTATTAGTCGATCGGCAACGCGCGCTTGGCGGAAGATTCCGGGAATCGGCCAACGGCTTTTGGTAAGCGAGGGGCACGTGTTGACGGAAAACGAGGCGGGCAACGTGTTGTTGAGTAGCAGCAGGCGAGTTCGTCGAGTGGTGTTGCGAGAAGTTTGGCGCGCGGTGACCGGTGGGTTCTCGCGCACAAACCACGAATCTGCCACGTGTGAGCAGTGGATCCCCGGCGTGTAAACAACGGGGTACTTCGGGCGCGAGTGGGAAGCCGAGACACGTGGGCGAGGCGTACCGTAGTTCGGCGGTCACCTATTTGGTGGCCATGAGGCGGATAGCGGTGTTGCCAAGTGCAGTGACTGTCGATCCGTGCGCAGCGGGGCGACGGCAATTCTTGCGATCGTCGGAGTGCAGGCGTTTTTGGTTGTCCGGCGTGGCGGCAGTGGACGCCGGCAGATTTTGGTGTGCTCTGCCGAGGATTGACGGTGCGCTTCTCCTCGGTCGAAGATTGGCGGGGGGGGGGGGTGATGCGTAGTTACGTGCGGTGGTTGGGGGCGGTGAGGCGAGGATTTTGAGTCACGGGACGGCGAGAGGAGTATGTTACGGATCACCGGAAGACCGATCAGCGGTGTGCGCGGGGCGCAGCGCGAGAGAGAGGGGAAGGGGGGGTGCGCGGCGATAGTGGTGAGGAACAGTGGGGCAGCCCCGGGCTAGTGCGGGCTGCGCGAGTAAGAGTGCGAGCGTGCGTGTGTGTGAGTGAGGCAGTTCGCGGGATTTACATTATAGGGCGGGACAATTAGAGTGTATGGTATAGGAAATAAAGGAATTCATCTCACACAAAGTAAAATACATCCACCTATTTATTCTAAACATTCGTCAATTCTTTCACGCTTCCATTCCCATTCCATCATCATCTAGCTAGCATATTCCCCAGGCTCCGAGGCTTCAACAGAACACTTCGCCATTTATTGATATAAGTGTATCATTGAAACGAAGATAATCATCTGTAAAAAATAATTCTATTTCCATTTTCTGCTCTATAAACGGAAAAGGCCCACATGAAGTTGCAACTGTACATTTGCGCCAAGTCAAACTTATCCAGTTGTCGATTACACAATCACTATTCTGTATCTATAAGTCGAAGATTCATTAATTTGAGAACTCAAGGAAAGCTTTGGAATGAAAAACTGAACAAGCAGATAGTTGATCGATTTCTACAACTACTTCCATAATTACAAAATCAATAGTTGCACTACAAATAGAAATCTATAGTTCTTTTTAAAACTAGAAGAATTTGAGGAAATTCACTCTTCATAATAATCTGTGTATTTCTTTCATTTCATAAATTATATTTTTTTCATGATGAGATGAACATTTGAAATACATTCACAAGTATTGAGACCTTATAGGTAAGGGCATGAAAAATGAAAGGTGTGGGGAATTCTTATTTGGGTCTCGGGTATCACTGAAACTTTTCGAAAGAGTTATCAATACCCCGCTTTAGCTAATATCTGCAATCATTTAGATGTCTCAATTTTCCGATAATTTTATCATGATTTTCACAAAGAATGTAAATCTATATGAATGCATACAAATACTAATAATTAATTGAATTAGGTTTGGCTTGTCTCTGTTGAATCAAAATGTTGAATAACGAACGATTGCAAATATTCTCCATTTGGAAATCAAAAACAACCTCGAAAATTCTCGAAAACCCACGCATACAAGCCCAAATGGAACATTTTTTAGAATATTACTCAAAAATTTTCTTTCATATTTAACAAAAAAGATGTTTCCCCGTGAAGGAGGAGTTTTTCCTCTTCTAAGTTGCACGTGACCCAATGCACAGCAAAACTATCAAATTATGATAGACGAATACGTAATTCTGGAAAAAGATCATAAGTAAGCGCGCAGTTGTCGGTATTTTAGGTGTCGTAGACCGATGGTTCTATGATAAAAAAAAATGAACGATGAAGATGAGCTGGAAAGTGATTGAGGATTCACTAATGTATATCAAGGCTAAGGAGACATAGCTATCGGGGATACTGGAATTTCCATCTCCATTATTTTCTGTATCGGAATCAATAATTCTGCCCTAACTGCTCCTATATATAATTATGATCACAATAAAATGTAAAAAAGTTTATTCGATATACTTAACTGATTAAAATATCATTCCAGGTATGGTTCCAAAATGCACGCGCGAAAGAAAAAAAGGCCAGATTAGCAGCGGGATTATCAGCTGACGGTGCCGTCGTCCACCGTGGTCTTACGGGTCCTGAAGAATGCAAACTATGTTCAATACGTTACTCTCCTAAATCACCCTTGCAAGAACATGTTTTCTCTCGAAAACATATTGAATCGGTTAGAACTGCCGTGGAAGATGGCAGTTTGATACCACCTACTCCTGGAGCTCCTATAATCCGGGAAAGTGCCATTGCGAATACTATGAATAATAATCTGCAAGGCAATCAACCGCAGACTGAAGAAAATATGATGTACGGGTCATTGTTCCTTCATCCCACGGCAATGTTTCAGTCGCAGCAACAGCAGCAACAGCAACATTCCGGGAATGTTACTACCAGCACGACATCCACCCTAGCTGGTGAGAGTCTGGCTGATCTCTTAGATTCCTAAGCTCATGCTATCGAAATTCGAACTAGGTATTCGGTACAAGTAAACTAATCTGATGACTGAGAGGCTATCACTCAAATGTCCCTCAAAGAAAAGAATATCCCATTATACCACCGAATTACGAATGCATGAGAAGCATTATGTGTTGTATTCACGTAGATCAACTGTATTCTATATTTTTGGATATGGTCCGTGTGATAATATAGAAGGGCCATAAACTATCGCGGTTTTATTCGTTTAGGTTTTGAAATATCTTTATATAGCGCGAATAATATATCCAGTGCTAGGCAATACTGAAAGTTCCTATCAAATGACTATTATAATATAAGTATGATAAGAATAATAAATTAGTATAAAGTAGACAGATAGTAAAAACATGGAAGATTGACTAGGCAAATATATCGATAACATGATAGAAATAGTGAATATTCTGACAAAATGAGCAATGGAATAATTTCTCGAACATTGTATAGAACGATCTGGTTATTCTAGAGGAATATCTCATGATTAAGTTTTTATGTACAGTGGAGACGATATATGAGAGTTTTTGATTTTATCATTATATTTTGATAATGAAGTTAACAGTGTCATCACTTTCAATCAGGTCTCTTTCAATATATTGATTTCCTAAGTGTAAAAGAAAAGATCAAAGGATAGACTGTATTTTTATTATTTGACGAAATATTTGAATTTCCATATGATAAAAATGGAATAATCCTGTTGAAAACATTATGTAATCTCCGAAAAACAATGTAAGTATAGAAAAATATGTGATCTTCGTTTTATACATTTTTCCTAATGTAACTATTTATAATGATCACTCAACATACCTCGCATGTTCTTGTTTATATTCTAGTAAATATAAGTCCGTTTTTAAGTATTCTTTATTCTTTTTAAATTATTTCTCCCAGTGTATAATCCAAATATTATCTACCCTTCATCATGAATTGAGTGTTTATTTCAGCTCTCAATGTGAATCGTGTTTTTAATGGGTTCAAGAAAATAAAACGCTTCATTCATACCATGATATATTAGATACTTCCTTTATAATATTTCCATGAAATATATCTTCAGAACGAAACGTCTAAAACTATTATATGAAGATTACTTTTCAATAAAAGTGATCCATAGCTTTGTTATATGATACAACTATTCGAACTTCAGTAAACCAAAGGTAATAAGACCAGAGCTGTCATATCTATGAATGGTTCATAAAATAATGAAATTTCTACAGTCCTAATAATCTTTCTTCTAATCATATCATGAGCCCATATTGGTTAATATATGAGGCTTTTGTCTAATCTAGAGTCAAAAGTAGGAGTTTCGTTGAAAACTTTCAAATTAACTTGAAACTGACCTTGGAGGTCGGCTTACAGTAATCAGGTGGTATTATAGTAAAAAAGAAGATTATGAGCAAGCTAAACTGAAATTGAAAGAAAGATTTGATAATTGGTTTGGTATACAAGGTACTCTGCAATTTCATGCGTTCATACCAACTTCCGATGACAGACTGATGGTCAAAAAAATTTCATCTGCTGAGGAATATGAAATTTTTCCTAGATCAAAACGAACTGAAAAAGTAGTTCAGTTGAAACATAGTATGGCAAAGTCTTCAATATCAAAGCCAAAACGGAGGTCAAAGAATGTGAAATGAAATAATGTCATCTCATCTTTTAATCAAAAGATGAGATGACTAATCAGTCTCATCAGTTTTCCCAAAACTATTCTTAATCTTACTCAAATTGCTTTTTCTCGCGTCAAAAATAATCGAAGCCAATGTGGCCCTTTATGCGATTATTAATCGAAAGACTGAGTCAAAATCGTTGAATATTTTTTTTTTTTTTTTTTTTATTTAAGCATTTTGAACCTCTTGAGGTTATAATGCAATTATAATTTATAGAATATTTTTATAGACATATTACGATGATTTGGATATGTATTTTTGAGTTGAATGTCAAAAGTTTTGTATAAATTTCAATGGGAACACAATTAAGATTTTATTTCAATGCCAATTTGATCGTCCCTGTAAGCCTATATAGGCTGTAACAAATGATTAAGAAACCGTGCCAAATTGACTGCACGTGTAGTGCATTTGGCTCTTTTGCGTTTTTTTTTATATTGCATTTCTTAATAGGTTAAAGTGGTCGGATGATAAATCGATCCTCCCTATACTCCCCTATTCACCAAGGACTTATCTCGGAGAGTCGCAAAATAAGGACGTACCTCGGACGAACGCAAAATAATGTCGCAGCTCGGAGAATCGCGAATCATTATTGAATCTCACTGTTTGAAAATTAGCGATTTAAATTGGTTTTTCATGAGAGAAGCTTTGTGTTGAGCTGCGGCTCCCAGCTTGAGATCGATTGTAGGTACGCAGTATCAACAGTACTCGGATACTGCTGAGTAAATAGTTGTGTCTTCCAATCAATTCACAACACATGTGTCTTACGCTCGGTCTTACGTATATACGTAGCAGGGGAGCTGGTGGTAAAAGACTCCATGGTTTAGTTATGGCTAGTTTTTGGATATGATTTCGTTTAAAGGGTGTACATGAGTCAGCACCCACTCGCGAGGTCTGGTGACGTCGCGTTTGGCGGGGGCGCGCTTCGACGTATGTCAAATAATGATGTGCACTAATTGATTTTGTTATGGTTGAAATTTGGTCGTAAACTAGTTTATGATGTAACAAAACACGAGAAACCAGTCAGACCGCATAAGCATGTTGCGCGACGAGTCAGCACATCTGTTAAGTTGTCGTAAAAATGATCAAAAAATCTGAGTTAGTTTTGGCTGAAAATTTGTTGACTATTAATTTATTATATGAAATTTAAGAAAATATCAGTCAGACCGCGATTCGATGTTGCAGACGCAGTCAGCAGCTGCTCGAAGGGCGGATATTGAGCGCGCGTAAATCGGAGCGCGTAAGAGCGCGTAAGGGTATATGCTGTATTGTCTATAATTAATGTAACAAAATAAATGTTTATATGATACTTTAGACAGTAAATATGATATTTATTGTTAATTACGGTATTATAAACCTTAATATTTGAATAAATTTTGATTTCAAGAGATTAATATATAAGTATAGGATGAAATAAATTGATAATGAATATATTGCCGTTTATAATATTCGAATCATTTTTAATAGTGGTAGAATAAAATAAAAAAATGTCTGCACATACACACTGCGCGTATATATATATATATATATAGATAGAAGATCTTGGAGGATAGCATTGAAGCGAATGCGGTAGCCTCTCAGTCAGCTGTATACTGATAGCAGCACAATCGAAAATATTTCCCCTCTCCGGCGGAAAATTCTAATGACGGTTTACTTTTGGCGCGTAGAGAATGGTTCGGCGTCTGTATGAGCCTCAATTGTAAACACACTGTCAGGAAATTTTCGTTATGTGCGCGAAAAATGATTCCCATATGCGTTATTTGTTTGAAAAAAGATGCTGGTGTTCTACTTTTTGCTGAAAAAACTTTGGCAAAGTGTAGTGAAATATTAGCTGTTCGTCGTGGCAATAATTTGAATTTCAGTACTGTGGATTTGCCATCGATTCCAAATGAAAGTGCAGGATACCATGTGCATTGCTACAGAAAATTCACAGCCTTAGGCAAAAGATTTCTGAATCTGAGTCTGAGTCTGAGCAACAGCATGACAGTACAGATTCCGAAGAAACTGACAGCGATTACTGATTTAAAATCTTTTGAAATCCACTATTAAAAATGATTCGAATATTATAAACGGCAATATATTCATTATCAATTTATTTCATCCTATACTTATATATAAATCTCTTGAAATCAAAATTTATTCAAATATTAAGGTTTATAATACCGTAATTAACAATAAATATCATATTTACTGTCTAAAGTATCATATAAACATTTATTTTGTTACATTAATTATAGACAATACAGCATATACCCTTACGCGCTCTTACGCGCTCCGATTTACGCGCGCTCAATATCCGCCCTTCGAGCAGCTGCTGACTGCGTCTGCAACATCGAATAGCGGTCTGACTGATATTTTCTTAAATTTCATATAATAAATTAATAGTCAACAAATTTTCAGCCAAAACTAACTCAGATTTTTTGATCATTTTTACGACAACTTAACAGATGTGCTGACTCGTCGCGCAACATGCTTATGCGGTCTGACTGGTTTCTCGTGTTTTGTTACATCATAAACTAGTTTACGACCAAATTTCAACCATAACAAAATCAATTAGTGCACATCATTATTTGACATACGTCGAAGCGCGCCCCCGCCAAACGCGACGTCACCAGACCTCGCGAGTGGGTGCTGACTCATGTACACCCTTTAAACGAAATCATATCCAAAAACTAGCCATAACTAAACCATGGAGTCTTTTACCACCAGCTCCCCTGCTAACGTATAGCCCGGTCCGGATCTGTTCAGAAACTTGCTACCTCGGACTTTTTCGTCACCCTCAATGAAACCTTTTGGGTTGTCTCCGGAAAATGACTAGGAATGATATGTGATATGTGCGTCAAATTGAAAAGTATGGCTCATGTTTTTATTTATGAAAATGTTAAAAAATTAGCATTTTTTCTCTTTTAATTTTGAGATTGTGTGAAAACTATCAATCCTAGAGTAAAATGGAAGAGGAAGAAAAGTTTCCTTATGAAATTTTGCATAAGGATTAAGTATTCCGAAACATTAATCTCGAATATTGTTGTTGCAAAATAGTTATAAACGAAAAGTGACCCCTAAAAAGAAAGCCATTTTTGTGATTTTTTTTCAAGTTCCCAAATCATAGCTACGATTATGACAATTTGATTCAGAGTACCTTATACCGTAATAAAAACACAAAAAAAATTTCATCTCGATGTCTCTGATAGTTTTCGCATCTATTTAATATTGTTAAATTTTACAATTTTAATTGAATCTTCCATGAACGTCTCTATCAATTTTAACCACTTTTAAGATTTTTTGAAAATTTTTCGAAAAAAATTTCTTTGATAAAATCGATATTTTGCCGTGGGGGATCGATAGTTAGTATCTATAAGAGTACGTAGAAAAATTGGCAGGCCTCGGAGACGTTCATGGAAGATTCAATTAAAATTGTAAAATTTAACAATATTAAATAGATGCGAAAACTATCAGAGACATCGAGATGAAATTTTTTTTGTGTTTTTATTACGGTATAAGGTACTCTGAATCAAATTGTCATAATCGTAGCTATGATTTGGGAACTTGAAAAAAAATCACAAAAATGGCTTTCTTTTTAGGGGTCACTTTTCGTTTATAACTATTTTGCAACAACAATATTCGAGATTAATGTTTCGGAATACTCAATCCTTATGCAAAATTTCATAAGGAAACTTTTCTTCCTCTTCCATTTTACTCTAGGATTGATAGTTTTCACACAATCTTAAAATTAAAAGAGAAAAAATGCTAATTTTTTAACATTTTCATAAATAAAAACATGAGCCATACTTTTCAATTTGACGCACATATCACATATCATTCCTAGTCATTTTCCGGAGACAACCCAAAAGGTTTCATTGAGGGTGACGAAAAAGTCGCAGCAAATACAGATCCGGATCGGGCTAGTACGAGTTTTCTCGGAGACTTTTCGGGCAAGAGTCGCGCCTGGTTTATATTTGGACCTGGTTTATATTAAAAAAAGTATTTTATCCCTGCACCATAATTATTTTCACTGAAGAAAAATCATTGATTTTGAAGGGCGAATAAACTGATTATAACCGTAAATAAATCTCAAGCATAAAATTAAAACTCAGCAAACATGAAAGTAAGAAGGGCCACATTCATTACATTTTTTGCTCGCGGCCATTGAATTATGAAGCGATCATGGGCAAGACTCAAAACATGAAGCATCTGCATTTTTTTATTCATGAGTCAAAAGCACAGAAACGATGGTCAAGAGCCTATAGGCCAATATTCAAAATTATTGTTTCGGTATACTTAATCCTTATGCAAAATTTCATAACGAAACTTTTTTTCCTCTTGCATTTTACTCTAGGATTGATAGTTTCCATACTATCTCAAAATCAAAATAGAAAAATGCACATTTTTGAAAATAAAAATATGAAGCCATACTTTTCATTTGTCCACGTGTATCTCTCATAACATTCTAAATAATTTTCCGAAGAAAATAAAAATGTTTCAGTTTACTTTCTTGATTAATATTTATGAATATTAATTCATGAAATTCACTTATATTGGGTAAACTGCATGTCTAAGGTTGAAATAGCTTTTGACGGGTGGTCCCAGATTCCAATTCAAGTAACTTATTCATGAAATTGGCTAATATTTATCAGGAGTGTAATTTGAGCCAACCCGTCAATAGATGTTTGAATCTATGACATACAGTGCACATAATATAAGTCAATTTCATGAGTAAGTTACTTGAATTGGAATTTGAGACTACCCGTCAATGGCTATTTCAACCTTATCCATGCAGTTTACACATTATAAGTGAATTTCATGAGTTAATATTCATATGTAGTAATTAAGAAAGTAAACTGAGGTAACATTACATAACAACTAACAACATATAACATTACAACTGAGATGCATATACATGTAGATAACAATATGGGAATATCAATACATATATATATATATATATATATATATATGCGAGCCCAGCGACTCAGCTCACACTTGTTGCTGCAGTCACTTGGGCGGCCAGTTTTAGGAGCTCAGAGCTCCTAAAGAGGCGTTGGGCTCGTCATAAAGTCAGGCGTGACAGAAGTCATTATTTACTGTCCTTCCACGCTCCACCGCATTGGCGCGCAGCGCATCTGTTCAGTTTGGCCAACTGAGCTACAGAATAAGCATCCATAGCTACGGCTACTGGTGGCTGGTGCACCTACAGTGGCGCCACCGGCACCAAAGATTAGAGGAGGCGTACGCGCCAGTCGACCGTAGCGCTACGCGCCTAACCACTTTTCAGTGTATCTGGCATTTATATACGTGCTGAGCTCGACTGCGCTGGACTGCGCTAAGACTACAGACCAAGCTGCTGACTGCAGTCGCGAGTCGCGAGTGGTTAGCAACAAGTAATATAAGACACAGTTCACAGTTGATCTTCTTCTTCGTCTCTCGTTATTACACTCACAAAAATATCTTCTTGTTCCCAGAGGAATTATGCCTCATTAAGAATTTCTGCTACTTCCAAACAGAATCTGCTTGAGACAAGACTTTTCTTCTCCAATCAACAATATATTACGATTGAAAATAGCGGAATTCTGTATGAGGCCCAATTCCTCTGGGAACAAGAAGATATTTTTGTGAGTGTAGCTTGTGGTTTACATTCAAGAAACTGGCTAGCCACAATCATATGTAATGCTCACGGCGGAGCGTGTTTTTATTTTTGGTTTCCACATAGTTGTAATGCATATGTATCACAACTGATGGCCCTACAAGGGGGGGGGGTGCCGGGAATCGAACCTCGCAAGAGCCAGGAGACTTATCCACGAATTAAGTCACCGGCGCGCGGCGGCTCATTCCACAGTTGATCACTATAATAGCCACTGTCAGACTCTAGCGCTAGCGTCACTCGAGATTGCTAAGAATTCAACTGTAGTAAATCCTATCAATTAAATAATGAAGTATTGTTATAGCATGCGTACATTGTTTCAATCTACAATGGAAAAATAAGATAAAATTTAAATCACATTCCTGCAAATACTCATTAATCGGAAAAAATTCTCCGAAAGCTCATGTTTCCGTGAACCTCTAGTCTTAGAACAGCTTGTTTATATCGATAATAGGATTTTACCTTCATCAAGTCCAGAACCTATTTCGCCAAAAGTAAAACTGAAATTTACAATTTTATCATGGCTTTGGAAGCAGCAATTCAAAGAATGATTTTAAAATATTTACATTTTGTGTCGATAAAAGCTGTTCTGATCTACTAGAAACATCTATTTCTTTATTTATGTCTCTGAAGTTAGCTTTACCTTTCTCAATAAAATAATGACACAATTAAGCAGATTTGCCACTTGCCTGTTAAAAATTTCCTTTTTCAACGTCGAAAAAATTTCTGTGAAAAGATGTGCAAATTCTCAGAGGGTATTTTCCATCATTCAAGTTAGTCTTTCGATATGAACTTTTTTTATAAGATTCGCAATACGTTTACACATAAGAAATTTTTCGACTTGATTTTATTCAACGGAACTATCTTACACGACCCTTATATATTATTTCTGATCTAATTATGAGAACATTGATTATTCGGCATTTTAATTATTCACTTTCGTAGACGAAGGTCCAGGGAAAATAGTGAATTTTTAGTTATTTTTCCAGTATATTTATATATTAGAGATGAATTTTCTTATTGCGAGTTTCTATACGATACTCAGTGGTAGAAAAAAACTCTATTATGGGATGTGTTAAATACAATAAAATAGGCCAAAAGGTTTCAAATACTTGTCGTCGGGGGTGCTCACACACCCCCTGATATTTGAAGTTGTACATACATATCCATACAATTACTCCAGAGCTCATCTGTATTTGCTGCGACTTTTTCGTCACCCTGTTTGAAACCTATTGGATTGTCTCCGAAAAATGAATAGGAATTATATGAGACACGTGCGTCAAACTGAAAAGTATGACTTGTTGTTTTTATTTATGAAAATGTTAAACTATTTTGAATTTTTTTCTTGTACTTTTGAGATAGTATGAAAACTATCAATTCTACAGTAAAATAGAAGGGGAAAAAATGTTTCGTTATGAAATTTTGCATGAAAATTGAGTATTCCGGAACATCAATCTCGAATATTATTGTTGCAAAATAGGTACAAAGGAGAGTGTGACACCTAAAATCAAGCCATTTTTTGTGTTCTTTTTTCAAGTTTTCAAATCACAGCTACGATTATGAGATTGTTATTCAGAGTACCTTATACAGTAATGAAAATACAAAAAAAATTTCATCTTGATATCTCTGATAGTTTTCGTACAATCTATTTGTTAAGTAAGCTATTTTCAAAATATTGCTACGTCATATCATAGAACATTTTACTGTGCTGTCTTATTCAAAACCTTCACAAAATATCTTTATTGATCAATATAAATCAAAAAACATTTTTATTGAATGTATTAGTCAGCGAGAAGTATATTTTCATAATGAAAATTGAAAAATATGATTTGAACGGCTCTACAAATATTAATTATTATATTTTTCATATACAGATCGTCACCAATAATTTTTACGTTTAACCTACACATTTTATCATCTTTTGAGTTGCTATATCAAATTGAAAAAAGAATCATCAAATTATCTGAAATAGAACCTGAGATATTGTCGGTAAAAAATCAAGCGTTCATTTCGATCCTGAGCGTTCGACTTTTCGTCGCTTCTTCTTCCCTACCCCCTTCGCTGGCCGCCACTGCCACTGCGCCGAAAGTGCTGCATTTCAATGATTTTCATCAACCTCCCGCCCGACTATTGAGTATCAAGAACATTACTCACGTAGATAATACATGATACTTGAGTAAAACTATGTTCAAGCTATCAGAAACCGTTTCGATTATTATTCTACTGCGTATACTTTTGCCGGAAAGCTACCTCAACTTTGAACCTCTGTATCTCGGGATTCACAAATCAGATTTGAGTAAATGACGACTCGAAATGAGCGTTTGTTTATCTTTTATCATATGCCTTTTTAAATTTTGAACAGATAGAAAAACCGCGTTGCAGTTGCATTTGCTTATGAGGTACTTTTGCTTTCTCAAAGAGAAAGCTTTGTGATGGGGTAAAAATCGACCCATCGAATCGGACTTCGGGACCTCGGTTTTCGTAATCTACGGATCAAAAAACATGGAAATCCGAAAATGTCTGTATGTATGTACGTACGTGCACTTTTTTTTGTCGTACGATAACTTTTGAAGGAATTGTCCGATCGTCCTGAAATTTTGCACAGAGTTTAGTCGCCGCAAAATCTCGGCCGAGTTCAATTTTCAGCCAACTCCGTTGTTTATTTCTCTAGCAACCGTTGCTAACGTGTTTTTGATAAAAGCTCCAAAAATCATCATCAATGCCCGATGGGTCTCCAATTCTTTCGACAATCGATGAGAATCGATAAGACGGATAATTCTGTCGATAATTTTGTATGGAGATACAAAATTCAGCTTCAGACTGACCTTTTTTCGTCATACAATAACTTTCGAAGGAATGGTCCGATCGTCCTCAAATTTTGCACACAGGTCGGTCTCCAGAAGATGTGGACTGAGTTCGGTGTTTACCAACATCCGTTGTTTATTTCCATGGCAACCATTGCTAGCGTGTTTTTTATAAGTTCCCATATAATTCATGATAAATGATCATTTGGGTTTGTATATTTATGGGATTCTATAAGAATCAAAGAGACATTTCCCGTAGAAACCATTGTTGATGTCTCTAGCAACCGTTGTTTATATCCCTTGTAACCGTAACTAGGGAATGGGAAAAGTCAGTTGGAGGTCCATTTTTGAAACTGTTGATGACTAAGAAGTAAGAACATCGAAGCTCAGACATTTACCATAGCAGCTGTTGTTTACGTCCTTAGCAACCGTTACTATGGAGTAGGAAAAGTCAGTTTGAAGTCCATTTTTGGAACTGTTGATGACTAAGAAGTAAGAACATCGAAGCTCCGACATTTACCATAGCAACCATTGTTTACGTCCTTAGTAACCGTTACTATGGAGTGGGAAAAGTCTGTTGGAGGTCCATTTTCAAAACTGTTGATGACTAAGAAGTAAGAACATCGGAGCTCCGACATTCACCATAGGAACCGTTGTTTACGTCTTTATTAATCGTTACTACAGAGTAGGAAAAGTCAGTTAGAGGTCTATTTTCGGAACTGTTGACGACTAAGAAGTAAGAACATCGAAGCTCGGATATTTACCATAGCAACTGTTACTATGGAGTGGAGGAAATGAGCTAGAGGTTCATTTTGCTTTCTCAAAGAGTTGTGATTAATGCAAGTTGAGGTTCAATTGCAATACTTTGAGAAAGCATACTGCTGAGGCACTTGGCAGCGGTTTTATCCACTGTTATGCAAATTATTGACATTAAGTATAAAATTCCTTCTTTCTCTGATTTTGGATCGAAAAAAAGTGCTCCAAAAAATCGCATTTTTTATTTTAATTTGTTAATTATTCATTGAAAATCAATTTTTTCAGTCTTTTCAACCATTGTGTCGTGTAGAGCATACCCGAAAATAGTAGGAATGACTATTTTGCAACTAACCCCCCGTCTTATTCATCAAATTATTCGAACTCGAAAGTACAAATAGAATTTCTGCAATTTGGGACTTAATGGGTTAAATGACCCAAAACCAAAACTCCATATACGGATAGAATACAAAGTGGATCGCATTTATCTGTCTAATTTCGTTTTCTATTAAAATAATAACCTAAATAATCCAAAATCAAAACTCCGTGTACAGACAAAATTTCAAGTGAATCGAATTTATCTGACTGATTTTGTTTTAGGTTGAATCAATAACCTAAAAAACCCAAAACAAAACATAATTTACTAATGGAACTTCAAGTTGATCGCATTTTTTTAGATTCGACCTTCGATATCTCGAAGCGTGGGCGTGCTAGAATTTTTTCACTATTCTTCCCGAACTCTCCGAGGTCGACTGTATCAGAATTTATACTCAGATCACGGCATCCCAGACATAATAAAAAAAATTTCCTCCCCAAGCTGGATTCGAACCAGCACCCTCCTGATCTCCGGTCAGTAGCACTGCTTATTGCGCCACAAGGTAGACGACTGATTCTCACATCCCTGGAGCACGAATTCATTTCTCTCGCAACATCACCTGATCCGCATCGATCAGGTTTGATCGTTTTAAACAGATTGTTACTTTACCCACATCCCCCCCAGCCCACCATTGGGCTACTACGTATTTCTGTCTGGACTAGTAGTTTTATAATCAATAATTTTTTTATGTCCACAAATTTTAAGCGATGAATGATCATTTATCAGATTTAGTGGACCATTCAAAATCTATTTGAATCCTTCTGTTGGATCGACAAGTGTCGGTGCGCTCTCTACCGTACACATGACACTATCACAACGGAGTTCACAGTCACATATTTTGCATTCACGAAACTGTTACATGATACAGAATTGTTCAAGCCCGTGACAAAAATTAGAGTAAGCAACTCACATGGTACAGTTGCCAATAGCATACTTGGGCGACATGTCGCACTAGCTCATTATACAATGTACTATTTCATACGTTGGATGGTGAAGATATATGGATTGATCAAAGTGAGCCATATTAGGATACGTAAGAGGGTTGAATCATAAGAAAGGCACATTGACTACACAAATTTCACAAATTTGCGGAAAACCCTCAGGTATCGCACATTGGCTGATTATAAGGCCACTGTTTTGAATTTCCCAAACCTGACCATGGATTCGTGATAAATGCACTACAACCTATAAATCCGTATTGTTATGGCCTAGCCTTGCCCCGTCCGAATTTCCGGAAATTTTAAAATCACGAGTACAATTCAGAGACGCATCGCAGATCTGCGATACGCGGTTATATATTGTCACGGGCGTCAGCCTCACTTCCGATGATTTGATTGGCTAAGAACAAACCATGAGACATGTAGTATATAGAGTCAATATAGAGACTATAGATAGAGTACAGTCTATGAATACAGTCTAGAGATGAATGTATCGGAGCGGTACGCTAACCGGCTATACCGCGCCTGGGGGAAGGGTGTCACGGGCGATTAATTACACAATCAGGCCCTTGAGATCTCTCCTCATAATATTACATTGTATTCAATATTCATGTTATGAGTTGTGTTTCAGCGCCCAGCGAGAGAGCCAGCGCTGTCGATAGAGGTAAGAGAGAGAGAGAGAGAGAGAGCGCGCCACAAACGAGACTCGAATATCGCGCCGCGTGACGTCGCCAAAGATGGCCGAAGAGAGCTTGGCTGGCCGAGCACGCGGCAGAAGCTAATCAGTTTATTGCCGGTCCTCGTGCGCGATACCACGTGCCTTTCGATAACGAAACCGACCAAGTACATCGCGAACCCCGAGGACAACAGCGGACCTTCCCCACGACGCCGAGCCCGTTACCGTGCGCCGATGCCTATCGAGGACGAGCGTCGCCACCGCCGGAGCATATCACCGTTTCGCCGAGTAAGTGCCGGCTTCGATATCCATCTCTCTCTCTCCCGGCCAACCTGCGTTTGATGCTCTCTCTTGCTCCGGCCCGCGGGACGCGACCCGAGGCTTGTCGCCTCTTGTGTAGTATCACCCCTTTTGATTTATGCAATAAACTTTTGTGTTCGTCAGAACCGATCCGTCTTATTCTTTGCCAAGCTGTGTAGAGTTTGGCTGAGATTGATGACCCAAAGGCATGATATCCTCACTGTGAGCTTCATCGTGGACCTGATATGTTGAAACTAACAAGAAGGGGATGCTGATATTGCAGATTTAAATAATTAATTGCAGGAGATATTGGAATTTCTCCAAAAAATGTATGAGACCATTTTCAAGCTATCAAACAGAGGTCTGTACGTATAACTTGAAAGGTCAAAAATAAGTGGGCGAACATAGCCAAACTGGTTGAAACATGTTTAATTAATAGAGTAGCCTATCCGGATGGAGGACTCTGGTGTCAAACAATTTTTTTTTATAATCTTTGTAGTATTCAGCATAATTTTTGTTCTCAACTTTTTTTCATTTTCACACATATACAAGATTATTTGGGCTCTCAAAATTGAGAAAAAAGTTAAATTTTGGATAATTCAGGTTTTGAGTGCATAGACTAACTTCCACATACATGCACCTAAAAATCTGAAAAAATTTTTGAGTATTCTGGGGATGGATACCAATCAATTTGTCAATGCAGAATTGCGAACAAAATTTTGACCATGCTCACTTGACGTGGAACGTCCCATATATATATATATATATTGCAACGGTCCGGAACCGCTGCGCCTATCTATATCTATATTTATGCGACGCACACAATCAGCCGCGCAAGCTCGCCCGTCCGGGCAACTGCGTAGTTGCGCAGTCGACTACTGCGCAGCTTCGCTCCGCCTCTCGCTCGCGTCTCGCGGACCGCGAAGTGCCTCGCGCCAGCGAACGAACGCCACTTCTTGTCTCGCCTGCCACACAGCAACTTCTCTCTAACGGAGCTCTCCAGCTCCCAACAACCGGGCCATTGTCTAGCCACGCACGTGGCTCATCCTTTGCCGAACCTAGTAAGTTATCAAGGCGTAGGAATCAGGACTAGCCAACAGGCGAAACGTTTCCGAGTGGATTTATCGGAACTTGAGCTTGCTCATTTTCCTTTATCTCTGCGTGCCACATTCCTATTTCCGGGCCTGAAACTGCGAAACATCAATCCATGAGGGATTGAAAGGACTATCAGTAGTCGGAGTTCGCGTACAGGTCGGAAAAGCGCCGTCGCGTGCATAGATTAAGTAGGTAGTTGTAAGTAAAATCAACCGGGCGTCGGTCATTTTGAGCAGAGTGCAGGGCTGCCGGTGCGGTAACTTCACGGTCGTTTAGTACATCAGAACAATAAATTCCGATCGGAAAATCAACTAGAGTACGTAAGCTCGGAAATTGCGTCGAGCAGTACGCACCGTCGTGCGATAAATTGCATCTCGTGTTGGAAACTCGCGTGAACAGTACGAAATTACTATTCAGCCACCTTAGCTAAAAACCGTACGCCTAAACTAAAGTCGTCACGTATAATTTAACAATTCTTTTTTAGAGTCAATTTTAATTTCGAGGAGGAATCCTCGTGTAACCGCTGTTACAGGTCGTCGCAGCCTCGTAGCGTGTTGAACGCTCTCAACACGCCACGCCAAAACTAGCAGTAAAGGAGAGGATCGCGGTTGTCGTCCACCGTCCTCTCCTCATTTAAGGGCAGCTTATACGGCGGGGCTCCAGCCGGAGCACTAGCATTTTTGTCATCGCCACGCCTCATCTGATCATTCCATAGTTTCTTTTTTCAATAAATCAAAGTAAAATTCAGCCTACTATTTATTATTTTGCTCCCATAATTTTCATTTCCTCGCATGCGTCCGAAATAAAAGAAAGTTATAAATTGAAGAGTGCAGTACACCCACAAAAATATTTATTTATGCTTATAGACTGCTTCCCAGTCAATACTTATAATATAAGTCGCTGCAATATATATATATATATATATATATATATATAAATGTAAAAATCGAGCGTGCGATATCAAACATTATATAATTGCGGTGTCTTCTGCTTGACGCATGGAACACTACCGGGTTCCGTGATATGTGATGTAAATAGTTGGCTTTCAGTGTATCACGTCTCGACGTGGGTTAAGTTGTCATATTCAGGACATGCATGCACACATACACACATTATTAAATCTGAAATGGAACGTTTTCTCTCCCAAGTGGATATATAAATATATATATATATATATATATATATATATATATATATATATATATATATATATATATATATATATATATATTGGGCGTATCACGTCAACTCTCCAGAGCCTGCGCGCGGACGCTAAAACCTCGCGTTTTCGACGCTTGTTATCGAATCTATTAGACCAATATCTAAATTATTTTGGATATGATATCAATGTAGATTTTTGTGAGCTTTCCGATGGTGAATTTAGTTTTCCAAAATTTCTCACTTTTTTCCAGAAAAAAAACATAAAACATGCCATATCTCAAAACCCTGATTTTTTAGATTTTTTTTAATAGTCTAGATCGAAAGCTGACCTTTTTTTAAATTGATATAGCCTCTAAAAAAATAGAACTATTTCGTTATTCTCGAGGAATTGAGTAGTGAACATGAGAGGTTGCGCCACGCTGCTTCCACGCGCTCGGGCTCGAGTCTTCTGTACACGTGAGTGCCGAATTCTTAGTTTGCTTTGATTTCGCTGAAAATTATGCGTTTGTTGTGCAAAATTCAGCTCAATCATTCCACTGGAATAACAATCAAGCAACGATTTTCACAGTCGTTATTTACTTTCGAAGAAATGAAGAACTTCAGCACAAGAGCATGGCCATTATCTCAAATAATTTAGCTCACGATACAGTTGCAGTCCATGTGTATCAAAAAATAATCGTAAGATATCTGAAAAAAGAGTTCAAACCTAAGAATATTTATTATAGTATCGATGGAGCAGGTCAGCACTTTAAAAATCAGAAAGTTTTTCTAATCTTGTTTATCATCAAAAAAATTTTGGCATTCCCGCGGAAAGGCATTTCTGTGCTACAGCGCATGAAAAGGGGGCATGCGATGGAATTGGAGCTAATGTGAAACGAGATGCTAAATTAGCGAGTTTACAGCACTCTGCAGACAATCACATCTTAACCGCAGAAGCTTTATATGAATGGGCAAAAAATCATTCCAAGGAAACTGTAGTGTTTTTCAGTGCACAAGCGAGAAAGCGAAGTTGGAATTGAAAGTGAGATTTGATAATTCTTTTCCTATACCAGTCACTCTGCAGTTCCATGCATTCATACCAACTTGCGATGAGAGGCTGATTGTCAAAAGCATTTCGTCAGCTTCGGAGTATGTAATTTTTCCGAAGTTGAAAAAAAAATAAATGCACAGTTAAAACACAATATTTCAAAGTTTGAATAACAAAGCAAAAACGTAACTCAAAGAAAGTGAAATGAAATACTCACGAATCGAACAAGTAATGAACGTGAGACTTCATTCAATATATAGGAACAAGTATGGATATCGAATGTACTCTGAATTCGGCACTCACGTATACAGAAGACTCGAGCCCGAGCGCGTGGAAGCAGCGTGGCGAGGCGCAACCTCTCATGTTCACTACTCAATTCCTCAAGAATAACGAAATAGTCCTATTTTTTTTGGTGCTATATCAATGTAAAAAAAAATTCAGCTTTTGATCTAACTATCGAAAAAAATCTAAAAAATCAGGGTTTTCAGATATGGCATGTTTTATGTTTTTTTTCTGGGAAAACGTGAGAAATTTTGGAAAACTAAATTCACTATCGGAAAGCTCACAAAAAACTACATTGATATCATATCCAAAATAATTTAGATATTGGTCTAATAGAGTCGGTAACAAGCGTCGAAAACGCGAGGTTTTAGCGTCCGCGCGCAGGCTCTAGAGAGTTGACGTGATACGCCCCATATATATATATATATATATCTCGTAATCTATCATATATATAGCACCATAACATATATACCACATGATCAACTTTTTGTTTTGTATATATGCTATGAGTTTCAGTCCGATAGCTGCCTTTGTCGCGACAACAGGTGAGATTTTGAGTTTTCGTATACCCAAAGTAATTTTTCATAATTGAAGGGAATAATAACTTTCACTATAAATAATATCCGTGAACCTTATTATTCATATAGCATTCTGTAGTAAAATCTTCAATCTTCATAATCAGTAAGAAAGAAATTTCAAATAATGAATATTAATTATAAATAATCTTATGTTAAACTTTTGTGGACCCTTGGGGCTAGTTGGCGTTTTTTTTCGGGGGCATATTGTCGTTTACAATGAAAACTAATTTTTGCAGAATTCTTCAATAAAGATGGTTCGCACGTATATTCGCAAGACAGAAAGATGCGAAATACGTAAAGAAGTGATTTCACAAGCAATACATAGCAATAGGATAGCAATAGGATGGATGAACGAAACATTGTTCTGTGAATATTTAAGGTATTTTGTTCAACATACCAGATGTTCCAAAGAGAAAACAGTCTTGCTTTTATTAGACAATCATGGATTTCATTTAAGTATTGAAGGAATAGACTATGCAAGAGAAAACGGAATCACTATGTTGTCTTTTCCAGCCCATTGTTCGCACAAATTACAACCTCTCGATAAGAGCGTCTACGGGCCTTTGAAAAAATACATTAATAAACATAGTGACAATTGGATGACCAATCATCCAGGAAAAGCCATGACGATTTACGATATCACAGGAATAGTGAAATTGGCTCTGCCTCTCACAATCACAACAAATAATATTGTAACTGGATTTCAATCTACAGGGATTAGTCCATTTAATGATCGAATTTTTCAAGACCATGATTTTATGGGAGCATACGTTACAGACCGAGAATGTCCTCCAGAATTCACTGAAATCAGATGCTTTAAAAACAAAACCTGCTGCAAAAAAAGTAAACTCCAAACCAAAAAGAAAGTTGGACAGAAAATGTATTAAGAAAACAAGAGTTGAATTGGAAGGAAAGGAATCATCTTGCTCAGTTTGTGAAGAACTTTTTTCTGAAATCCACAGGGAATCGTGGATTCAATGTTTAATGTGTAGAAAATGGGCACATGAAAAGTGCGTCAGAGTGACAAAACTATATGTTTGCAGTGAGTGTCAAAATAGTTGAAGATTTTGTAAATATGTTTGTTCAATGTTATTTATTTGGGAAATTATTGATAATAATTTAAAATTGTTATGAAAAGTATTATATTTGATTAATAATATTTATATTCTTCAAGAAAATATAGTTCATGTTTATTATATGAAGTTTAATTTCATGTGAATTAATGACCGCCAAATTGCCCCGACATACACGCCAAAATACCCCGTACATGGGGTAAGTTGACCAAAAAATCACTCGATGAAAAATAAATTATTTAAAAAGAACTACTCATTATATTTCAGTAAACTAAATTTCAGCATGATCTTTGACTGGAGTACTATCAGTTGATAGATTTAGATTTTTATTTCTATTGTGTGGGTGGAAGCTACGAGCATAATTGTAAAAAATGCGTCAACTAGCCCCGGTCTCCCCTATATTTGGTCGGCCTTGTGGACAAATTTAACGTTCTGAAATCAAAAAGATTAACGAAATTGTAAACTTAATTTTGGAATCAGAATATTGTGATTCTTAAGACGTTAAAAATGCCTACCAAGTGGCGTCAATTTGGTTCGTCATTAGTTCTTCAAATAATTGATGAGGTACCTAACGAGCATTTCGTTAATTTTCTCGTAATTGGTTAGTTGGAGTTGACAACGTCTCTTTCAGTATGTAAATTGTAATAAGAATACGTGATACTCCAACAATATGAGAATTAATCAGAATGAATACTGATGAAATAATAAATTGACTCATGTGTCTATTATGGATTTCATTTTTTTTCTAAGCAATATAAGAGATAAATTAATTCTGCCACATGCTTGACGCAACATTTTTACTTTTTTTTTAAAAAGGTTTTTTTGATTTTTCTTATCTATGGTTTTTGATGCAACTTGGTATATTACGTTTTTCGAGTCTCTGATCACGAATCCAGCCTCAGATATTGAAAATTCAATATTGATCATCCAAAATGGCGGAGAGGAAATTCCGAAAAGTTATTCGATCAAACCCGTGAATGCCAAATTTCCACAAACTAGAGTAACTTCTTGGAATTTCCTGTTCGACATTCTGGATAATACATATAGAATTTTGAAAATCTGAGGCCGGATTCGTAATCAGCGATCCAAAAATTCGTAATATACCAATTCTCATCAAAAACCATAGATGAAAAAAATATTTAGTTCATTTCCAGAGTATCACGTCTCGACGTGGATCAAGTTGTCATAATCAGGGGTGCATACAGACATACACACATGCACATACAGACACACGCTTCCGACATCATCCCGGAAGTCGGAAAGACTCCGAGGGATCAAATTTCTCCTGAAATGGTACTTTTTATAGAATTAATCTGAAATGGCACTTTCCATAGAAGTAAATCAGAAATGGCACTTTCTATGTAGGTAAATGTGAAATGGGACGTTCTTCCTCTCAAGCGACGATGTGCAAGAGATGATTGTGGACATATGTGTATGTACGAACTTCGCAGCTGCACAATAGTTGAACCAGGAGACGGCCATAGGAGATGTAGATTATTCATTACCCTCGCTTCTACTCTAAATAAACGTCGGCCGTAACAGTATCAGTTTCAACATGTTTCTTGGAGTTAATCATCAGCGTATTTGTTGTAAATAGTCTTCTCATATCTCTTTAATTTTTTACAGATTTTTTATGCCCATATATAACAGTATATTATGCAACTACGTGAAATTTTGAAGACGAGTGCGGACGTATCGACGAGTGGCCGGCAAAGCCAGCAACGAGTGTTACACGTTCACACGAGTGATTGAAAGATGACCTAATGTACTCATGAAATAGTTATCAATTAAAAGAAATGACAGAATTAAGAGTTGTTACAAAATTAACTAGATTTCATGAAAAATTATTTTCTTACCTGAGAATACATTTTTTCGAAGTATTTGGTAGATTATGTATACGTGTTGTACATGAGAATAGACTCGTTCGCCATCTTGGATTTGAACCGAACAAACTTTATTTCAATCTATGGTTTAAAATCATCAAAATGAGCCATGTCTTAGTGCAGTGACTGTGTTACTACCATCTGAATGAGATAATATCAACCAATAGATCACATTTTATCGAATTTATGACTTAACCAGCATCCCCCGTTACGACTTCGCCCGCTCTCCGAGTTATTCGAATGATAATTATTAACTGTGCATAGGAATAAAAACGTAAGATCAAGTGTTTGAAGTTTCAAATCCCTGAAGTAGTTCAGAATAAACAACATTTTTGGTTTTCGAATTGGAATCGGAATTGGTTTTCCGATTTTCCCTTCCTAGAAAGTCCAACATACAACTGCCCGTGTGAAAAACAATCTAAGCGTAAAGAGCCCGTGTGAAAGACAATCTGAGCGCTTACGAGAGAATAACTTTCTACCTTCAAAATTCACTTTTTCTCATTATTTGTTACGTTATCAAATAATTATGACAAATGATTGATTTTCTGAATTTTATTATGTGTGGGCATGAAAAATCTGAAAAAATTTAAGTTGACCATTCACAACGAATTCGCTGATAGAATTAAAAAGAATGTTGACCCAGAAATGGGGTGTTTTACGCCAACTCTCCAGAGACGGCGAGCGGACGTTAAAACCTCGCGTGATTGATGCTTGTTTTAGACTTTATAAGGCTAAGATCTAAATAATATAGGGAATACCATTAAGAAATGTAGTTTTTTCTCTAGATAACGCGAGGTCTCAGCGTCCGGGCTCGGCTCGGGAAAGTTGATGTAAAACGCCCCATATGTCTCTATTATTTAGGTACAATGTGTACTTCCGTCACTGACGGAGGAATTGGTATTTCAAATCAATGAAAAGATAAAACTAACGTCTACTGATTTCTTCTCATTTTTTCCTACTTTGCTATGCAAAGCATACGAGCGTAAACTCAAGTTGAAAAGTGAATGCAGAATGTCGTTAGTGGCATCATTCTAAGTGAAAGACAGGTAGCCCAGAGCCTAAAATTAACACAGTATAAAGTGAGTCAGACAGCAGGTTAATGCCTGTTAAATTCTAGCACCGGCGCACAGAGGGACGAAAGTGACTTTTTTTGATCAAAACGAAAGTCCGAGCGTTCGGAGATACTTAGCGAAATTTTGATGTGACCAATCTAAAGCTAAGAAAATTTCCTACAAATTCGTCGAGTCGGTTTTTTTTTACTCATTTATGTTTATGGTACATTCTGAAAATGTAATATTCTTATGGAATGACATAGTTTAATGAGCTATATGTGTAGTCAAATGTCTGGCAACGGGCCAGAAGACGAGAGCAGAGCCGATGCCGTGATCACCCCAACACGAATCAAGCAGGTAAAAAACACCACGGACGTGCCTTCGCCTGAACACCAACTCGAGGATGTGTCATGGTACCTCGAACGTTCTAACCATTGCCGAGGCAATGATCGACGCCTACGAAGACAGGGATATCCAGAGTAACGAAAGTCTTGGAGCAGCCTTACGAAAGGCAAAGAGAAGGAGGCTAACCAAGGCAGAGATCCTCGTCTTGCCCAAGGATAAGCGGGAAAAGGAATTGAAAGAACACGCGCGTCGCATGGAACAGAATAAGAAAGCAGTCTACAAAGCTCGTGAATCAAAGAAAAAGCGCGGATAAAACTACGTAGAAGCAGCCCAAAAGGGAATGTTGTGCGTAGAATGCAAGGAGCCAGCACACCCAAACAACCACGGTTGGTGCGAGTGTGTGAAGTGCAAAGCACATATGGCGGAAGAAATCTGTATTTCACTAACTTCCTGCTTGGACAACTACATTTGTCCTGACTGCCGCACCGACGAAAAAAAAAAATAAGTAGAGCCTACCCTTCCCACTACCCTTTTCCCTCTGTCCTCGGGGTGAGTACACTCTTGGGGGGAGGGGGGAGATGTACCACGCTGAACTATTACTAGAAATTACTAAGTTATATTTATATAAGTTGAATGGATTTATCGAAGCCACGTGCCCCAAATCGAGCATCAGCTTCTCATCACCTTGCCTGGTGTCGATGTTTGGAATGTGCAACGGTTGTCCTCGTGATCGCCACCTTGACGCCAAACTATTCGACATCTTCCATGATCGGGCGAGTTCCTCCCCCGGACAGAAGCCAAGCCATTAAATACAGGCCCCAAGCAGGCCTCGTCGCACTAACCCTCTAAACGGCCGTCTCCTATCCGGGAGAAGCAGAAGCTCTGGTTGCCCGCTGTTGGAAGCGGCGTCAAGTGGACGACTACAGAACCCTCCGTCTTAGCATCATAAGTGACTTTAAGTGCAGAGATTGTTGAGTGTAAATTAAGTGTTATAAAGCAAACGAACGCAGTGGCAGTGTATGCCTATAAGTAAGACGACTAAACAACATTTACAAGCTCCTACTGTAAGTTGCGTATAACTATAAGCAGGATAGATTATTACGTTACTCGTAGTTACTCTTGCGTTCGCCGCGGGATAGTATATATATATTTAACCCGTTAAGTACCCACTGGGTCCAGGAGACCTGGCCAAACTTTCAAATGATGTACCGTCTAACGATCACGTTGAAACCCTAATGTCTGCGATATTTATTTCAGTTTGAGCCTACTAGAATAGGCCCGCGTAGTCTTTGATCCCCGTCGAAGCGTTCAGTAGTGCCCATGTGCTGATCGGTGCAACATCTTTTTTCTCGAGATACCTTTTTTTCAGGAGACCCTTATAAAATTATTTTTATCGTGAACTACAGTACTTAATACGCTTTCGGACTTATAAATTTTTTAAAAAAACATCGATTTTTTCTAATTTTTTTTTCAACGGTTTTTTTCTTTCATTAAAGAATGAAAATTGACAACAATTTTCATGCAGCTCTCTCAAACAATGTTTGAACTGTACGTGAAAAAATCCAGAAGCCATTATATGCATAGGGAAAAAAATTTATCAGCATTTTTCATGCTCGGTTCCGCTGGACCCATGTCGGTGTTTTACGTAATTTTTCGGATGTGGATGCTCAACGGGTTAAAATTATATACTGTATTTCATGTTATACAGTGTTGGAAAGTTAATAATATCAATAAATTCAATAATTAACTAATTAAATCTTGTCATTTGCACCCAGGAATAAATAAGAATTATAATCATTCTATCTCAATTCAAACCACACATATTACAAGATCTTTCAGTTAGTAAAGTCGAAATTTTCTATTATGTTTTCTAATATTTATTTCATTTGTAATTACGCATGTGTCTAATACTCGCGCCCAACAGCGCCTAACAACGCTCTCGTGCACAACAACGCCCAACATCTCGCGTGTACACAACAGCGCCCAACAGCACGCTTGTGCACAACAACGCCCAACACCTCGCGTGCGCACAACAGCGCCCAACAGCATGCTCGTGCATAACAGCGCCCAACAGTAATATCTAGACCCCAGGTAAGCAAATACGTATAAAACCGTACATAAACGTCCTATTTGGAACTAGAAATCTTATATCTATATCTATATAATAATGTAAAGTTTATCCTCCCAGAATTTTCATGTGAAGATATTTCAATGAAGGAGTTGACTTCCTTGACAATGGATAACACAGATTGAAAGGAAATTACCTGCGCTTTCATATTCCGTATTGAAACTTACGAAAAAATCGATGCATGGGCGTTTGAAATGATATAATTCAAATTGCGTTTTCTTTCGTATCCGAAAAATCATTGAAAAAGACTGTGAAATAGTTGTATGATGCATATTTGAGTCTCACGGATTTATAGATCAATCGATGTATGAATCAATCGAACTTATGAAAAACTTATGAATTTTGAAAAACTTGATGCATGGGCGTGAAATATGTACTGGAAAATTGATGACTTAATTTGTGATTTCCTTGCGTAGAGGGAAATACGTGAGATTATGATATGATCAATGTCCCTGCAAGGAGGATAAGGTCTTGCGCCCAGCCAGTGTAGGGATTCTCACACAGGTATCGCCCGAAGCTACCACCTGTGTGAGTCACTTACCTGATTACGTATTACGGCTCGGCTGCGTTAGCGATCCTTGTGTTGCTTCCTCTCGTTCAGTGATGCGTGGGGGAGGGGAGCACCGCGGCGCAATGTGCTCCGTAGGAGAAGAGAGTTGTTTCTAATAGTATGGTTCGGAGTAATATACCGCTCCGCGCTCCGCAGCATTAGCAGCTGCGGCCTAGGCCGCGCGGCGGCTCGAGTCCCCACCTAGACCGGAGCGGCGTTGGGAGTGCGCGGCAAGTTGGTCTAGTCGGCTGGCGCAATCCTACTCCGCTCGAGACTCCGGCGGGTGGGGTAAGTCCCTACATCTGACTGTGCGTGTCCGTGTGGGACTCGTGGGGGGAAGCACTGTTTTGCATGTATGCGTGTACGTGTGAGCGCGTGGAGGAAGGCGCCCCTGTTAAAGTTGATGGGAAATCCCGATGGAAATCCCGAAGGGAAAATACCGACAGGATTCCAGGCTACGGAAAGGAAAATCCAATGGATTTTTCCGACAATTGCCGGGATTTTCCCGACGTTTGCCGGGATAAGCCAGACATTTTTGCATTGATTTTCCCGACGATTGCTGGGACTTTCCCGATAATTGTCGGGATTTTCCCGATGTTAGCCGGGATAAGCTAGACATTCTCGCATGGATTTTCCCGACGATTTCTGGGATTTTCACGACCATTGTCGGGATTTTTACGACCATTGTCGGGATTTTCCCGATGATTGTCGGGATTTTCGCGACGTTAGCCGGGATTATCCAGACATTTTTGCATGGATTTTCCCGACGATTGCTGGGATTTTCCCGACGTTTGCCGGGATCATCCAGACATTTTTGCATGGATTTTCCCGACAATTGTTATACATGAGATTGACCTACATTGGTGAAAAGGGAATCTGCAATAATATGATCGGACCTTGATTGTGCGGATTCGGCGATTGAATTTGATCGTGTATATAGGTGATATTACGAAAAAATGAATTCATGCCGCAGGGATGTGACGAGCTGCTGTCTTCCAGGTGGTGCAAGTAGTAGCACAACTGACCGGAGATCAGGAGGACGCTGGTTCGAATCCAGCCCGGGAAGCGTGAATTTTTTTCTTTCAATTCAAAGTTTAGTTTGATCATTATCAACATGATGACCCTCAACATGTGGTAATAAGGTCCATTCTCGGTATTTCAACCGCCTGTACTTCGTTAAAGAAAGTAAATCTATCAGAGCCATTATAGAGAAAAATTCCAAGTCTCTTTGTTCCAAAAAAGTTCCAATCGTTTGTTCTCAAATCACTAATTTTCTGAGATTCCTCATCTGTACAAATCGTTTAATTCCAAAGTCATGCAGAAAAATCATTTCTCTATTGAAAGTGTTCTCCATCAATATACTTTCTCAAGGAGATTAATCCACACCGTTTTCCAATATAGATTTTAACCTATATACCTATCGTAACCGAAAAGTGTAAGAGGTATTAATTGATAGATAATATACGTGTAATTGATTCTATCAGGGTTTCCAGAGTTTCCGAACTTGCTTAAGTGTGCATTCGTAATCAAGAACAAGTTAACATAAATCGTCTATGACAAGTGTATAAGGGTCAGTTCAAAATACTCTAGAACTCAACATTTTATTTCAATATTTTATGAATTCATTAAAAATAATAATCTTTATATACTCAAATTGTTTCAGATTTTTCATGCCCATACATGATAAAATTGACTGAGCACTCAATTGACTACTGATTTCATTAAAAAATTACTTCTCAACCTTAAAATACACTTTTTATAATTCCTCGGGTTGTAACCCCCTTGCTCGCTCCGCTTGCCAACCCCCCAGTGTGTTCTTTGAAAATCAATAATTCCAATAATAAGCGTAGTAATCTCTCTATATTAAAAGCCAGACCGCCGCCGCCGCCGCCGCCGAGGGAAATATTGACCCCCAAGTTGCCCCCCTTAGTTGCCCCCTTAGTTGACCCTCTTGATTGCCCCCCATTGTCATCTCTCATTTTCATCCCTCATTTTTATCCCTTTATTTTACCCTCTTTTTCCACACCTTTTTTCACCCCGTTTTTCACCCTCTTTTTCCACCTCTTTTTCCCCTACCTTTTTTCCACCCCCCTTTTTTCTCCATTTTTTTCATCCCTTTCTCCACGTCTTGTTTCCATCCTCTTTTTCCACCTCCGTCTTCTAATAAACTATTTATTTCCAATAAATATTCAATGTTCCGATCATCTTGAAATTTTGCACACAGGTTAGTCGCGGCAAAATCTAGGCAGAGTTCAATTTTCAATAAAATCCATCTTCTATTTGCCTAGCAACCGTTCCTAATGTGTAATCTTACGAATCCTCATAAGTGCTCATTGGGACTATGAGAGTCACTGAGAATCGATGAGAATCGATGAGATATTTGCCATAGCAACCACTGTTGATATCCATGGCAACCGTTTGTTTACATCCCTAGCAACCGTTGCTTCGGAAGTTGGAAAATCAATTTTAAGTTACACTCGAAAACAAAAGACACTGAATTGTTATATTTGCTCCATAGCAAAGGACACAAAATCTTCCAACTTAGCTCCTCAGTTAAACCGTTGTTTGACGCCCCACAGTGGGAAGTTTCGAGCAGTTCCGTGTCAGAATCATGCAGTGTACCAGTGAAGCGTCCGATTAAAAAAAATGAGGTCTCAAATGAAAGACAATTTATCGTAGAATAGAGGAAAATTATCAAAAACACCATAAATGAGACCGAATAGTATTTAAAATGAAGCGAAAGGTAAAAAAATGCATGTCGCCATAAAAACTATTTGTGATAACTCTTTGAAAAATGATCTGTTCATGCTGAAATTATCAGTATTTCATGAGTTTTCCATGCTGATTCTGAATTCGAAGAGAAAATTGCTTTAAAATGCTATGTTGCAGTGTGGCAATAGAAAAAAGGAGGTATTAAAGTATTGTGGATATTGATGCAGATATATATGTATATATATGTCAAATTTAATGGAAAACCGCTGCCAAGTTCCTCAGCAGTATGCTTTCTCAAAGTATTGCAATTGAACCTCAACTTGCATCAATCACCACTCTTTGAGAAAGCAAAATGAACCTCTAACTCATTTCCTCCACTCCATAGTAACGGTTGCTAAGGACGTAAACAACGGTTGCTATGGTAAATATCCGAGCTTCGGTGTTCTTACTTCTTAGTCGTCAAGAGTTCCGAAAATGGACCTCTCACTGACTTTTCCCACTCCATATTAACGATTGATAAGGACGTAAACAACGGTTGCTATGGTAAATGTCGGAGCTTCGATGTTCTTACTTCTTAGTTATCAACAGTTCCGAAAATGGACCTCCAACAGACTTTTCCCACTCCATAGTAACGGTTGCTAAGGACGTAAACAATGGTTGCTATGGTAAATGTCGGAGCTTCGATGTTCTTACTTCTTAGTCATCAACAGTTCCAAAAATGGACCTCCAACTGACTTTTCCCATTCCCTAGTTACGGTTGCAAGGGATATAAACAACGGTTGCTAGAGACATCAACAATGGTTTCTACGAGAAATGTCTCTTTGATTCTTATAGAATCCCATAAATATACAAACCTAAATGATCATTTATCATGAATTATATGGGAACTTATTAAAAACACGCTAGCAACGGTTGTTATGGAAATGAACAACGGATGTTGCTGAACACCGAACTCAGTTCACATCTTTCGGAGATCGACCTGTGTGCAAAATTTCAGGACGGTCGGACTATTCCTTCGAAAGTTATCGTACGACAAAAAAAAGTCAGTCTGAAGCTGAATTTTGTATCTCCATAGCAACGGTTGCTAGGGGAATGAACAATGGTTGTTCCAAAATGAATGTCTTATCGAGTCTCATCGATCGTCGAAAGAATTCGAGACTAATCGTGCATTGATGTTGATTTTTGGAGCTTTTATCAAAAACACGTTAGCAACGGTTGCTAGAGAAATAAACAACGGAGTTGGCTGAAAATTGAACTCGATCGAGATTTCGCGGCGACTAACCTGTATGAAAAATTTCAGGACGATCGGACAATTCCTCCAAGAGTTATCGTACGACAAAAAAGTGCACGTACGTACATACATACAGACATTTTTGGATTTCCATGTGTTTCGACCCGTAGATTACGAAAATCGGGGTCCCGAAGTCCGATTCGGTGGGTCGATTTTTACCCTGTTACAAAGCTTTCTCTTTGAGAAAGCAAAACCTCAGCTTCCGATCTAGACTATTAAAAAAAATTGAAAAAACATAACTTTTTGAAATATGGCATGTTGTATGTTTATTTATTACGAAAATGTGAAAATTTTAAAAAACTAAATTCACCATCGGAAAGCTGAGGAAAAACTTCATCGATATCATATCTCACATAGTTTAGATATTGGCCTAATACAGTCTCGGCTCTGGAAAGTTGACGTGAAACGCTTCATACATACATATATTCTTTTGCTTTCTCAAAGAGAAAGCTTTGTAACGGGGTAAAAATCGACCCACCGAATCGGACTTCGGGACCTCGATTTTCGTAATCTACGGGTCGAAAAACATGGGAATCCGAAAATGTCTGTATGTATGTACGTACGTACGTACGTGCACTTTTTTGTCGTACGATAAGTCTCGAAGGAATTGTCCGATCGTCCTGAAATTGGGATTTGGGAATATGGGATTCTATAAGAATCAAAGAGAGATTTCCCGTAGAAACCATTGTTGATGTCTTTAGCAACCGTTGTTTATATCCCTTGCAACCGTAACTAGGGAATGGGAAAAGTCAGTTGGAGGTTCATTTTTGGAACTGTTGATGACTAAGAAGTAAGAACATCGAAGCTCCGACATTTACCATAGCAACCATTGTTTACGTCCTTAGCAACCGTTACTATGGAGTGGGAAAAGTCAGTTGGAGGTCCATTTTCGGAACTGTTGATGACTAAGAAGTAGTAACGTCGAAGCTCCGACATTTACCATAGCAACCATTGTTTACGTCCTTAGCAACCGTTACTATGGAGTGGGAAAAGTCTGTTGGAGGTCCATTTTCGGAACTGTTGATGACTAAGAAGTAAGAACATCGAAGCTCCGACATTTACCATAGCAACCATTGTTTACGTCCTTAGCAACCGTTACTATGGAGTGGGAAAAGTCAGTTGGAGGTCCATTTTCGGAACTGTTGATGACTAAGAAGTAATAACGTCGAAGCTCCGACTTTTACCATAGCAACCGTTGTTTACGTCCTTAGCAACCGTTACTATGGAGTGGGAAAAGTCAGTTAGAGGTCCATTTTCGGAACTGTTGACGACTAAGAAGTAAGAACACCGAAGCTCGGATATTTACCATAGCAACCTTTACTATGGAGTGGAGGAAATAAGTTAGAGGTTCATTTTGCTTTCTCAAAGAGTGGTGATTAATGCAAATTGAGGTTCAATTGCAATACTTTGAGAAAGCATACTGCTGAGGCACTTGGCAGCGGTTTTTTTACATGTTTTTCCGGACTTCGCTCCGATGATTGTGTTCTTATTTTGCTTTCTCAAAAAGAAAGCTTTGTAACGGGGTGAAAATCGACCCATCGAATCGGACTTCGGGACCTCCTTTTTCGTAATCTACGGGTCGAAAAACATGGAAATCCGAAAATGTCTGTATGTATGTACGTACGTACGTACGTATGTACGTATGTACGTACGTATGTACGTACGTGCACTTTTTTGTCGTACGATAACTTTCGAAGAAATTGTCCGATCGTCCTGAAATTTTGCACACAGGTTAGTCGTGGAAAGATGTAGCCCAACTACGTTGTTCAGCATCATCCGTTGTTTCTATCCCTAGCAACTCATGCTAAGGTGTTTTTTGGAAGTTCCCTGTGATTCTTCAGCCAAATCCGTTGTTTATTTCTCTAGCGACCGTTGCTAACGTGTTTTTGATAAAAGCTCCAAAAACCATCATCAATGCACGATGGGTCTCCAATTCTTTCGACGATCGATGAGAATCGATAAGACATTCATTTTGGAACAACCATTGTTTATTCTCTTAGCAACCGTTGCTATGGAGATACAAAATTCAGCTTCAGACTGGCTTTTTTTTGTCATACGATGACTTTGGAAGGAATAGTCCGATCGTCCTGAAATTTTGCACACAGGTCGGTCTCCAAAAGATGTGAACGTGTTTAGCAGCATCCGTTGTTTATTTCCATGGCAACCGTTGCTATCGTGTTTTTGATAAGTTCCCATATAATTCATGATAAATGATCATTTGGGTTTGTATATTTATGGGATTCTATAAGAATCAAAGAGACATTTCCCGTAGAAACCATTGTTGATGTCTCTAGCAACCGTTGTTTATATCCCTTGCAACCGTAACTAGGGAATGGGAAAAGTCAGTTGGAGGTTCATTTTTGGAACTGTTTGATGACTAAGAAGTAAGAACATCGAAGCTCCGACATCCATAGCCATCAGAACGTTACCATGGGAGTCAGGAGGTCTTTTCGGAACTGTTGACTAAGTCGAAGCTCCGACATTTACCATACAACCGTTGTTTACGTACTATGGAGTGGGAAAAGAGTCTGTTGGAGGTCCATTTTCGGAACTGTTGATGACTAAGAAGTAAGAACATCGAAGCTCCGACATTTACCATAGCAACCATTGTTTACGTCCTTAGCAACCGTTACTATGGAGTGGGAAAAGTCAGTTGGAGGTCCATTTTCGGAACTGTTGAGACTAAGAAGTAATAACGTCGAAGCTCCGACTTTTACCATAGCAACCGTTGTTTAC
>JAJGQD010000088.1:0-161735 GCA_020882685.1 Aphelinus atriplicis
TGAAAACAGAGTCAAAATCCAGTACTTTCCTTCAGACAAACAAGCTCTCATTCAGTTACATAGAGGTAGAATCAAGAAAGAATTGGCAGATACTCGGCAAATACTTACAAAATACATTCGGAGCAAATTCAATCGGGATATCGAGAACGCATGCACAGCGCAATATCAAACGCAAAATTAGCCTAACCATACATTGTACTTCATCAATATAGAACTCGCATTGTAACTACTCGTAAGATTAGCTATGTAAGATAAAATACTCGTATAGAATAATTAAGGAATTCAAATAAAATCTATCCATTCCCTAGCCCTTAGATGTAACATTAGCATTAGATCTAGAATAATGAATTTTGTATCAACATAACTAATAAAGTACAGCTACCTAACGATTTTTTTCAATAGTTCACAGTTTAGTAACTAATGTTGACTTTCGGAACTTTTCAGTAATGTAATCAGAAAGAAAAATAAACGACGAATAAATTCGGGCTTGGTGGACTATCCCAAGATGATATTGCGAGAAAAAAATTCCACGCTCCCCGGGCTGGATTTGAACCAGCGTCCTCCTGATCTCCGGTCAGTTGCGATATCCACTACGCTACCGGGAAGACGGCAGCTCTCCACATCCCTGGAGCATGAATTCATTTTCCCGCAATATCACCTATATACACGATCAAATTCGATCGCTTGAATCTGTACGATCAAGGTCCGATCGTATTGTTACAGATTCCCGTTTTTACCTATTCCCCCCGTACCCAACCCAACCTATTGGGCTACTACATCTTTTCACCCGAAGTAGTATTTTACAAATAATTATTTTTTAACGTCCACATGTTTCAAACGACGAATAAATTCGGGATAGCCTATCATCTTGGGATAGTCCACCAAGCCCGAATTTATTCGTCGTTTGAAACATGTGGACGTTAAAAAATAATTATTTGAGAAAGAAAAATAGGTAATAGATACAATTAGACAGTATTTCAGCGTAGATTAAAATAAACATCATTTTAGATTTCATATAAAATTCCCCTCAGTCAACATTTCATTTGGGGGGGGAGTACCTGTGGGCTATGCCCAAGGGCAAGGCCCATGCGCATGTAAGAATGCAGCGGCATACCTGTGCCAAGCCAAGCGTAACGACGCCAAACATCAGTCGCTGCCAGACAGTCGAGCTGAGCGCACATCTGTAATTGGCCCTCCGGGCACACCAAGCCACGCGCAATACACGTATTTAGTTTACCCGACGCGTACTCTCTTCATTCGTCCTGCACATCTCCAGGACATGGACCCTGGATTCCCAGCACCATCCGTCAAATCCCAGTCACCGAAAGACGGTCAGTAAATTCATACTGACCGCCAACAAGTCCATAGTAAAAATAACTTCTATACAAAAACGTACAAAAATGTACAGAAACGTACAAAAACGTACAAAACCGTTTATCAACGTCCTATTTGGAACAAGAAATACATTTTTATCCGTTTTTATACGTTTTTGAACGTTTCTGTACGTTTCTGTACGTTTTCGTACGCTTTTATACGCTTTTGTACGTTTTCGTACAATTATGTACACTTGTCTACTTTTTTCTATATTTGTAGATGTTTTTGTACGATTTTGTACGTTTTTGTACATTTTGTACGTTTTCATACGCTTATGTACAGTTTCGTCCAGTTTCGTACAGTTTCGTACGTTTTTGTACATTACAAAGAAAGACACATATTGCAATCTGTCTGCGAAGGAAGACACATATCGCAATCTGTCCGCAAAGAAAGACAAATATCGCAATCTGTCCGCGAAGAAAGAAACATATCGCATTCTGGCCGCGAACAAAAAGACACATGTCGGAATTATCCTCCCGTGAATATTAACCCATTGAGTCCCAGATTGCAGAAATTTTATTGGTACTTTCGAGCTCAAATATTTTGATGAATAAGACGGGAGGTTTATTGCAAAATAATCATTCCTACTATTTTCGGGTATGCTCTACACGGTACAATGGTTAAAAAGACTGAAAAAATTGATTTTCAATAAATAATTGACAAATTAAAATAAAAAATGCGATTTTTTGGAGCACTTTTTTTTCAATCCAAATTCAGAGGAAGAAGGAATTTTATTTTTAGTGTCGCAAACTGCACAAGGGTGCACAAAATATTTGAACTTTCCAAATTCGTTGAGATTTTTCGACTATGATTTTTTTCAGCAAAATGGCGGCCAAAAAACGGGAATCAATATCTTGGATTTTCATTTTATCAATATTTTCAAGCATTCATTTTCATATTCGATATATTCCTTTGAAATTCTGTATACAGGGGTTTTCAATTTCGCTGATAACGATTCTGACATCAAATTCTCAAAATTCTGGATCCAAGATGGCGGTTTCAAGATGGCGGCTGACGATTTTCCACATTTTTAGTCGGAGAATCGGAAAAAATTGGAATAATGGGTTTTCGGGGGGCGCTGATGATAAATCTGACATCAGATTTTCGAAATTCTGTATCCAAGATGGCGGCTCATGTTTTTGTACATGGACGATTTTCTATATTTTCAAAATCTCGTTATTTTCATCTTTTAGCCGTCGTTTTCATCCATGAACGACGTCGACGAAATATAGATAAAATGAAGATTTGAGCAATAAAGATTTAGAAACCCTTTTGTTCACATTTTCACGAACCTCCAAATAAAAATATACAAAATCATGAGCCGCCATCTTGGAACCGCCATTTTGGAAATAGAATTTCGAAAATCTGATGTCAGATTTATCATCAGCGCCCCCAAGAACCTATTAGTCCAAATTTTTACGATCCTCCGACTAAAAATGTACAAAATCATGAGCCGCCATCTTGGATTCAGAATTTTGAGAATTTGATGTCAGAATCGTTATCAGCGACATTGAAAACCCCTGTATACAGAATTTCAAAGGAATATATCGAATATGAAAATGAATGCTTGAAAATATTGATAAAATGAAAATCCAAAATATTGATTCCCGTTTTTTGGCCGCCATTTTGCTGAAAAAAATCATAGTCGAAAAATCTCAACGAATTTGAAAAGTTCAAATATTTTGTACACTCTTGTGCATATTTAGGACTATTAAAATAAAATTCCTTCTTCCTCTGATTTTGGATTGAAAAAAATAAGTGCTCCGAAAAATCGCATTTTTTATTTTAATTTGTTAATTATTTATTGAAAATCAATTTTTTCAGTCTTTTTAACCATTGTATCGTATAGAGCATACCCGAAAATAGTAGGAATGACTATTTTGCAATGAACCTCCCGTCTTATTCATCAAAATATTTGAGCTTGAAAGTACCAATAAAATTTCTGCAATCTGGGACTTAATGGGTTAACGGAGAAAGAGTTTCAACCTCAATCGAACTGTAGAAAAGGCTTGTTTTTTTTTGTTGATTATAACCTACTCAATCCAAGCTTTCATCCCATTTTTTTTTTCACGTCAGAAAATTCTTTTTGCGGACAGATTGCGAGTTTTGTCTTCCTTCGTGGACAGATCGCGATATTTGTCTTTCTTCGCGGACAGATTGCGGTATGTCTTTTTTCGCAGACAGAGATTGCATTTGTCTTTCTTCATAAGACCCATCGATTCAAAGTAATCGGTACTCATAAGTATAGCATCATATGCTCAAATCAAATATTGCTAGATAAATGAAGTCAGAATTCAAGTATCCAGTATATGATGAGTAGTGTTAGCTATAGCATGGGCATTGAAGGAATTCAGGCATTATTTATATGACAGATAATTCGTCGTAGTTACAGATCACGAACCGCTGAAGCATTTCAATAAATGTAAAATGCCGAATCTACGTTTTCACAGATTGAAGATGGTACTAGTGAAATATCAGTTTGATATCATCAAGTCTGTACCCCAGAATACGGGAAGGGCCAATAGATTCGGAACTACCAAAATTGAATTATATGAGTTAGCAGAAAATCAATAAGCAGAAGAGAACAATGAGTCAGTGAGAGCAGTCTCCACCTGATCACGAGCCAGATAAGCAAGTTCGAAAACCCAGAAAAAAGAAAACGAGAATGGAGAAAGACAGCTGTCAGCGTACTTTGGGAGTTCAGGCAACCCGCGCAATAAAAAGTAACGTGGAAACTACGAAATACCTGGACGCGGAAGAAACCAACAAAGCAGAGAATATTGTTGAGCGATGGCAAATTAAAACGTGTAAGAGGCATACAATGCGCAGGGATAATAGGACAGGTTACAAGTTTCCGATAGGTCAACCAATTAATAACGCGGAAAAGGAGAACAGTATTTTGAGCCAAAACGAGATCGACGGAAAATTGAAACATGCGAAAGGTACGGAACATGAGAGCAAGAATAGAAGTAACTAGCCTACCATTATCAGGGAAATCTCTGCCCACAAGGATAAACCCAGATGGATCCGTCGAAAAATCAACGAAAAATCAAAAATTAACAGTAAGACAGCGAGTTCGGGAAAACACCAACTAAGCAAAATATTTATAGTGAGGCGAGTTTGGGGAACATAAGCGATGAACCAATGCCAATACAAGAAGATCAATTTCGAATCCCCGAAAAAAATTTAAAGAGCCCTCTGATTAGAATTCTTGAAAAACTAAAATTTATAAGTGATGAAAAATTACCACCATATACGATAAAACTACTACGAAAGCGTGCAGAATTCATCCATGCTACAGAGAATTCAGTGAGAGATATGCTACAAAAGACGTTAGAAAAATACATCAGGAGTTTTACGTTAACTATTCGTACTACTCAATTGATCATTTCATATATTAAGATCAGCAACCATTTTAAAATTAATCAATTTTCAAATGATTTTCTGATAAAAAAATGTTATCAAAGTATTTATGCTACGAAAAAATCCTAATCCGGGGATTGGCGAGCGAAGCGAGCAGGGGGGTACCCCCCTAGTGTTGTTAACCCGTTAACCCCTCACTTCCGAAAAATAACGTAACCCCCCGACATAGGTCCAGCAGACCCGAGCATGAAAAATGATGATAAATTTTTTTCTATGCATGTAATGACTTCTGGATTTATTTACATACATTTCAAACATAGTCGACAGAGTTGCATGGAAATTATTGTCAATTTTCATTTTTTAGTAATCGAAAAAAATCTTTGAAAAAAAATTAAGAAAAATCGAGGTTTTTCTAAAAAACTTTTTTGTTTTCTCATATTTTTACTCAAAATTCACAGTGAAAGCGTATTAAGTACTATAGTTTATGATAACAATAATTTTATAAGGGTCTCATAAAAAAAAGGTATCCCGAGAAAAAAGATGTTGATCAGCACGTTGGCACTACTAAACGTTTCACATACACATATCTGTTATGGTTAATTAATTATCAGAAGATAATTTGATTAGCATACAAAATAGTCGTTTTGACGATTATATCGAATAGTGAATGAGGTCCTAGAGTATCGAAAAAATTAATGGGTATTTATCAGACCTGTATCTCGACACGTATATTCCAATTAGTCTTCGACACGTTTTTCTCAGTTTTTCCCTAGGCTCCGATAAAACAGAGGAAATAATTGTGTAAATTCAGTAATAATTAGGGAATTACTGGAAAATGATTTGATTAGCACGATTGCAATCTCGCCTGTCATATCGAGTATTGAATGAGGTCCCCGAGCGTCGGAAAATGCATAGAAATCTATCAAACATATGGGGCGTTTCGCGTCAACTTTCCCAGCGCGGCGCGCAAGCGCCAATTCAAGCTATATTCGACTCGTATTTACGATGCCAAATGTATTTAAAAAATAACTCAATAGGCTATTCCAATGTAGTTTTTTCTCAACTGTCTAATGCTGTTATCATGATAACTGTTCATTAAAAAGTTTTTTTCAGTATCGTTAGGAAATGTTGAATATAGCATATGTTGTGGGGTTTGCGCGCGCAGCGCGCTGAATAGGCGTTGCATCTACTTTTCGACGTTCTATTTCTCAGAGATAATCATTCGAGCACTCTTTGGAAAGCATTTTCCTAGATAAAAAAATCTCAGCTTTCAATTGGGATCTTCAAAAAATATATAAAAAATATACTTCTTGAGATATGAGATGTTATCATCAAAAGAATATTTGATAATCATGGGAAGCAGTAATTTCTTCGGCTCAAAACATAAAACCGATTGAGTATCGAAAAATTGAGATACAAAATTTTGTTTGAAAAAGAAAAAAACATCTCACGTGAATTTGAACTACTCCCAGTAGTATACAATACAGATGATAACACCCAAATTGTGCGACTGAGCTTGAGTATTTTATTTTCTTCTGATTTCTGAAAAAGGGAATCGATCTCATTGTTTGGATGTTATCTGTTTGGTAGAATTCTGAAAAAAGTTCAAATTCACGTGAGGAAACGTTTCATTTCATTCGAAAACGAAAATTGTTCATCTTCTTTTTTCGATATTGAATCAATGACAGATTTTGAGACTGATTTTATGTTGAATTAACATTCTTCAATATTAAGATCCATGTCAAGATCCATATCAAAATCTATATCAAATCTAATATTGATTCAATATTGATAGTTTAAACAAGGATTATAAAAGTTGCTACCTTTCATATGGTTTCCAGATTTTCAGATGACATCTTTCAAAATTTGTTTTCGAAAACAAATCTCGAGTTTATTTTAAGGGAATAATGTGTTAGATTGCTGTATGGGAACCATGAAAATTACCTTATTCTGAATGAGCATATTTAAAGGGGCTTCAGAGAGTTATTATTGTAGTATATAATGGACTCAAACTTTCATAGAATGTACCTAGCACAACCAACTTTCACTTGCAACAAAGAAAATCATGGGTCAACATGGTCATTTCCATATGAGCGCTATAACAAAAATGACGTTTTTTACATAGGCTCTTATGGCGAGAATTGATTAATCCCTTCCCAACTAAATATGATCTTATGGAAAAATTTGAAAAAATTCTAAGTAATAGGTTTTTATAAATAGATTATAATATGATCGCGAAAATCGTATGTCGCCATCGAAATAAGATCGAAAAACTGAAAAAAGTGGATTTTGATGAATTTGACAAGTGTTTATGTGCAAATCTTGATTTAGTTATAATTTTTTTCCCCTTTTTAAGCATCCATAAGTAGTCTAAGATAAGACTGATCTACTTTAAAACAATAGAATTGGGAGAATTTTGAAAAATAATTCAGGCACCCCCAGTCGGGCCTGCATTGGTACGGCACCTAACGCTGAAGCCCCCTTAATGTAAGAAAAACATTGATAGTTCTAAAGTTTTCAACATTCTCCTGTACGATATACCATCTTGGACAATCCATTGGATTCTTTGCATTAGTTTATACGATTCAATAAGATATTCAATTCTATGCTCCATTTAGCACTGAAGGTGTAGTTCATAACCCCCTCGTTCTAAAGTTAGTTGTTTTTGATACAGCAGCCGGCTATAGGAATGTTCAACATTCAGAATTTAATTATATTTGAGTATCTCTCAATAAATTGTCCAAGCCAAAAATCAACGTTTGAACTTGGATAGAACATTAGTCTCTATCATGGTCTCTTAGTACTTGGATAGAACTAAGAGATCATGATAATAATTACATTTCAATATCTTTAAATAAACGGATAACCCAAAAACCAACTCACAAAATTTGAACATCAATCACATCAATATCACGTATCAGAATTATTATCTTAATCTTTCGAATTGAAGTTTCGGCAACACTAATTTTCCAAACAGTCACTCAGCTAACTTCATATAAAGTAAACTAAATTTTACCCATTATACATCTACCTGAAATCAGTCATTTCCTACATCACTCAATTGATGGTCAGTACCTGACACAAAGTTTTATGCGAATGATCTTAACTTGTAAACACTACTCAAGATTTTGTAAGTCTTACCAGTCAAGTTAAATAAAAATTATCAGAATGAGATTGTCAAAAACATGCATATAAGTGAGACTAAGAAGGAATTAATTTGCATGACAGAAAGATACCCTGAACTTACCTCCGCAAAAATGTGAGTTATTCAATTGCAAGAAAACCATGAATGTATCAAACTTTCATAAAAAGCCATTGTAAATATCATCATCATGGAAATAGCTTTCTTTATTTCAGTCTTAACATTCAAACATATTTTCAAAATATTGTTTATAAATTATTTTTTTATATATAATTAATAACACAATTGACATCAAAATCATGTTCATTAGTAGAATTTTATAGGGCTGATAAAAATGTTACCTTCAATATTATTACTTCAACACTCAGTTTTTAGCGCTTTTATAAATGCTAATATGCTGCAACTCAATATTACTTTTACCTATAGATTGTTTACTAATTTCATATGGAATCTTGGAAAAAATTTACCAGATTAATCATATTCAATTTATAGACTACAACGTTCTTGATATCAATAATTATTATCATCAAATACATTATCAAGAATCATTTCCCTCAACTCAACATCAAGTATGACAAATAAACTACTCAGGATCCAAAAAGAAGTAAGTAAACGATTCAGACTAACAGTTTCAGATGTATATTACAGGGACAGATACAATATTGAACAAGATCAGTTATTTCTGTGTTTTCCCAAGGAGCGGAAAATAAAAATCTTATTTCATCAATTTACAATCTTCATACACCATGAATAAGGACTGTAGAGCGTTAAAACAAAGAATAGTTTTTGTATTCACTGGAATCATAAATTATGTAAATCGTGAGCTCCTATGATGAATAACAATTCTTCATAAAACATTTTGAGTGCGTCGAATCAGTATTCTCAGGAAATTGGGTATAATGGTTGGGTGCTGAAAATTGAGTACATAACTGCAAAATTTTGGGTTAACCCCTCTTCGGCAAGAAATTTCGAGGTAAAAACAAATTAAAATGGAAGCTCCTCTTCAAGAGCACTCGGCACCTGAAGAGATCTTGCTTTTTTTCCTCCTCTCAGGGCTTTCTCACTGGTTGATGTACCTGGTGGGGAGAACGAGGTCCCGCAAAGATAAAGATGATACGCGCATGCGTGAGCACAGCAACAAGAGAGCTCGACGAGCGTGATGACCATGAAGTAAGAGAGAAGGAGAAGCAACTCCAATGGGTCCCGGACGTCAAAAGTGGACCGACTTTACGGACAAAATTCGGTGTGTACGCCCGGAAGAAGACCGACTCCCTAAGTCTCACTCGCGCCCCCAAGTGGCGACGTCAGAAGCTGAATATCAAAATATGCCTAATATCAGACAAAGTACGGAGGGCAGACCCCCCACCGCGGCGGCCGCGCCGCTGTCCTGCCGAGCGGTTTGGCGATTATGCCGCGCGTCCACAACACAACGAGCACGTGCCGAACACAATATTTTTGTTGAAATTATGATTAGGTGGGTGGGTGAGAGTTGTACAATGAGCACTTAGTACTCATTTTCAATACTTCAGGCACCGCACACAGCCGATAAATAAGTAAACCCCTTTCAGGGGTCACAACTTAAATATAACATCTGAGATTTGTATTGTAAGAGTGTGCGGTGGTCTTGTGGCAAAGCTTTTGCTCCGCGACCCAAGGATCGGTGGTTCGCGCCCGACCTCCCGAGTATTTTTTTCTTTTTTATCCAGTTGTATCTGATAGAATCATCTGATATTTTGCCTTTATCTGATGCCTTGAAAATTTATTTATTTGAAATCGTATCAATTCCTACCTGCAGAATAAATTACCCCATGTGATCTGAGGTCAAGTAACCTTAAAGAAACTTTGAACATTATTTCTAAATATAAAAGTTCTACATTTTGGTTAATGAAGTTTATACTCCCCAAAATATCTATAAAAATATCTCCAAAATGTAGAACTTTTATATTTAGAAATAATATTCAAAGTTTCTTTAAGGTTACTTGACCATGGGGCACATGGGGTAATTTATTCTGCGGGTAGGAATTGATACGATTTTGAATAAATAAATTTTCAAGGCATAGTTAACATGCCAAATCACTCAAATACAATTTAATGAAGTTTGAATACAAAATCTACGTTAATATGTATGATACACGTGTAAAAATAATAATCTCCTTAATTGCTGATAGATGCAATTACATGAATATTTTCATAAAAGATAATTGAATCTATCACTGATGAATAATGTTATTTAGGATTTTTGTATCATTTTTATTGTAGAAGAATAACAATGATTTCACACATGAATATGATTACTCATGAAATTATAATATATTGTTGATAGAATTTTAAGTTTAGTAGATAATTATATCGGGTGAATTAATCTATTCTTGTTCATTATATTCATTTTATCCAGAAGATTTATGACATACACTTGTTGAATTCACTTAATTTGTAAATTCAATAAGTAAATATATATATATATATATTCTCTGGCTCACCAATTTATGAAACTTCTGGATAGAATCAATCTAATAAACAAAAAATATGTAATTTGGCATGTTTACTATGCCTTGAAAATTTATTTATTTAAAATTGTATCAATTTCTACCTGCAGAATAAATTACTCCTTGTGCCCTGATCAGATGATTCTATCAGATACAACTGGATAAAAAAGAAAAAAAAACTCGTGAGGTCGGGCGCGAACCAGCGATCCTTGGGTCACGGAGCAAAAGCTTTGCCACGAGACCACCGCGCACCTTACAATATAAATCTCAGATGTTATATTTAAGTTGTGACCCCTGAAAGGGGTTTACATATTTATCGGCTGTGTGCGGTGCCTGAAGTATTGAAAATGAGTACTAAGTGCTCATTGTACAACTCTCACCCACCCACCTAATCATAATTTCAACAAAAATATTGTGTTCGGCACGTGCTCGTTGTGTTGTGGACGCGCGGCATAATCGCCAAACCGCTCGGCAGGACAGCGGCGCGGCCGCCGCGGTGGGGGGTCTGCCCTCCGTACTTTGTCTGATATTAGGCATATTTTGATATTCAGCTTCTGACGTCGCCACTTGGGGGCGCGAGTGAGACTTAGGGAGTCGGTCTTCTTCCGGGCGTACACACCGAATTTTGTCCGTAAAGTCGGTCCATTTTCAGTACACGCAGTTTCCTCTCCTTCTCTCTTACTTCATGGTGATGACTGTGATCACCTCCTAGTGAGAATAACCCCTAGATGAAAAAAAGGGAAAAAAAAGAGTTGAGCACAGACTGGTCTAGCGACCACTCGTCTCCAGAAGAGAGAATGAGACATTATAAGCACCTAATGCATCAGCTCTTCGGACCTTATCAAATTGCCCAGGCACTGTTTTGCCCGCCAATCAAAAACGGGTCACGTGCTTTTTGCCCGCCAATGAGCTGAGACGTATGTAGGGGTAAGATCGATAAGGTCGGTAAGGCAGTTTTAATTGAAATCATCATCGCGTTATGACCGAAGGAGAATATCAAAATGTCCTAAAGAGTTTTGAAAGCTCTCTGCAAAATATTGATTTAATTGAAGTTGCAGAACATGGATTTTTGGGTTATTTGGGTTATTTGGAAAAAATATGAAACTTCTTTATCGATCAAGTTCCAATAGCTGATTGACCTGGTATGCCCTCATTGGCGGGCAAAAAGCACGTGACCCGTTTTTGATTGGCGGGCAAAACAGTGCCTGGGCAATTTGATGGGGACTCCTTATATTACAGCACTTACCGTGCAGTCAATAGACGATCAGATCAATAGAACATTCTTTTCATCACTGGTGCACGAAAAATGACATATTGCGTAGCAGTTTGGGGGACGCTAAATGAGCGATTATGTACTGCGTTGCCAAAGTATGAGTAACTCGCACGGTACAGTTGCCAATAGCATACTTGGGGCGACATGTCGCCTACTTGTCCGCGTGTGCAGTTGACAACTTTCCGCGCTTGTTACACAATGTACTATTTATTGTTCTCAATACATATTCGAACTCCTAATTTAAACTAATCCAAATAATCATCATTCATTTAATTTTATTCAAGTCAATTGAAATGGGCGGGACACATTTATGAATTTTGATTTGATTATTCGGTATTGGCTAGCATTTTCTTAATAGGTACATATAAGTCTTTACTGATGTATTTTGTGCAGCTAATCCATTTTTTTTAATTTTTTTTATCACCAGTTGTGAGAATTTTCATCGAAATTAATTAGACACTGTTATAAATTGACTCCATTTATTATCCGTTATTTGAACATGGAGTTTAAGAGTACCTTTCATCAAATCCTACGGGTTTGGGAAGAATATTGTTAGAATAAATTGAAAAACATTGTAAATTGATTCTTATCACTATTGCGTTTATTGGAGGAATAATTTTACTAATGATTTCAATTACTTGGACTATTACTAACCTTGGTGGTAGGGTGAGAAGAGAAGGTTGACTCTGCTTTTGGTTATTTAAGACGTTTATTAGAAGGTAATCAAACTCAAATTACAGTGGTATACAATAAAACTTTTAAAAAGGAACCGCAGTTACTCGTGAACATATAACCGTGTGCTAAAATACTCCGGACCAAGCTATAAGTGAGTTGAGTCGACGGAGAGAAGAACTATCAAGGGATTTACGTAAGATCTCAGAAAACGGATGAATTTGAGAGTAATGATCCAAAAGAAAATCACAGTGGGACCAGAGTCGACGAGAGAGAGAGCTCCGAAAAAATGTCCCCATTTACAAGCCGACACCCAGAAGCCGCAGAGGGCTTGCGTCTAGGAGGTGGTAACGGCGTACCAAATCATGAGTAGTAATCACGCATGGAGCACGCATGCGTAAGGGCCTAATTCCCCCCAGGTGGTCTTGGCGACTTGGCCTATTACGGCGTCGTGACAAGTCTTCAGTCGTTTCTTGTAGGCTGCTTTGATTTATCTTTGCACTGAGAGATACGCCTTAGTAACTCGAGGACTTAATCCCAAGGTTGATGGGCGCTTCTCGGCCGTGCGGCAAACAAATAGATGCCTGAAGGAAGAGCCTGATACCTAACTTGGTGAGCGGAGCAATGGGGCAGGTGTTGCGCGGGAGCAGGCGACGGATCACCTGCCTTACCCGAAGTCGGTACGGCTCACGGGTAGTATAGGTAATACAGGTTCCCTTTCACGCAACACCCATTGAGCACGTAATACCTACCCGCCCGCGAAAACTAACGTCCAGCTCACCTCACGTGCGTGCCCACAGATATATGGTTAACTGTGCTCGCTGTTGAGTACTGACGGTGAAGTGTTACTTTTTTGTTATGGGGCTTAATGGATCACTCTAAATTAATTAACAGTGAGATTTCGAGGGTACCCAAATACGATCTCTTCAACTAGGTTCGGATCGGCATCCTAATCTCTGGTCCTAATCTCTGGTCTATTTGCACCGGTACTTGCGCCACCGGGAAGGGGACTGAGCAACTGGTTTACCGACATTATAGACTCGTAAGTAAAGAATTAAGATAAGAAAAGAGGGAGGCCACTCCGATATCGACCGGTGAAAAATGGCTTCTCGCCGCGATTATTCCTCATTCGTGCCTGGTCAAGCCGCTTCCGGGGAAGTTTATTCCATCTCCTCCTGATATATGTGTAGTAGAAGTGATTTCCTGATAGAAAAAAAAACCCTTTTGCATTTGGGACAGAACGATTTTCGATATAGACAACCACTTAAATCAAGAGGCGTATTTCATTTTTAGCAAATTTGGAACGACTCGTAATAAAACTGGATTTTAGTAAATTTCTATTGGATTGTAGAACAATATTAATAATCATTGGATCTGAAGGAATTTGGCCATTTTAAATAGATTTCTAGTACTGTAATACTGTTAAGGAATCGCTTCTACTGTGTGATTACAGTGTTTACAGGCGTATACGTCAATAGTAATATAAAGTATACTTGTTGAACCATGGAGCTCTGAGGCACTCCAGCAAGTGGCGCCCCCGGTATCATTGTTATATCAATTATTCAGAGCCTATTATACCCTCAGAAGTCTTATTATATCAGAGACAATAAATCTATATTAGTGTGTGAAAAGTGTGAGTGTAATTGTGTGCACCTGCCCACCCAATTCTCAGCCAACTCCAACAGGTTTCGGGCCAGCATGCGGGAGGTGACATTTGCCGAGGTCGTTTGCTGTTTGGTTTGCTGCAGGTTTCTTACCCTAATCAGCAAGAGTGAGTACTCGTTCAGAGTTAAGTATCAGAGTGTACGTGCCGGGCAAAATAGATCGAGAGAGAGAGAGAGAGAGAGAGAGAGAGAGAGAGAGAGAGAGAGAGAGAGAGAGAGAAGCGAAGGTTGGGAGCGTCGGGGCAGCGTCCAAGCGGGCAGAGTTTGTTTGGCTTCCGCTCGAGCAGTACCACCGCTCGAGCCTGCCTATAGCAGGTAATAGTTTTGACATTAGTTTGTGTTGTATTGAAGTTTGCACCTTTTCACTTCCACCCGCGTATATTTCTCCATATATATACTGTTTCACGTTAATTCAGCATGACAAAATTTACTTTCTTCCATATATTGCAGATTTTACTTTATGTGATAGAATATGATAGTCAATTTTAATAAATATACATATTATTATTGACTGTTTCCATGTGTCTTCCAGGATTAAATGTGATGTAATAACTCATTCGCCTGTAGCAGCCTTGCAAAAGTTTAGGTTTTTGTTATCACTGGCTCCTTAATGTTGCATTCCCCGACGTTTAATAAAGAAAATGTTACGAAGCTTGTCACCTTCTTCGGGCAGTCGTAAGTTATTAATGCTCTGCTATTTTATATAAAAAATCCCGTTGATAGAAGCATCGATACGTAAACCAATTCCATCTGTAACACTCAATTATATTTGAGCTTGCACAAATCACAACTGAATTATTCCCTTGAGTATTCTTCTACCAATATTATTCATAGATTAGTTATGAATGCATAATAAGTAATTGGTGGTATTATAAAAGCATTAGCTTATTGACGAATTTCGTAGAACTCGCGTTTTCCTTCAAAGTACGAGAGGCGCAATCGATTTACATGTACCACTTCCAAACGTTTTTTATTTAATTGTATCAAAACGTTCTCATTGTCAAGTACTGAAAAAGGTCCTGAGTAACGGTCATCGAGTTTGTGAGGCTTTGGACTTTTTTGTAACTATACATAATTTCTAACCCGTAAACGCAGTTCGTTTGATTTCTGATCATTATATTTCTTCGATCTTTCTTTTGTTTTCAATAAATTGACTCGCGCATACTTATGTAATCAGCTTAGTCTTATTGCAAGCTTTATAATATAACAATCGTACGTGAGATTGGCATCATTTCTGTCGGACAGTATGTTCGCTGGCGTACGTGCCAGCCTACCGAACACAGGCACGAAGAGAGTTATTTCTATCGACTCACTCACTCCCGTGTTGGAGTTCAATGTCGCAAGGTCGATATATTTGTCCCAATCATACTTGCTATTATTTACGAAGCATTTCAGGCATTCAGCTGAGCTTACATGCGATCGTTTTAATGAGCCATAGGATTGTGGATGAAAATCGGTCGTTTTTATTAGTTTGCTTCTAAATGTGCGACTGAATTTTTTAATTAGAATCGATTCTGGACCCGGACGATGTCCAGGTAGTCAGGGTACCCGACGACGGTGTTTCAAAGGTGCACTCCCGGTAGTTTTACTTGGTAAAGCTGTCTTTGGGCCCAAATAATGTCCTGGTAGTTGGAGTCGGCTCCTCTAAGCAAAAGTACCAAGAGCGCACACTTGGAACAGCGTCATCGGGTACACTGAGAGATCGTCCCTAGAGATCGTCCGGGTCCAGGGTCAGCTTTTCCAAGTGAAAATACCAGGAGCGCATCCTTGGAACACCGTTATTGGGTACTCTGACTACTTGGATATCGTTTGGGTCTAGGGTCAGCTTCTTCGAGTAAAAGTACCGGGAGCGCACCCTTGGAACACCGCCTTGGGGTACCCTAACTACCTGGACACCGTTCGGGTCCAGGGTCAGCTTCCCCAAGTTAAAATACCAAGAGTGCACCCAAGAAACAGGGTGTTGCTCCAAGCAATGTAAACGTTGTTACGTTGGCGTTCTGGACCATATACCCCTTACTATGAGGAAACATAGCTGCTTCACCAGGCTACCGCGACTAACTCCATGGTTAGTGAAAAAAGCGCGATTGAAGAAAAATCTGGTCGGGAGAGAAAAGTAGTAGATCGCTTGATATGGTACTCCAAACTCATGATTGGGAACGAGTTTTTGGGTATTTCTTTTTGTTAATCGTTCAATTGGGATGCTAGATTATCATGAAATCCTTTTTCGCAACCAAAAAGTCGTTCTGGCTAAATTAATGTCCATGTAAAAATCGAGCGTGCGATCTCAAACATTATATGGTTGCGGTGTCTTCTGCTTGACGCATGGAATACTACCGCCTTCCCTGATACACTGCCTATCGAGAAATTTGTGCATGTTTATTTACAATATATGGAAAATCTGAATACGTTTTTCGCTTAAAATACTATTGATTCAAGTTTTGATGAAACTTTGTAACGTTCACGTTTTACAGATTTTTTTGCGCTTTTTCGTGAACGCACTGACACGCCACACGGTCGCCAGATGCTTCGATTTTCAATTCATAAAAATTCTATATCGACCCTAATTTTCAAATGTTGCCAACAATTAATGTTAGTCCTGTGCATTCTGAGCAAAAAAAAAGAGAAAAATTTAAGAAGAAAAATTGATCTCTGAATTCTCACCTGAGATCTCACCTGAGAATTTTCAGTAGTGTACAAATATGTGTTTGAAAGATTTTTCAGATTATCCAAACCGACCCAACTCATGCTCGCACCTCGGAATATAACCTCTTCTCTCGAACTTCAAGAGCTTTTTTTATCCAGTGTCATTCGTCGCCTCTGAACAAGGAGGGATCAACTCAGCGTTCGGTTGGGAAACAGAGCCAACTCAACGTCCGGTTGGAAAAGGAGCTGACTCGCCGTCCGGACAAGAAGGGGCCAACTCGCAGTCCGTGCAATAAGGAATCAACTCAGTAGCTTTTTGAGCTTCAGAAATAATCTCGTTCTCAACTCTTTTTTCTCAAATTCATGCACGCTACCTGATAGCCGCAGTATATATAGATTTAAGATAAGCTTCACATAAGTTCTATTTTATTTCATAAAATTTAATTTTTTCCATTGAAAACTTGTGAGATTACGTGAGAATCACCTATACTGAGATGGCTCCTCATTGCACGGACTGCGAGTTATAGCCTCTTCTTGCCTGGATGGCGAGTCAGCCCCTTTTCCAACCGGACACTCAGTTGGTTCCTTTTCGAACCGGACGCTGAGTTGCCGCTTCTTGTTCGAAGGCGACGGATCATTCTTTTACCGCGGGTGCTCTCTACCAAGCTTTGAACACGTCAATGTCACGTCACGTAAACAAAGCGGACGCACCGAACAGAACACATTTCGAAGGTATATTGACGTGTCCAGTGACTTCTCTGTCACTATCATCCACTGCACAGATTCTTGCATGATGTATTTTCATAATGATCTCGGAAAAAACTCGGTAGGCTCATTAGTTCCAATATAATTGATGATTATGGAGCAGCCCTTATCTACTTCCATGCATCATCCGGGCAAAGAATCGGCCATGTTGGCTTGGTAGCGGGGAGGGGATGGCGACTTCACTTCCCAATTTTCTTTGAAGAAACTTTAATTGGTTGTCCTGTTGTACAATGTACCATAATACTACTACGGAATCTAAACCCATCAAAACTGTGTAATGGTACCCGTTTACAGATTAGAACGATGAGAAATAATGTAATTGAAGCCACTATTCTCACAGGTCCGGCAGCGGGAGGAATTATTATTATACCCCGCCTATCGATGATTCTTACGGATTTACCTTTTGAATTTAAACGATGAATTAAAGTTTCTTTTACTATTACAATAAACAAGGCTCAAGGTCAGACATTCAAATATGTCGGAATTGATTTACGTTTAGATTGTTTTTCACACGGGCAGTTGTATGTTGGACTTTTTAGGACGAGTAAATCGGAAAACTAATTTATCTTAATGCCGAATGGTAAAGAGAAAACCAAAAATGTTGTCTATTCTGAAGTACTTTAGGGATTTGTATCTTTAAATACTTAAATGTTACGTTCTTATTCTTACGAAGTTAATAATTATCATTCGAATTCTGAGCTCTGAGAGCGGGCGAAGCCGCGACCGAAGATGCTAGTACAATATAAATTGATTTATCCTGGCACAACTTAGGAAACCCTGTACTAAGCGCTCGACCGCACTTCTACCCGACACTATGAAGGCATATAGAACCTTGGACGTGGTGCGAGTTTTGCGACTTGTTCTACAAATTTTCTGGATAGCATTGATTATTTCCAAATTGCGCAAACAGTGTGCATACCGCTGATGCTTGTAGCATTGCATACATATATAGACATATGGGTCATTTCCCACCAACTATCGGCCAATTTGTTGTAAATGGTCACCTTAACACAATTCAATTTTTTTAGATTCTTCATGCCCGTATATAACAAAATTCGCTCATCGCTGAATTTTGATAATTCAGATTTTTTCACATTTTTATCAACTTCAGGGCCTGATTTACTCATGAAATATTCATGAAATCAAAAAATCTACAGGGATGAAAGTTGTTGTAAATCACTTATATTTCACAAAAAAGTGATTTCCTAACCTCAAAACTTATTTTTCTTTATCATTTGATCATGTATCTACACGTATACATGAAAATAGACTTCACCGCCACCTTTAATTTTGATGAATTGACAAATTATATCATCACTTGGTATCAAAACTACTAAAAATGTTTATGTTCATGAAAGGTGAGATCTCAGGTGAGAATTCAGGGATCACTTTTTCTCCTTAATTTTTCTTTCTCAGAATGCAGTACAGGACTTACATTAATTGTTGGCAACATGTGCAATTTTCACATGTTGCCAACAATTAATGTTAGTCCTGTACATTCTGAGAAAAAAAAAGTAAAAAAATTAAGAAAAAAAGATTCATTCTAAATCCACGTGGATTGGCCCAAAATCCACGCAGATATTTCCAAAATCCATGTGGATACGCTTGAATGAAAGTCCAATAATCAACGTGGATTCATCCCAAATCCACGCAAATTGGCCCAAAATCCACGTTGATTGGTCTAAGAGTCACGTGGATTCACTTCAAGAAATTGAAATAAATCCATGATAATTTGAAAATCCATGTGGATTGTTCCAGAATCCACGTGGATTTGCAAGCAAATCCTCTTGGATTGAGCTAGGATGGATCCTAGTTCAATCCAAGTAGGATCCTAGTACCATCCACGTGGATTTTTACTAGGATATCCATGTATTTTTTTTCTTCAGAGCTGAGATCTCACCTGAGATTTCACCTTACATGAACCTAAAATTTTTAGTAATGTTGACACCAAGTGATGCCAAGTGCCTTAGCAGTATGCTTTCTCAAAGAGGCTTCAACATCACCCACAAACGCGTCCCAAACCTGTATTTTCACCATTCCACTAGCGTAGATAGTATCATCTATTTTTCAAAAATTACAAAAAAATTATTTAATCAATTCAATTTGTATCTTTGTGACTGTGTAAAGTGTCGTTCTTTTTCAATTAACCAAACTATGTTGCGAGTGTTGATGTCTGCCCGGGCTCTCTTATTATTTGATCAAATGCAAAAAAGCAAACGGTTCTAGGTTCTACACGATGCGAGACATTTGGACCTGCATAATTTTTCGATCAATTCATCTTGTGACTGTCATACGGTTTAATGGCGGTCAAAATCGATCCGCCCTGCCCTTAAGTCCGTATTTAACACACTTGAAGACTCATTCTGATCATTTTCGACGGCTGAGGTTGGATCTGATCAATTCAAAATCTATTTTGATCATTTTCGACGGCAAAAGACACCAAATTTTCCCAATTTTCTCTATAGTACGTTTAAAATACTGGAAACGAAACTTGCATCAATTTTTTTCCCCATTAGCAACGGTTGCAAGGGCGGTGAACAACGGTTGCTAAGGAGCTAATTGGGAAGATTTTGTGTCCTTTGCCGTCGAAAATGATGGAAATAGGTCTTAAATTATTAATTTCCAACCTTCATAACGGTTGCTAGGGAAGTAAACAACGGTTGCTATGAAGTAAATAGAACAATTCAGTGTCCTTGGCCATCGAGTGTGACTTAAAACTGGTTTTCCGGCTTGCTTAAATGAGCACTCATAAGGATTTGTGAGAAAAAACGTTAGAAACGGTTGCTAAGGAAATAACCAACGGATTTTGCTGAAAATCACTCGTGATAGATCATACCACAACTAACCGGCGTGCGAAATTTCAGCAAGATCGGACGATTCCTTCGAAAGTTATCCTAGACAAATGAAACGAAAAATTTTACACCTTAGCAACGGTTGCTAGAGAAATAAATAACGGATTTTGCTGAAAATTTAACTCGGCCGAGATTTTGCCGCGACTAACCTGTGTGCAAAATTTCAAGAAGATCGGACCATTTCTTTGAGAATTATCGTGGACGAAAAAAAAACGTTACACACATACATACTATCACCGCCGTATTTATTATTAATAATTAATACTGTAAAGGCCTTAGGGCCTGGAGCATGATAACAAATGCGCACACGAGGTGGTGAAACTCGTGTGCGCGGGAGTAGGATCTTGAGCGGGAACAGTGTGGCAAATAAAGAGTCAAACGGTTCTGACGAACACAATGTTTATTTAACTCTAGGGGGGAAGTTACACAGAAGGGCAGCGAGCCCTGGGTCGCGTCTCGCGGGCCGGAGCGAGAGAGAGCGTGAACGCGTGTTGGCCGGGAGAGAGAGAGATGGCGATCGGACGGCACTTACTCAGCGATGTGCTCCGGCGCTAGGCGAGGCTCGTCCTCGGCTCGGTCTCGGCGTGCGGTGGCGAAGGGGATGACGTGGGAAATCGGTCCGCTAGTGTCCTCGTGGTCGCGATAGCCCGGGCGGTCCCGTGGTTTCGAGGGCTCGTGGTATCGCGCGCGAGGGCCGGCAATAAACTGATAAGCTTCCGCCGCGCGCTGGGCCGGCCGAGCTTGCTTCGGCCGTGTCCGGCTGACGTCACGCGGCGCGAGGTTTGAATCCCGATCGCGGCGCGGTCTCTCTCTCTCTTACTTTGTCGACAGCGCTGGCTCTCTCGCTGGGCGGTGAAACATAACTTAAAATTAACAAACAATATAATATTGTGGAAAGAGATCTCACAGGGCCTGATAATGAATTATCCGCCCGTGACAATACATACATACATACATACATACACACACACATACATACAGACACTTTTGGATTTCCATGTTTTTCGACCCGTAGATTACGAAAATCGAGGTCCCGAGGTCCGATTCGGTGGGTCGATTTTTGCCCCATTACAAAGCTTTCTCTTTGAGACAGCAAAATCTAAAAAAATCAGGGTTTTGAGATATGGCATGTTTTATGTTTTTTTCTGGGAAAACGTGAAAATTTTGGAAAATCAAATTCACTATCGGAAAGCTGACAAAAAACTACATTGATATCATATCCGACATCATTTAGATATTGGTCTAATAGAGTCGAAAACAAGCGTCGAAAACGCGAGGTTTTAACGTCCGCGCGCAGGCTCTGGAGAGTTGACGTGAAACGCCCCATAGGTGATATTACGAAAAAGTGAATTCATGCTCCAGGGATGTGGAGAGCTGCCGTCTTCACGGTGGCGTAGTTGGTAACGCAACTGACCGGAGATCAGGAGATCGCTGGTTCAAATCCAGCCCGGGGAGCGTGGAATTTTCTTTCTCGCAATATCACTTTGGGATAGTCGACCAAGCCCGAATTTATTCGTCGTTTGAAATATGTGGACGTGAAAAAGTAATTATTTGTAAAATACTACTTCGGGTGAAAAGATGTAATACCCCAATAGCTTGGGCTGAGGGCGGGGGGCGGGGGGAGGATGGGGGGAAGAAAAAGGTAAAATGAGAATCTGTAACAATACGATCGGACCTTGATCGTACAGATTCAAGCGATCGAATTCGATATCAGAAAACGTGGCGATACTAACTCTTAAGCTAAAATACCAACATAAGTGAATGTAACCTCAATATACAATTTTCAAGATCCACGATACCTCCAGGGATTATTTCACTAGTTTCCTCTTATTCAGCGCATCAACTTACGATTTTCTTTTAAAAATCGTATCGCACATCTCTTTTGTATGATGAAGGGTGTTCAAGGCAACATATACAATTTGATATTTGCTATCGTCACTCCACTACGTGCAATGGTCATAGTGAATAGACTAAGGGGATACTGGCTCATGGGGATACTGGCTCAGTCAGAATCGATGATGATACGAACTCATGAGGATACTAACACAGATGAAGTGGGGAGACTCTCGCGTGGAGAGGGGGGGGATGGCTCATCGTTCGCGAGGAGGGGAGGAGGAGGGGTATGGCTCATCACGCGCGGCGCCTGACCGACCGCGTGTGCACCGCGACTGCTGTCGTGCGCATTTTAGTTGTAGCCCTGAAAAGGGCCGATTGGATATGGCTCATCGTGCGCGGCGCCCGGCCGATCGCGTATGTGCCGCGACTGTTGTCGCGTGCATGCTCACATTACTTGCTTGCTTTCTTACGCTTTAATTCATATTGTGGCCCTGAAAAGGGCCGATTGGTTTTTTTCACTTGAGATGTAATGAATCTGCGCTGCTGATGATGTATTTTTTGACGAGCTTGACGTTGTGAAGGGCGCAACTGGCTCTGGATGCTCCATTATGATGTGGGCATACCGTAACAACTTTTATCTTGTCTAACGGCGGATATCCCGACTCTGCAATATTGACAACGTTGGTGAACTTGAAGCGTTCGAGCCAAGATTCTTGAATCGATCCACAGACGAAAATCTTGCTCACGTTATGTAAGTTTTCACGAAGAGTATCTCCTATCAATGTGTATGGAATGTTGCCAGCGGTCCAAGGTCCGATCCCATGATAATGTCACTCGAGCCAAATATTTTCTCTCATGTATTTATCCGGGAGTCGTTTCCAGGAGAAGGGCTCTTTGAATAAAAACACGTGTCGCTCTCCTGTGAGTGATGTGATAGCCAATTCTTTCAGAATATAATCATTGACTGGTTGCTTGAAGCCCTGCATATCTACGATGTACTCCATTTCACCAGGCAAAGTATGAATGTACACAGTTCGATGAACAATGCTACTTTTCGAACGCTGATCGCTTCTTATATATTTTTATCCCCTCTTCTACACTACTCTTCTCACATCCCCACTCATTGGATTATATTCGACAATGCGATCATGTATAATCATGCAATAAGCAGCAGTGTTTTCAGGGAAATTCGCTCTAGCTTCAAACTCTAATCGAACATCGACTGGTGCATTTTTCAGAGATTCATTTTGCTTGGAACAATCCAATACAATTAGCGGTATGTGTTCGATGAAATTTGCTTTATCTAATATAGGTTCTGATTTTTTTCCATAGTAGGCATTTTGAAAGTAGTATACATGTCGTAGAGCAATGCAAATTGATTTTGATTAATATTTAGATTGAGATTCCCATATGGATGATATTGTGAGTTGAGGAAAAGTTTAACGTCAGTAATGTTGCAATGATCAAAACGACTTGCATTGGCTGCTTTCTGATTTTTCCTATTAGTTTGGAAGCCGAGAATGACGAAGCGTGGCTTTTCCATCTGATTTGATGTTTTAACTGTCCAAATATGCTTTTCCGTGGTGGGGAGTGTTGGATATTCGAAAAGCTCCCATGATCGAAAACTCATAGTGAGAGATTTACCCTTTTGTAGTTGGTTGAATAAATTAATTTTACGACCATCCGAGAGTAGCATATAAGGCATGAGCCATTCGATTTTATTCAGTTGAATTTGAATATCTTCGAATACATTAGGCTCTGTAGCAGTAGCAGGAGTGCCTGTTTGGACGACAGCATTCAGATCTGAATTTGATCTTCTGAGAATTAACTCATGTTTGGTGTTCACTACGATCTTATGATAATCTTCGGCAAACCCGAGAATCATATTGAGAGGAATGGAAACATCGAAGTATCCATTATTATCACATATACTCTTCGTAGTCTCGCCAACATCTCGCCAGCCTGCGTTCTCTGTACTTTGATTTGGATTGAAGGAAATCCATCCTTTCATGAGACTAGTTAAGCCGACGTTCTTGCATCGGTCAATTTCAATCGCATTTATTTCATATCGAATTTCTTCGAACAGATGACATATGGCGTTGTTTACTAAATGCGTGCGTACCACATTCGTATTATTGCGATTCAATAATCGCCCACTTATGTGGAGTGAACTGCGAGATGGTAAAAGGCACAAATCTTGATGTTGAATAGATATGCGAATTTCATCACTACTATTGAAGTTTGAATTCGTATAGGGCTGATGTGCGTGAATCTCATAGTGAGAGATGCTCTCATCGGATTCGACGGGAGACTGAATATCTAGAATGTCTGCCATTCTTTTTTCGAGAAAAGCAACAGATGAAGAAACAGGTCACTTTCCAGCGGCGTTGCGAATCCGGAGACCGATACTTGTTAAAAATCGTACGTTTGGACGTGTTATCAGTTTGACGCTCTGTGAACGACTGATTGCTGTTGGCCATCGTGTACGATTTATATACCCACGACCTTTGAAAACTATACCTATTATGTCATTGATTTGATATGCAATCTAATAGTTATGACTTCACCACGAAAATCGATTGAATGTCCGTCTTGATCGACAATGCGTATTTGTAGATAATCAATCGTTTTGACTGTGATAGGTAAATCAATAACTTGAGATGGTATCTCAATGATCTTGTATCCTGGTGGAACTGCAGGGAAGAACTGATGAATAGTATGCACTTTCTCTCTATTTATATAGGCGCCACCAGTGATATTACATTCAACTCTGATAGAATTAACCTTGAGAATTTTCACAGGTAGATCTGACTCACGCGTAATTTTATGTCTTTATTCAAAATTCTCGGAGTAAATCCCAATAGACTTCCTATTGAATTTTTACCAGTAAAATCAATATCTCTATCACACTTTATCTCACTACGAAGTGTATTATTGTTGGCTTTCAAAGTAAAACTTATGTTTTGTTTCTGAAGTATTTTATACAGATATTGTTCGATATCTTCAATCTCATAGCTACCTATTGGCAGAACTATTTCCTCACCTCCCACTATCGTAAATATATTATTTCTCTCATCAATATTAGGATAAGAGTTAAATGTTAAAAGCTCAACTAACCCAAGAACGTAATTTTTATTTGGTGAAAGTTCGATCGGCGGAAAGTATTGTGCTTCGAAAATCGACGAAGTATCGGATAAACTAAGTGTTATTGAATCCATGGCTGTTCAATGACGAATGAAGCTAGCGAGTATGCGACTTGACCTTATATACTTTTCAATCTTCCGCTCAAAAACTGTAAGCACAAGTGTCCACAGTTATAGGTTCCAAAGTCTTGATATCTCAATGTATTATATTTTACTCGATCAACTTTGAGATATAACATTAGATCTGTTGGAGGTCGGAGATCTCCAAAACTATCAAAATACGTTACATCATTGGCTCGCTTGCGATAAGCAACCCAATGTGTACCGGGCCCACTCTCATCATCTAGATTAATAATAGCAGATTCCCAATATCGAGGACCATCGATAGGTAGCGCATCTCGCATAAATACTCCTCGGAAATTTGGTATCTTCAATTTTTGTGCGTACTAGAGCAAATCAATATTTGTCAACGCTCGCTTCGGCAGACTTATTTCGGACTTTTTCTTTTTCCTCGCAAGCCTGCACCTGAATATGGTTTCAAATAGAGACCATAACCTTTCTTATATGTCTTCAAGTATAGACCTTTTCCAACTGCGATAGCTTCCATGGTTTTATTATGCCTCTGACTTTCTTCCAATTGGCGCTTAGCTGATTTTGCATCTTTAATAGCTTTTGCCACACCAGCAGCTCCACCAGCTAATGCGCCAGTTGCACTGAGACCGGCAAACAGTGGGATGAGATAAGGCAAAAATCCTCCGATTTTCGAAGAAACTGGTAAAATTCGTGGAAGTCGCACGCATTTTTTCCCGCCAGCGCTCTTCAGAGCCTCACGCGCTTTCTTCAATGCAGAACTTATACCTTTTTTCGTAGATCCATGAGGTAAAATCGATTTAGAAGCAGCCTTAACTATTGCGCTTAGCGAAACAGTTTTCTTCTTCGTACTTTTCGATTTTCGTTTTCTTTGTTAGAGACCCATTCCGAATTTTGATTTCAATTTCATTGCGTTAGTAACAGCCCAAGCTGCAGTCTTCTCTCCGAATTTAGAGTCTTTTGCTCGAACTCGTTGCCAAGCTTTATCGGCGAGAACTCTATCGGCAGCGTGTCGTGCTTCGATATTTTCACGATTCCGCGAATAAGCGATATCGTGTTCTTTGCAGGCTGCGTCCAATGGATTTATACCAGGATCGCCACGTGCTAAGCGTTTAGCTAAGTTTGTTCCGGGCCCGCAGTATTGGTAGCCAGGTAGATGTAACTCAAAAGGGAGTTTATTGATAGCCGTATTGAGTAATCCTCTACCTCGCTTTCTCTTCTGCTTGTGAATGATCATCACTCTTCGACAGTCGATGACTGAATAAGTTTGCAGCTATATAAGTACTCTATTTATAGCCAATGAGTCAGTCTTGAATGCAATTTCATTCGATAAACATGGATTTCAAACAGCATGCTGTCAAGCTCCCAGTATCGAACTTTGATACTATGGTTGAGCCAGAAAAAAAGAAAAAAAGACACGGTGATCTTCTTCCTGATAGTATTCGAGCAGTTATTTGTGGGCCATCAAATTGTGGTAAAACGAATAGCCTGCTCACTCTGATAACACATCCAAATGGATTGAGATTTGAAAATGTATACGTTTATTCCAAATCACTCAATCAACCAAAGTATCAATTTTTGAAAAATTTATTGGAGCCAATAGATGGTATACAATACTTTCCATTTAGTGATCACGCAGAAGTAATTTCTCCAAACGATGCGCTCCCAAATTCGATAATGATATTCGATGATGTAGCATGTGAAAATCAAGATAATATGCGTGCTTTTTTCTGCATGGGGAGACATAAAAAGGTAGATTGTTTTTATCTCTGTCAGTCATATGCACAAGTGCCAAAACATCTAGTCAGAGATAATGTTAATTTTTTAGTGATATTTCGACAAGATGATGCGAATTTGAAGCATATATACGATAATCATGTTAATACAGATATGTCATTCATGCGATTCAAAGATTTAGGTTCAAAATGCTGGAGAGATAGACATGGATTTGTAGTTATTGATAAAGATCAAGAAAGTAATGCAGGTCGATATCGAAAAGGTTTCGACTGTTTTGCTATAAATAGAGTTCACTAAACAATAAACTCAATTAAGTTATTGTTGAACGTTGAACCATCAACATGGATAATTTGAAGCGCAAAAAAGATATTCTCCATCAACTCGTTAAAGCGAGAGACGCTGTGAAGCGCAAATACAATCTCTTGCGATTTGAAAAAGGAAATGTTGAAAGAGCATTGAACGAACATTTTAAACCTATTGTTGAGCCGTTGAAAAATCTCGTCTCTAATCAATCGATGGATAAATTCAAATCTCAACGTGTTAGATTAAAATCGATCGATGATAGGGATGATGATGAGGATGAAATTTCTATTTCATCTTATGATAATTTTCTCAAATCCGACTCAAAAAATAATTATGATCAATCAGAGTATGAAACAGCAGATAGTGATGAGGAGGATGAATTGAATGAAACTGTCCTTAGTGATGAATCAAATCTAGATAAAGTTTATGGAGTGCGAAGAGATGGTGAATATTTGAAAATTGGTAATTTACCAACAACCTTGGATAAAACTAGAATAAAAGTTGGTGAAAAATTTTATTTGAGGAGTGAAGGCTTGAAAGAGCTGCTATTCTTTAAAAATCCGAAAAATTATGAAAAAAATGATTTGGCTGTGTACAAGGAAATCCATATGGCTTCGAATGCACACAAAAGACGATGGAGAGATGATGAAGCAATTCGTCGCTTACATAGACGTAAATTTAAAGAGATTATCGAACCTATGTTCAAATCAGGCTCTGGAATTATGCCTCAGTATAAAATGGCAAGGTTGGATACAAAAATGGATTATGTATACTGGGATGATCCAAACGAATTAGTTGATCGACTTCGCTTACTCATGGCCGAACAATCAACTGGAAATCCAAGTCATTTCAATGAAATTCAATCGATAATCGAAGAGCTACGAGGAAGAGGTTATATATATTGAAGCTCATCCAAAACGAGCTCATTGTCAAAATGGACATCGACGTGTTCGGACGTAAGCTGAAAACTAATAACAAGGGCACTCGTGGCCCTCCCGGCATCGGTTATAAATTCACACCCGATGGTCAGTTTGATGTAGAAAATAAAAGATTGTGTAATGTTGCAGCGCCAGTTAAATCAGATGACGCACAGACTCTGAAGCGATTGCTTGAAACAGATGTTCGAAGTTTGCACGAAATAACAGCAAATTTGAGAAATGAGATTGATAATTTCCATACAATTTTGAAATCTCAGAAAATAGAGCTTGAGAAAAATATTAACGATTTTACATCATTTGTGGAGGCACACAAAGATGAGATTGATAAGCGAATTCTCGATTCTAATGCTAAAGTTAAACAGCTGAATGATAGTTTAGACTTTATATACAGTGGGCGCATACGCGATTGAAATGGAGCGAAAGCAAAAAGTCGTCGAAGAACTCCATAAGCCTGCTCGCCGTAATTATCCTCGTCGCAAGTATGAAATGCGTGGTATAAATGAAACTTGGCAAGCTGACCTAGTGGAAATGCAACCTTACGCACGTGAAAATAAAGGTTGTCGGTACATGCTCACCGTAATCGATATTTTCTCAAAATACGCTTGGGCCGTGCCGATCAAGCGAAAAAATGCTGCAGATGTGACTGCAGCAATGAAATCGATTTTATCCAAAGGCAGAGTTCCTAAACACGTGCACGTCGACCGTGGTTTGGAATTTTATAATAAGACTTTTAAGAATTTGATGAAACGGTATAAAGTCAATTTGTATTCAACGTATAGTAATCTCAAAGCATCGATATGCGAACGATTCAATCGAACGCTCAAAAATAAGATGTGGTTGCAGTTCAGCTGGGATGCAGTTCGTCGGGATGAGGCGTACGGATGCAGGCATCGACACGCACAAATCGGATGGGCGCGCAGAGCTGGACGAGTCATTTTTCCCGCTATCTCTTGTTGACCATTCACCTCCCCTGTTCTGTTTTATTCACAGAATGGATCTATCAGAGCTGAACAGCGTTGGACGAGTTGAGTTCTTGCCAACAAAAAAACTAGCTGAACTCACATTGAATAGAGCGTATTCAGTCTCGAAATTGAAACAAGTTCAAACCAAGTATGGACCTCGTTACCTTGTGGAGCTCGAGAGCGAATTTGACATGTTCTTGTCGAAGCGCATTTCTGACCATCTTCTAACACACGAGAGCCTCATCATTCAACTACAAGATACCGTGCAGCATATGAGGTTGCAAATAATCAAGCGAAAGAATGATGATGTAGAGTTTGTGTATGTATTAGATGTATTTATTCTTGTATATTATCAATAAAACATGAAAGAAAAGAGGAAGTACGAAGGAAAGACAATCCAGTCATCTTTGGATTTTATCCAAAGGCAGAGTTCCTAAACACGTGCACGTCGACCGTGGTTTGGAATTTTATAATAAGACTGTTAAGAATTTGATGAAACGTATCCATTGAATTAATATTAAGTATTTGCCCTAGAAATATACTAACTACGTTGCTGATCATTACAATTCCTTATTTATCATCAAAAATATATATCATTCATAACTAACAAAAGGTTCATTGCACATATTCACAAAAAAGGTACAAAGTGGTTTTATAAATCTTGACTTGATCTTGATAACAAGTGTAGGAGACACTTGTGCAAGCTAGTTTGATTAGGAGAATCAACTAGAACTGCATTACTCTGGAAAGGCTGATAGAATCAGTGATATGAATATAATCATACCGGAGGATAGAATCAATAACTTTTGGATATTACATTCATAAATTGATACTTGATGACAGTATCTATTTAGTAGTAACTACTTAAATCGATTCTGTTTTTCTGACAATTATGAATTTAATGTTCAATAGACATATATATAAATATTGATTTGCTCTAGTACGCACAAAAATTGAAGATACCAAATTTCCGAGGAGTATTTATGCGAGATGCGCTACCTATCGATGGTCCTCGATATTGGGAATCTGCTATTATTAATCTAGATGATGAGAGTGGGCCCGGTACACATTGGGTTGCTTATCGCAAGCGAGCCAATGATGTAACGTATTTTGATAGTTTTGGAGATCTCCGACCTCCAACAGATCTAATGTTATATCTCAAAGTTGATCGAGTAAAATATAATACATTGAGATATCAAGACTTTGGAACCTATAACTGTGGACACTTGTGCTTACAGTTTTTGAGCGGAAGATTGAAAAGTATATAAGGTCAAGTCGCATACTCGCTAGCTTCATTCGTCATTGAACAGCCATGGATTCAATAACACTTAGTTTATCCGATACTTCGTCGATTTTCGAAGCACAATACTTTCCGCCGATCGAACTTTCACCAAATAAAAATTACGTTCTTGGGTTAGTTGAGCTTTTAACATTTAACTCTTATCCTAATATTGATGAGAGAAATAATATATTTACGATAGTGGGAGGTGAGGAAATAGTTCTGCCAATAGGTAGCTATGAGATTGAAGATATCGAACAATATCTGTATAAAATACTTCAGAAACAAAACATAAGTTTTACTTTGAAAGCCAACAATAATACACTTCGTAGTGAGATAAAGTGTGATAGAGATATTGATTTTACTGGTAAAAATTCAATAGGAAGTCTATTGGGATTTACTCCGAGAATTTTGAATAAAGACATAAAATTACGCGTGAGTCAGATCTACCTGTGAAAATTCTCAAGGTTAATTCTATCAGAGTTGAATGTAATATCACTGGTGGCGCCTATATAAATAGAGAGAAAGTGTTGCATACTATTCATCAGTTCTTCCCTGCAGTTCCACCAGGATACAAGATCATTGAGATACCATCTCAAGTTATTGATTTACCTATCACAGTCAAAACGATTGATTATCTACAAATACGCATTGTCGATCAAGACGGACATTCAATCGATTTTCGTGGTGAAGTCATAACTATTAGATTGCATATCAAATCAATGACATAATAGGTATAGTTTTCAAAGGTCGTGGGTATATAAATCGTACACGATGGCCAACAGCAATCAGTCGTTCACAGAGCGTCAAACTGATAACACGTCCAAACGTACGATTTTTAACAAGTATCGGTCTCCGGATTCGCAACGCCGCTGGAAAGTGACCTGTTTCTTCATCTGTTGCTTTTCTCGAAAAAAGAATGGCAGACATTCTAGATATTCAGTCTCCCGTCGAATCCGATGAGAGCATCTCTCACTATGAGATTCACGCACATCAGCCCTATACGAATTCAAACTTCAATAGTAGTGATGAAATTCGCATATCTATTCAACATCAAGATTTGTGCCTTTTACCATCTCGCAGTTCACTCCACATAAGTGGGCGATTATTGAATCGCAATAATACGAATGTGGTACGCACGCATTTAGTAAACAACGCCATATGTCATCTGTTCGAAGAAATTCGATATGAAATAAATGCGATTGAAATTGACCGATGCAAGAACGTCGGCTTAACTAGTCTCATGAAAGGATGGATTTCCTTCAATCCAAATCAAAGTACAGAGAACGCAGGCTGGCGAGATGTTGGCGAGACTACGAAGAGTATATGTGATAATAATGGATACTTCGATGTTTCCATTCCTCTCAATATGATTCTCGGGTTTGCCGAAGATTATCATAAGATCGTAGTGAACACCAAACATGAGTTAATTCTCAGAAGATCAAATTCAGATCTGAATGCTGTCGTCCAAACAGGCACTCCTGCTACTGCTACAGAGCCTAATGTATTCGAAGATATTCAAATTCAACTGAATAAAATCGAATGGCTCATGCCTTATATGCTACTCTCGGATGGTCGTAAAATTAATTTATTCAACCAACTACAAAAGGGTAAATCTCTCACTATGAGTTTTCGATCATGGGAGCTTTTCGAATATCCAACACTCCCCACCACGGAAAAGCATATTTGGACAGTTAAAACATCAAATCAGATGGAAAAGCCACGCTTCGTCATTCTCGGCTTCCAAACTAATAGGAAAAATCAGAAAGCAGCCAATGCAAGTCGTTTTGATCATTGCAACATTACTGACGTTAAACTTTTCCTCAACTCACAATATCATCCATATGGGAATCTCAATCTAAATATTAATCAAAATCAATTTGCATTGCTCTACGACATGTATACTACTTTCAAAATGCCTACTATGGAAAAAAATCAGAACCTATATTAGATAAAGCAAATTTCATCGAACACATACCGCTAATTGTATTGGATTGTTCCAAGCAAAATGAATCTCTGAAAAATGCACCAGTCGATGTTCGATTAGAGTTTGAAGCTAGAGCGAATTTCCCTGAAAACACTGCTGCTTATTGCATGATTATACATGATCGCATTGTCGAATATAATCCAATGAGTGGGGATGTGAGAAGAGTAGTGTAGAAGAGGGGATAAAAATATATAAGAAGCGATCAGCGTTCGAAAAGTAGCATTGTTCATCGAACTGTGTACATTCATACTTTGCCTGGTGAAATGGAGTACATCGTAGATATGCAGGGCTTCAAGCAACCAGTCAATGATTATATTCTGAAAGAATTGGCTATCACATCACTCACAGGAGAGCGACACGTGTTTTTATTCAAAGAGCCCTTCTCCTGGAAACGACTCCCGGATAAATACATGAGAGAAAATACTTGGCTCGAGTGACATTATCATGGGATCGGACCTTGGACCGCTGGCAACATTCCATACACATTGATAGGAGATACTCTTCGTGAAAACTTACATAACGTGAGCAAGATTTTCGTCTGTTGATCGATTCAAGAATCTTGGCTCGAACGCTTCAAGTTCACCAACGTTGTCAATATTGCAGAGTTGGGATATCCGCCGTTAGACAAGATAAAAGTTGTTACGGTATGCCCACATCATAATGGAGCATCCAGAGCCAGTTGCGCCCTTCACAACGTCAAGCTCGTCAAAAAATACATCATCAGCAGCGCAGATTCATTACATCTCAAGTGAAAAAACCAATCGGCCCTGTTCAGGGCTACAATCAAAATGCGCACGCCAGCAGTCGTAGTGCACACGCGGTCGGTCAGGCGCCGCGCGCGATGAGCCATACCCTTCCTCCTCCCCTCCTCGCGAACGATGAGCCATACCCCCCCCCCTCTCCATGCGAGAGTCTCCCCACTTAATCTGAGTTAGTATCCTCATGAGTTCGTATCTTCATCGATTCTGACTGAGCCAGTATCCCCGTGAGCCAGTATCCCCTTAGTCTATCTACTGGTCATGGTTAGAGTTATGTTGACTGCATCCAAATCAGTAATTGGTCTTCTGAGTATCAACTTATGCTTATTGACATTAATCATAATCTTGCAATAATTTTTAGCGAATCCTAGGATCATACTGACAGCAATAATTACATCGAGATAATCATCACTGTTGACAATGCTTTTATTCAGACTTCTTTCGATATATCTAGCCTGCACCTAGGACTCTCCAAGCATTGACTAGAATAGGGCAATCGCATGGGAGAGAACAAAGGAACTGTTATTAAAACAAGAAATATAAGTTACAAGGAACATAAGCAATTTAAAGTAGATTATTCCAAAACATATTACTTTAGAAATAAATTATAGGAAATATGATAAGTTGGACCCCGTTCAAATTGATATCCCATGATTATGACGTAAATATTTCCCTATTTAAGGTAGCATGTTCGCTCTGCGTAATACGACGGTCACTCGCTTAACTGTAATTATAACGCTAGAACATACAAAATGGACTAAAAACTATCCATAAACGGATGTACTTATAGAAACTGCAGCATAGTTCATTTTGACATATGTAGCCTCACGTAAATGATCTTTACGGCAGTAACTTATTTTTCTCACCCTTTTTTTCCATAACCGATCATCTCACACCATGCTTTTATCCTTTTATAATTCAGAGCTAGGTACCGTAAGATCCCATTGATTCTGTCCCATGTTCTCGAACGCTTGGCGTTTCGTGACATCTCGTGCGTATGCTAATACACTAGCATGACGGTCATGAAACGCCAAGCGTTCGAGGACATGAGACAGAATCAATGGGATCTTAGTGTACATGTAGAAATACTTCAGTTGGAGTTTTTATCACAGCGTTTCTACAACCAGGCACGAAAAATACTTACACACGTTGGAATTAGACTAAACTTTCTTCTTGGCCATTCTTTATTCTTTGGTTAGTCGATTCGAATTGAATTTGATCACTAACTGCAGTATTTGAATCAATCTAACTATAATCAATCAACTGTTGGATTGGAAGGTGAACAATTCTATATCATATGGATAGAAGATTCATTCAATACATTCTAAAACGTTATACTTGATAATTGTAACGGCTATGAAATATAACAAAGCACACACCCATCTTGATGGCGAAATTGTGACGTGAAAGTCACGTGACATCGATTTGGACGGGGGTCAGGAATAATTGGTAATATTCATTCTTTCGACTATTACTATTCGTTGAAATTAGAACTAAAATTTATGCAACTTCTTTACTGAAGGACCTCCACCCTTTCGTAGAAGGACTGGAGATCGACGTCCTGACTCGATCGATCTTAACAGCATTAATCTCAAATCGAATTTCTAGATAGTGTTGTACGCCAGTTTTGTCTAGATTATATTGGAACGTGTCTGATCGGATGCGAAAGAATCTCATTACGATAGATGCTTTGATCATATACAATTTATATATTTATGTTTTGAATATATTCTATATGTTTCAAAATTGCAGAAGAATATATCAGCTCAATTTACCACCAGGGTTGACGGCGAAGTCTACTTTTTTTGAAAACTTTAAGTTTTGCCATTTCAACGGTCTGGCTGCAGATTGACGACGGATAATTTGATGGTATTTTGGAAGCCTTCTATACTCTCTGCTCTGATAAACTAACCACATCATATCTATTTAACGTTTTACAGTTATTACTTCTGGTTGAAAATCAATTGATCTTTATCGACTGCGTGAAATTCCAAGTAATCTATGCCTTTGATAGCAATTGGTGAATAAATTACTTGCAATGGAACAACATTTAGAATCCAACTGAAACTGTAGGGAAATATTTGTGGATTGAGTGTACTTTTTTTATTGTTTATATATATGCACCAACATCAGCGGGGTTGCACTTGATTCTTGGAGCGTCAATCTTAAGAATTTCGATTGGAAGGTTAGTTTGGTATTTTTGGTTTACTCCCAGACTAACTATAATATATCCTATCAAAGACCAATTCAATTTTAAGATGGGAATCGATATTTTCACTAAGGGTGTTGTTTACTCTGAGAGAAATTGATATGCTTTTCGTAGAGAAAAAATCTTACCAATTTTCCCAATTTATTCAGACAGACAAACAGAAAAACAGTCAGACAGACAGACAGGCAGACAGACAGACAAATAATATCCTTATCAATTTATTGATTCAAAGTTTTGATGTGAGAGTTTCGAGATACCTTATACTTGAAACTACATCAATTACTTCTCATAAGAAAAAGATATGATGAGAAAGAAAACAACGAAAATTAATCGAGTCACTTGGAATGGTTTACCTGATATCAATATAGTAGATGAAGTAGAATCTATCCGTATTTACTTCGTGTAATGTATTTATTAAAATAACCTCTGGATTGTTGGACGGACCAAACTATAAAAGATTATTATAGGTATTCATAGGTTCGAAATGTTCATGCTCATTTCATGTAAAGAAGTCCCTTATTTTTTTCAGAAGATCTCTATTAATGTAAACATAATAGCTGATAAATAACAGAAAATCTAAACACTCCGCGTGAGGATAGTTTTACTGTATACCGATCGATATCCGATGTTAGCTCTCTCTCTCTCTATCTCTCTCTCTCTCTCTCTCTCTCTCTCTCTCTCTCTCTCTCTCTCTCTCTCTCTCTCTCTCTCTCTCTCTCTCTCTTTCTCTCTTCTATGTCACTCGTTCATTGCTGCTCATGATGCGCACTAACTTCAGCTTATGTGTGTCTGAAATATCCATTGAGTGATATATTTTGAAATTAATCGTAGATCATTGCTCATATATTACTGAACTCTAGTCACAAATACAATTTGGATATTTGAGATCAACAAAGTCCGTAAATTAGTTCATCAGATATATTTCATTTGGGAGTAATGTTACAACCTTCATATCCTTAAGTTAACTAAATATTTCCCAGTTTGATAAAGATAACCTGTTACAGTGTTTTGCCTTACTCTGAAACTCCATAATGAGTGTTGTTTTTCACTTATACATTGCCAAGTAAAAGTATAATTCTGAATTACACTAGCCAGAATCACTCACTCGCTATCGCTCGCTCGTGTCTTTCATTTGCTCTATCAAGAATATAGGAAAATAATTAAATTTTTATTGGAATTATTGGTGAATAATTCAAAGTATCTACGGACGCTTTTACATCAACATGTATCTCACCTCTAGGCCATCAAAAATAAGGTCCCGATGTCTGATTTGAGATGTCAATTTTTACCTCATTCCAAAGCTTTGTCTTTGAGGAAGTAAAATAACATAATCAGAAATAGATTTTGTTATGATCATGAATTTCCGTCAAACCTCGAGAAATATCAATGGGAATAAATATAATTTCTACTATATTGCATCTTATTACTATATTGCAACTTAAGGGGTAATATCCGGCAAATTTTTTTTTTCTTTTCATTTTTTTTTTATTGGCTTAAATCATGCTAAAACTATCCTAGAATCGACATCTACAACTCCCAAGTACTGATCTAAACTCAAAATTCGTTTAAATCAATTTTTACTGAACAACTTTCGTATAAGATGCATAGCATTTTGAAACTTTAAACGCGTTTTTCTCAGAACCACGTTTTCAAATTCGGCGAGCAGTAGAACTGAAAAAGTTTACATCTGATTGACTTGAAATTTGAACTGTAGCTTCTTCATTAGATTATCTAGCGAAGTACACACCATTTTAGCGATTGATTAACAAAAAAAAAAGTTATAAGCAATTAAAGTCGACTTTTTTTGTCGAAAAAATTTTTTTTTTTCAAACCGTCGCCATTTTGCGAAAAAAAAATTCTAAAAAAATAATGATGTGTACTTCACTAGATAATATAATGAAGAAGCTACAGTTAAAATTTCAAGTCAATCGGATCTAAACTTTTTTAGTTCTACTGCTCGCCGCAGAACAACTTTTTAAAAAAGCGGTTCACGGCAATCGCTGCACAGCCGCCATTTTGTAAAAAAAACTAACAATAAAAAATTTGTTTCTATTCTCCAAGAGTTGCTTAATCCAATGATATATTATTTATATACCTTAGATCTCAAATGTCGTTTAAAAAAAATCATGAAAAAAGCCTCGTTTTTTTGAGCATTTGGCGGATATTACCCCTTAATAACTTTCGCCATGAAAACATGCAAATTTCTCATAAAATTAACGCCCACGCATCGACATTTTTCCATTTTTCACGATGGAAACGGTGAGCGCTCAATCAGCTATATCTATTCGTCAGATCGGAATTTCCGTCACGACGCTGATTCGTAGAATTTTAACGATTTATGTTGCTCAACTTGCTAAAAGTCAGTTTTCACATATTTCTCGCAGAATATTTCACATATTCTCAAAGAAGATATGAAATATTCTGAAAATCTTGACTTGGTCTTGAAAACAAGTGTACGAGACACTTGTGCAAACTAGTTTAATTATGAGAATCAACTAGAAATGCATTATTCTAGAAAGTCTAATAGAATCAATTATATGTATATCTCTAAATTATTCCAATAGCGATAGAAGCAAGCTAAGTACTTTAGATACTGATTGAATGACATGGAGAGAATAAAGAATAATTTAAGACTCAGATGGAGGACATATTTATAGCGGATTCCAAACATAGTATATATTATTGTGTCTATTTGATGAGCATCAAGTGTTACAAAAATCTGCAATTATCTAACGCATTTAGTGTGGGAATAAAAAGAAGTCAACATTTATTTATCCTGGCAAGTTTAAATATATCCAAAATTATATGCTTTCTATACAATTACTTTAATGAGGTCACATATTCGTTTTGAAATTCTATATTATTTTCTACAATCAAAATAAAACGATAATATTCTGGTAAATGTGTATTAGCTTCAAAAGTATCAATCCTTTCTGGAGTTAGTTATACTAATTACAACTATTCTTCATTATTTTGATGTCAGAATTATTCACTTGGGGAACCACTCATTGTCACTTTCAGCATATGAACTGATTATATTTGCAATGTTGCTGCACATTTCAGATCTATTATCGATGAAAAGTGAAAGTGCTAGATTCTGGTCAACCGGAAAACACGTGGGATGTGGCTCTGAGCTCTGAGTGCGACAGTTCAGTCATATGATGGCACTCTACACAGATCAGACAACACAGATATGTCTCTACTAAAATTCTCTCTTCAAAATATTATAGATATAAACCAGATTATGAGATTTAGTTGCTTAGCATATGTCAAGGTGCTGAGAAATGGAGGAACAGAATCTACAGCGATGAACAGGAAGAAAGAATCTCTCTAATAAAAGCAAAACCGCCACCGTCACCGCCGTTGGACACCCCCTTTTTCCTCCCCTTTTTTCATCCCCATTCTTCCTTCTCTTTTTCCACACCTTTGGTCTACTTTTTTCCTACTCTTTTTTTCCACCTTTTATGCTTCCTCTTTAATTGGATTACATTGGGGCTATGAGAGTTATGTACCTTGAAAATCATATACCTTGCCAGTTACACACAGTACAGAAAGTACTCAAATGAGTGGAAAACAAGATCACAATTGGTTACTGACGTGTGCAATGATTTGAATCATTGTATGAAAAACGTCACTCATATTTTCATACAAATCACGTTTTTCCCGTCCATGTTTGTGAAGGCACACTTCCGAGTCTGGTCTAGATTTGAAAGTAATGTGGAGACAAAAATATTCTCATCAAATGGACATAAAAATATCGGTAGGTATTTTTCATAGAGCTGAATAGGAGAAAAATTTTGAAAAAAGGAAAAAACGCGGTTTCACTCATTTCTTGTATTGTATTTTCGAATTGAGTGAGAGCACATGTACGCTCTACAAATTTTCTGAAACTAAACGATTATAGTTGACTGGTTCCAAGTTTCAAGCGGTTTGAAGCTCAGGTATTTGGATAAAAACATTTGGAAAATAAAGAGTGCTATCGGTTTCACCTGGAAATCACGTAATTGTTACCTTCTCTTTTTATAAATCTCTCTTTAGGTAATGGAAAATTGAGAAAAAAATTGACGGATCATCTTGTACATTCAATTTGGAAGGGTTCAGTATTAAATTCATAATAATCTGAAATAGAATAGAATACTCCATAATCGAAATTATCTTTCTCATAGTAAAAGTAACGATTTTCACTAGAATCTCAAATCCCAATGATAACTACATGAAAGAAACTTTTTACATTACAATTCTTAACGTTTGAATGTTACAATTCTATATCATGATATTATTTTCATTCTTCAATTGAAATGTATTTATTTTGTTTCACTTCTTTTTTCCATTTTTTTCAGTCAATGGAATTAACAAATGCATACTTGCCTGCCACGGGCCCGTTGTTTCACAGTTTCTCGATGGGCAGTGTATTTGTATTTTATTTTCACTTTACATACCAATAAAAGTTAACCCTCTATCCTGAGTATTCTATTTTGTAAACTTACAATATATAAAAAATCCGGATAAGTTTTCTCGCTCAAATGACTATTTACTCAAGTTTCGATAAAACTCATTGTGTTTTCGCGAGGCTGTATATCAAAATAATATCTGAGGAATATCGATCTCTCGGTGAATGTTCTTGCAAATCAGAGATAAAGGTGTTCATAGCTATGAATATACTGTTTTGAAAACTTTGAAAAAAATAATATTCTGTTACGTACTCGAATAAGTTCTAGATGTTCTTCAATAGAGGTGATAATACTCGATGAAAACATGAACGTAAAACTGAAGATTTTAACAAGGGATGTTTAAGACATGTTTGGAGGATGGAAATTGATATATCGCCTTTGTTACTTGCAGAAATGTAGATTCAATTTGGAGCATCAAAATTTTCATCCTTTTTTTTCCGTGTTTGATCAGCATTTTCTATATTACAAACAGGAGCTAGTTTTTTTGAATGAAATGAATTCGCATGAAAGAATCGTACCGTAGATGAATTTCATCGGAAACTGTGAAACAACGAGCCCGTGGCAAGTATGCATTTGTTAATTCCATTGACTGAAAAAAATGGAAAAAAGAAGTGAAACAGAATAAATACATTTCAATTGAAGAATGAAAATAATATCATGATGTAGAATTGTAACATTCAAACGTTAAGAATTGTAATGTAAAAAGTTTCTTTCATGTAGTTATCATTGGGATTTGAGATTCTAGTGAAAATCGTTACTTTTACTATGAGAAAGATAATTTCGATTATGGAGTATTCTATTCTATTTCAGATTATTATGAATTTAATACTGAACCCTTCCAAAGTGGTACATACTAGTTTTCTAACTGCTTGACATAGAATTGTGATTTTAGTACTTCCTATCTCAACATTGGTAGATGTATTTGAAATGTATGTAACTACTTGACATAGATTTTGGATTTTAATACATTCTATCCGAACATGAGTGAATTGATATGGAGTGTATTGACATTTGATAACAGATCGTGCAACAATTGCTTTAGGGTGTACTTTGAACAAATACTATTTCTGTATAGGCTATCCACACTGTTGGATACTTGTCAGTTGAAGTTAGGATTTCGCTACTTTCTCATGTCATCATTGAAATAATATACTGGAACATATAATGATCGTGTGTTGGTAAAGATATCTATTGAAGTGATACATCTGTATTTTCAAAAATATATTAGATTTGAATCATATTATTATTTTACATGCATTTGGATGAACTGAGATTAAACAGTCATTTCGAAAGTCCTATTTACGTAACAAAATTTAGTCGCATAAGAATTTATTCAACAACGAACTATAGGGATACGGAACATACTTGTCGTCCACGTATATCTTTTTCAAAGGTCCATTTTTTACTATGACGAAAAAAAATTGCTCGAGGTGTATTATATTTGATTTCAACCATTTATGATTTTTCTACTAAACTTCTACAAAATTATATGAGTTAAGTACTTGACATAGATTTGTGATTTCAGTACTTCCTTATCTTAACATTAGAAAATTGATATTCAGGTTATTAGTTCGAAATCCGTAACAGAGAAACATGAGGTAGATATATTTCACTATTTCTTCTCTTCTGAAAGCAATCCCTACTGGGATATAATTTTTTCTTTTAACATAAAGAATTCAGTCGTATAAGAATTTATCCAACAACGAACTATGGGATACGGAACATACTTGTCGTCAATGTATACCTTTTTCAAAGGTAAATGTTTTTAGGGCTATCACACTAGTTGAATACTTGTCAGTTGATGCTAGATTTTGCTACTTTCTTGTGTCATCGTTTACGAAATGAACTGGAATATATGAAAAAAGCCATGAAAGTGATACATCTATATATTTACAAAAAATAGCATATTAGTTTTATATTAATATTTGTTTGGTGGTAGGATAATCACACCAGTTGAATACTTGGCATCAGATTCTAGATCTCAGTACTTTCTTGGGTCATAATTAACAAAATAAACTGGAATTTTCATTTATTCAACAACGTATTATACGGACCTACTTGTCGTCAACATATACCTTCTTTAAAGGTAAATATTTATCTATGAGAAATAAAAATGCAAATGGTGTATTTTATTTCCACCATTTATATAATTTTTGAGCTCAACCTCTTCAAAATTATATTAGTACTTGACATAAATTTGTGATTCGAGTTATTTTCCATCTTATTAACATTAGTAACTACAAGAATTAAAAAATCTCAAAAAATGGCTTGCTTTTTGGTGTCATTTTGCCCTTTCCACCTATTTTGCAACAACAATATTCGAGATTAATGTTTCGAAATACTTAATCCTCGTGCAAAATTTCATAATGAAACTTTTTTTCTAAATAATTTTCCGGAGACAATCTAAAAGGTGAAAAGTCCGAGATAGCAAGTTTCTGAAGTAGATGAGTCTTGGACTAACATGTTTCAAAGACCCAAACCCAACATCACTTTCTGCCCATGTTATGTTCATTGGCAGACTGCAGATTTTGATATACGACTTGAAACCATGTCTTGTACTTTTGTTTGCCGGCCGAAATTACTTTTGGATCGCGGCATATAAAGTTCAAAAAAATGTGCTCCAGTATGTGAGTTTTTACAGTGGATAATTGTAATAATACCACAGACAAGTGTTTGCAAAAATTGGAAGTGTTGGTGGTACAAGGCTCCCCTTGAATAGTCATTTTAGCCTGTTTCTACCCCTATTTTAGTTAATATATTAATTTTTTAGGAGCTTCCAGAGTCCAGGCCTATTTTTTCACTATATAGGCTGTATCTGGTATGATTTGGGACAACTTTTAGTACCCATGTAGTGTGGGGCTTGACGAGCGAACTCCCAGGGTTCAAAAATAGAGGCTCCAATTGGTAATGTGGAGTACTTAATGTGCTCCAATGACCTTGTAGATGATTCTTCTATAAAATTCAGGCAATTTGCAGAAAAAAGTGTCTCATTCATTTTTTGCCTCAGAGGTCATTTTCAGGGTGTAAATGAAGGTTGAAAATGCCTCTGAAAATGCAAAAACAGCAAAATCAGCAACTTTGCCTATTTATTAAAGGGGGTTAAAGTGCTCGAAAAAATCTAAATATAAAAAAATCCTGGGAAATCGGCTTGATGCCCTAGAACTTAAAAAAAAAAATTTTAGCCAAATCAAATTTTTTCATGTTCGATCTCACAGAGAATTGCCCATATATCTCTGTAAAACATTGGCATATGTACAGTGATAATATAATAACTAGCTACATCAAACGCGCTGCGCGCGATCTACATGTATGCGTTTCAAAACCATATTTCAATTATTTTTTCTACGATTCTTGACCATAATCGTCTGACGTACATCTCGATTCATTCCATGATGCAAATTTCTAAAAACTAAATGAATAACCAAACCCTAAATCCTTATGATCCATTTAAAACTGTATAAGAGTATTACAAAGAACTACCGAGCACTGACATCTTCTTCTATTTAAATAATCCTGAGCTATCGACACTTGAGCTCGCAAGACGATTTCAGATTTTTAACACTAAACTATTCATTTCTTTTTCTTCCAAGGCTATAACCTCCGGGGCATGTGCCTACTAAACTATTCATTGAACCACATAACATATAAAACTTGCAAATCAGACATCTTAACCTAACAGAGTTATCCTATCCGGCAACTATTCAAAACTAAAAGGTAGCCTAAAATATCCACGTACCATCAATCAAATTCACATATCTACAATTATAGTTTTGAAAATAAATTGTCGAAACTTATGACAGCTTCATCAACGAAACTGACTATCCTAACCTATAATATCATGTCATCAGCTACTCTCTATCTATATATATATATATATATATATATATATTGTCACGTGGCATACATACTTAATTATATTATCATTTACAATCGACGCAGTCAGAAGCATCGCGACATGCACGTGGACAGAACCAGAAAAGTATCACATTACTAGAAATACTCGCAGTAACGGAAACGCCGCAGACAATGACGCACGAGGAGCGACGAGGACGAGTCCCCACTTCTCGAATCCTTAGGGGATGAATACCTCCCACTACCGCGGGAACGAACTCACCCCCCACGACATTATAAATAGGAGCGACTTGAGGCGCTCAGCAGCTAACTCAAACCAACCACGTAACGGACAGTTACGCGACCTCGCGGTATAACTTAAGTACATCTATTCTGAAACGTCACACAAGGCTCTTTCGGTATTTGCAATCTAATAAACGTATTCTTAGTTAACCTGAACAATCTGTGTTGTGTTAATTCGACCACTCAAACTCACGTACCCTTTCCGAACAAAGGTACGCACGGCTGCCGCCGAGATACCGAATCAATCCCCAATAAATAAATCGAACTTATAAGGCTACTACCTATAGCCACGTAACAAATGGTGTCAGAAGTGGGATTTTCGGTTTCGTGAAAGATAATTGAAATCGTGAGTAAACTTGTGGTTCGAGATCCAAGCCGGAAAAATTTTTTTTGGAAAATTGTGACAACCAAAGAAGCCGACGAATACTTGCACCAAGTTACCAGCACTTAAGGAACTACCAGAAGCAGCTCATACCAGTCCGTCGGTAGCAGCTCAATCAGCAAGGATCCATCCCTGACAGGAAGCTGCGGGAAGACGACTACGACCAATCGAGAACAAGGATGCTAGTGGCTAAGAAGATTATATTCGCCCTGGTCTTCGTTTGTTGGTAAGTAAAAATTTAGTATACCGTGGGGTTCGCGTACGAGTGGGATCAACATTTTCTCAATTAACCCGATATACACATATCTATTAAAAAATCAATAATTCATAAACATTGGAATATTACGGAAATAAATCATAAAATACTGAGCGCGGTGTCATTAATTGTTCAAATTCAGTGAAGCTATTTAATAGTGGAGAGGCATTTTGTGGAGTAAAATGGCCGAGAAAACTAACAATCAGTTCACTGAAGATGTTGTTGGGCTAAATGAGGAACAACGTAGAATCGAAGGATTGCCAACAGTCTTAGTTCAACCGTCTAATGTTAGCGATGGTGGGGAATCATCGAACGACGAGTCAGGAGAATCTGAGGCAAGAGCACCGACAGGTACAAGAAGGAAACGCGTTAATCTCGGATCCCGGCATGGGGGACAAATACATGCATTAGGCGGAGAGGGCAATGAGGAAGAATTTGTCACAAAATTAAAAGATGCTTTGAGAAATGGCAGAGGAATGGGCATAGTAGATTGTCTCAGTGGGCAAGAGTATTTCGGGAATAAATATAATTCAGCCTTATTTTTCGCGGATTTTGCAACAACAAATCCAACGAGAGAACATCTTTTAATTGCGATAGAAGGAATAGACCATTTATTAGCATACGAAGAAGAACAGTTCGAAGGGTACGATATTAAAAAGGTTAAAATAGCAAGGAGTACGCTAGAAGGAATATTTCAAAAATTATACATGGATTATAGGAATCAATCAATCCAGAATTTGGCAGATTCATCGATGTCAAGTAAATTAGATACTCCGCGTTACTCTCATTTACATCGTCACTCACTAGAATTCCCCAATCCGAATAGCCAATCTAATGTTCAAGAATTCGAAAGAATAAGTCAAAACAATAATTCCGTTCAAGGCAGAAAGAGTGGAAACGAAATGGAGAAAAGATCAGACGGTAAGGAGGTGCGTAGGGAACAAGTCCAATTCAACCTAAATAATAAAACATTTGACCACAATGCACACAAAGACTCGCGAGAACACACAATACAGGACCTGAACGAACGATACGAACAAGACGGGTCCAACTCTAAGCTAGTCCCAAGCGTAATAGCTTATCGACAGATTGAATTATTACAGAGAAACAATAAAATGCATGACGATAGATCAATTGGTTTTAGGCAACAAGAGGATACGAGATATAAAACACAAAACGAATTAAATTGGCCGACAAGAGAACAAGAATTCCGGGAAAATAGTGTTAACATAAAGCCAAAATACGAAACCCTAATTCATAACCCGAGGATTGAGAACTCAGAACAAGTAAGATTAATTAATCATCGCACAGCTCGGGGACTATCCATAGAGACATTAAATTACCAGATTAACGAAATACAGGCAGAATTAATGAGGGTGAAATCTCAACAAAATCGTAGCTTGAATATGGGAAGAGATGATACATCAATGAAGTTGAGCGAGTTGGAAAAATTAATTAGGGAAACGCAGTCGAGATTGAATGACTTCCAACCGAACCAAGATATATATAATGAGGACGACGATGAACCGGTTGTCTCCACACCACGAGAAGAATATGTTTGGAATGGAAATATATATAATCAAGCAAATCAGCGTCAAGTTCAGAATCAGGGAGTAAATAGAATTCGGCAAACGCGAGCAAGTAATTATAATAACGACATCCTACGCAACCAAGATTTAGACTCACGTTGAGTCAAGCCTTGAATACGATTCCCGACTACACCGGTAGCCAAGACATGCTGCCAGTCTTCAGCAGAGCTCTCCGCGATATAGTGCAGGAATTCGGGCCGGAGTCAGAGAAATGGGTCCTCCATTCTCTCGCAAATAAGCTGAAAGGACCAGTGGGGGTCGGTTACATTCCGCGTTTAACACAGTATAGCACCATCGAAGAATTAATTAACGATTTATCCACACAGTACAGTGGCACAGGGGGATCGGATTACGCGCTATCAGAATTAAAAATTGTGAAACAAAATGTAGGCGAGAAAGCCGTAGATTTCGGGTTGCGCGTACAGATACTTCATAATCGGCTATTAAATATTTACGATAATGACCACGAATTATTTCCATATCAACGAATAACATATAAGCAGAATGCTGATAAAGAGGCCTTGGAACAATTCTTATTCGGATTAAATGGAGAACTCCAACATCAGGTGCGATCACGGTGCCCGCGCACTTTGAAAGACGCAATCGCGGAAGCAGCGACATTTGAGAACCGCACTAGCGCGCGTCGAATGATTGACCAAGGTGGCAATTTGGAGGATATGCCGGCCTGGGCAAGAGAATTAAAAAGAGCGTTGGAAAGCCGCGATAATATTGCACACTCGAGTAACATAATGCGAATAGCTACAACGGATATAACCTGCAATTATTGCCAAATAAAAGGACATATTGAGAGGAATTGCCAAAAGAAACGCTACGACACAAAACAGTGTGTATTTTGTAAAAAGCCAGGTCATTTATTCTCCGAGTGCTATGCTTTAGAGCGACAAATTTTGAGTGGTGAGTTCAATAAAAGTAATTCAAGGAATTCAACAGAAGTAAGAGCAAGTCAGCCGGTGGCGCAACCGATCGTGTACGTACAACAGCCGGTGTCATACACGGAATCTCAGGTTACGGGAGCGTCGGGATCGCATGACACAGACACCAAACAGACTAGCAACGAGAGAGATAATAATCGTTCTGATAGAAACGATAATGATAACTACCGCAACCGAGAAAGAAATCGAAATAATAACAACTACCGTAGAAATAATCGAAATTACCGGAATAATAGAAACAACGGTAACAATTATCAAAATCGAGGTGGAGATAATTATCAGGGAAATAATGGAAATAACGACAACTATGAAAATAATGGAAATAATAATGGAGGTAACAGGCACGACAACCGTAATGACGATTGGAACCCACAAAATCAGAACGCTAATAACAACCAAGGACTTTCGAACAGTGAGCATTTAAACTCCCAAGATGCTCGGCGTCAAAATTAGGTGCCGAGCAGATTATAGAACAGCCTCTCAAACGCCACACAATAAGATTGGCATGCACATTTGGGCGTCAACCCCCGATAGTGAAATTAGACGGTATGAAATTGAAGGATAGATCAGGAAAATTTTTTGTAGATACGGGAGCCGATGTAACGCTGGTTAAGCTAAGTAAGATAGACCCAGATTTTTTGATTGATACGGGGAATAAGATAATACTAAATGGGGTAACAGGTGGAGAAATAACGTCAAATGGAGCTATCACTACTAATCTGAATGGATTAGAATGTATTATGCAGGTGGTCAACGATGATTTTCCTATTGATACTGATGGAATAATAGGTTGGGATTTTATAACCCAACATGCGGGAAAGATCGATTCGGTGAATAAACAACTGGAGTTTGGGGAATTGAAAATTCCTTTTCTAGAAGAAGAAATGTTCATTATACCGCCAAGGACTAGGCAAGTTATATATGCCAACGTAAAAGGGGAAGCCGATGTAGGCTTTGTTGCATTGAGGGAACTACAACCGGGAGTTCACTTTGGTAATTTTTTGTCGCAAAATGAAAACGGGAAAGCGTATGCCATGTGTGTGAACATAAATGATGAAGAAGTTAGGGTAAAGGTACCGATGTTGTTCTCGTGCCATGCGAGGCCATAAAAGTGAATAACGATATAATAAATTGCGAATTAGATAATGTTGAAGAGAAAGAGGAAGTAGCACACGCAAACATTTTTAAAGTCTCAAGTGACGAGACCAAAAGCAGGGCAGATCTAGTTTTCGAGCAATTGGACAAAGAAACATTGAAAGAATTAAACACAGAGGAGTTGGCGCATGTAAAGGAGCTGATTGGAGAATATGCCCACGTTTTTGGATTACCGGGCGAGCACCTCAAAGCAACAACTGTAACCACCCACAAAATCGAACTGACATCGGATGTTCCCATCAAAGTAAAAAGGTATAGACATCCGCAAGCGTTAAAGGACGTGATGCAAAAGCTTATCGGAGAGCTTCTAGATCAAGGAATAATAGAAGAATCGGAAAGTCCTTATTCTTCGCCAGTTTGGGCGGTCAGGAAAAAACCAGGACCGAATGGAGAGGAGAGATGGCGGTTGGTCACCGATTTTCGACAACTCAATGCAATTACGGTAGGAAATAGCTACCCCTTGCCGAACATGAATGAAATAATTGAAGTTGCAGCCTCAGCAAATTATATAACAGCCTTGGATTTAAAATCCGGATTTTATCAGATTCCAATGGATCCGGAATCCGCAAAACTGACAGCGTTTGTAGGGCCATATGGTCATTACGAGTATAAACGAATGGGCATGGGCCTCAAAAATGCGCCACTAACATTTCAAAAAATGGTAGATTTAATTTTAGCCGGCCTTCAAGGGTTAGAGCTTTTTGTCTATTTAGACGACATTGTATTAATGGCCAAGGATTTAGTTGAGCATGGCAAGAAATTCAGAAGATTAATGAGTAGGTTCGAAAAAGCAAATCTCACGGTGGAGCCAAGTAAATGCCAGTTTCTTCAAAAACACGCGAAGTTTCTCGGTCACATCGCGGGAAATGGAGTGATTAAAATGGATCCGAAAAAGATCGAGGCGGTTAAAGAATTCCCAGTGCCTAAAAACGCGGAAAAGGTACAAAGGTTTGTTGGAATTGCATCATATTACAGGAAGTTTGTGAAAAACTTTGCAAAAATTGTACACCCACTCAATAAACTGAGAGACAAAAGGAAAACGTTCATATGGGGGGAAGAAGAACAACAAGCATTCGAGAAAATTAAGGAAATTCTATGCAGTGAACCAGTATTAATAGCGCCAGATTTAACTAAGAAATTTATAGTAACCACGGATGCGTCCGACTATGCTATTGGGGCGATACTCAGCCAAGGAGAGCTAGGATCAGATAGGCCAGTATCATATATCTCTAGGGTACTAAAAGGGCCAGAATTCAGGTATCCAGTATATGATAGGGAAATGTTAGCCATAGCATGGGCATTGAAGGAATTCAGACATTATTTATATGGCAGGGAATTCGTCGTTGTTACGGATCACGAGCCGCTAAAGCATTTCAATAAAACCAAAAAACCGGATTTACGTTTCAATAGATTAAAGACAGTATTGCTAAAATATCAGTTCGATATCATTTACAGACCTGGAGATAAAAATAAGAATGCGGATGCGCTAAGTCGTTGCCCCATAATACGGGAGGGAGAAATAGATCCGGAACTACCAAAAATTGAATTGTACGAACTAGCAGAAAGCAAGAGGCAGAAGAGAACAATAAAAATTGTCAGAAATCGTTAGTGAAGGCAGTCTTCACACGATCGCAAGCTCAAAAACAGGAAAATGAAAATGGAAAAAGAGAACTGTCATCAGATTTTGGGGGTTCAGGAAACCCACGCAACAGGAAAATACGTAATATAGAAACCACGGAATACTCGGAGGCGGAGGATACTGACGAGGCTGAAAACATCAATGAACGACCAGCAAAAGCACGTAAGAATTATAGAAAGCGTAAAGATAATAGAGCAGGTTACAAACTTCCGGTATGTCAACCAATAAGTAGCGCAGAGCAGGGGAGCGGCATTTTAAGTCAAAACAAGATAGACGAAAAATTAAAACGCATGCGAAAAGAGGCGAATATGAAAGCTGAAATAGAAGTGACCAGCACACCATTGCCAGGGAAAACCTTGCCCTCAAAGAAAAACCTGATGGAGCCTTTGAAAAGTCAAACATTGACAGCAAGACGACGACAGTTCGGAAACACGCCAATGAAGCAGAATATTTATAACGAAACAAGTCTGGGAAACACGAGCGACGAACAGATGCCATTGCAGGAGGACGTATTGCAGATCGCTGAAGCAAGTGTGGCGAGACCTCGGATGGAAAAACCAAGAATTATAAAAGATGAAAGACTACCGCCACACACGATAAAATTGCCGCAGGAACCTGGAAAAACCCTCCATTCTAAGGAGAATTCAGGTAAAAATATGTTACAAAAAACGTTACAAAAAACCCTTTTAGACATGAGCCGCACTATACCGGAAGTTAATGGTCGTTATCAGTTTTTAGTAGATATAGAACAGAAAGATGTAAATGGGGAACCGAATATTCAGATTCAAATAAAAGCTAACAAGCCTGTGGAAGTTGAGAATGAGGAAAGAGATGAGAATGTGCGAAACAAAGACTTAGATACCACCCCTCAACAGGTAAATTCAAGAGAAGAAATAGACAGCTGTCAAAGTAGAGAGCAGGAGTCCTCAGACCGAGAAGCAGTTCAAAAATATCCAGTGGCTGAGCGGGAATTCTACAAGAACTGGATGAACGAAATTGGATACATTCCAAATTTTGATCATCCATCTTCCAGCGATGCAAGAGTGGAAAAAGCTCTAGGCGAAATAAGTACAACGGAATTAGAGCAATCAGGTTCAGGCCCGGAGAAATGGGCAAAATATTATCTTAGAAGGAGGAAGCTGGATAGGGAATTCCACAATAAATTACAATCAATTCGAAAGAATACAAGCCAGGAAGGTCAAGCCTACCCGGGATTGAGAGGTGTTACACCACCTGCCGAAGGAATGTCAGTCAGAGAACAACACCTGCAAGAGCCTGAACCATTGGCGGTTCCGCATGCAAATTTAGGGAATAATCAAGCAGCGAGCAAGGACCCAGAACCGATAAGGAATTTCAATTACGAGATTCCCATGGACAGAGATGATTTTTTGCCGGTAATCCGATATGTAGAACACTCAGAGTGCGCCAATTGGGATAAAATGATGGCACATGACACCAATATACCCATGGAACCACCGGGAAATTGTCTTTTCCACTCAGTAATAAAAATATTAGGGCTGGATGAGTCTACGACGTCCTTAAGGGAAAGTCTCCTGAGGAGCCCTGCGTTGAGTGAATGTGGAAACCCGGAGGAAGTCAGCAGAATTCTGAAATCAAAGACAGAGTATGGGGATGCCGATTGCTTATACCTAATCTCGATATTTTATAATATTAATATTTGCGTGCATTTTCATTTTGGAGCCAATAGAGTGAAGTATTTATATTTTAGGGCTAACGACAGCAACAAATTTATTCATCTACACCTTAAATCTAATCACTATACCCCGTATATAATGGAAAATGAGATTAGAAATCAGCACATTCAGGAGGGGCATATCGACATGATGGATTATGAGGAAGACGAGGTAGCTCGGCTACGAAACACAGAAAACAGCGAGCCGCCACCTGTAAACCGAGATTCATCAGTCCGTGAAATATTGCAAGGTAGTCAAAGCACTCCCAGAACGGTGAGCGCTCCCACGTATAGCAATATGACACGATATCTGACCGCGGAAGCAAGGCCATCGCATTTAAAACCGACATGGGTAATAGAACCGGAGAATGTCGAACAATTCCAGTCAGTGCGAATTTTGAACGATCAGCCTTTCGCACACCACGACAATTTGGCATATATGTTGTCAGCGGACGGAAATACCAAGACAGAAACATTAGAATCACTTTTCGAGCGGAGGTACATTAATAAAGAAGAAATAGAGTTACAAACGCTGGAAGTCGGAGAAATAATACAGTCGGAGTTACGCGAAAAACAAATATATGGATTGGTAGTCAAGAGATATCTAGACGAAAAAACTATGAAATTGGATATTTTGAAATGCTTAAAAGTATGGAAGAATTTGTTAATGAAAAACAACGTGAAAACAATAGGGATTATCAGAGATCTGGGAGTTCTATCCGCGTCAGATTGGAATTATTTTACGGAAAACTGTAACAAGCTCTTTTAAAGGCAAGTTTATATCAATAACGCTATTTACAAATAACCTACCGGTCCCAAAAGTAGAGGATCGTTATAGGGTAATCAAAGATTTTCACGAATCAGCGATAGGCGCACATAAAAGTATCAATAAAACATTCAATAAGATAGCGAAGGAATACTATTGGAGAAACATGTATGCGGATATCAGTCAGTTCGTAAGAAGTTGTCCGGATTGTCAATCGACAAAAATTACTAGGGTCACAACGCGATTACCAATGCTAATCACCGATACGCCGACATTCCCATTTGAAAAGATATCGATGGATTTTTGCGGACCCCTAAAAGAAACAATAGCCGGGAACCGTTACATTTTAACCATACAGTGCAATTTTAGCAAATACTGCATCCTGACTCCGGTAGCAAATGCAACTGCACAAGAGGTTGCTCAGACCTTAATCAATAAATTAATATGCTACTTTGGCTCTCCAGTATCATTGCAAAGTGATCAGGGAAGTCATTTCATAAATAAAGTAATACAGATGTTAGCAAAGGCATTTAGAATTAACAGGTATACGTCCACGGCTTATCATCCACAGAGCCAAGGGGGAATCGAAAGGATGCACCACGTGATAAAAGAATATATTAGGATGTATTCGGACAAAATCAATGAATGGGATGAATTATTACCAATAGCTCAGCACGCGTATAATACGAGTTTACATGACGCCCTAGGATATTCGCCACATGAAGTGGTGTTTGGCCGACACCCACGTACACCAACAAGTTTCCCGCCGAAGGAGGAAATTCGTACGGTTAGTGAATATCTCTCGGAAACTATTCATAATCTAGCTGAAATACAAACGATGGCCGGGATGAATCAAATTCAAGCCAAATTTAGATCCAAATATTACTATGATAGGAAAATGAACGCAAAGCATTTTCGAGAGGGCGAAATGGTATATCTGTTAAAAGAACCAAAAACGGGGAAAATGGGCAAAGAAGCATATGTGGAGTGCGAGATCATAGGAATAAATTACGAAAGTCATAATGTTAAAATAAAAAGGGGTGATCGGACACATATAGTGCATATAGATAAAATAAAGCGACATATTCCACGCGAAAAACTACAAGGAATAGTCGAAAATCAACTCCGCGGAAATAGCGATATACAGGAGGATTAGGTATAAACACCGGGAGGAACAATAAGGAAAATTCGGAAACCATTTCTTTTTAGGGCAGCCCCCCTAACGGGTGGCTGGCAATATAAGAAAAGCAGGGATTTTTCACACATCTTGGTACACAAGCAGGAGGCGGCGATTTTTTTTGTAAAGACTCAAAATAGCCTTCGAAATCTATTCAGAAATCATGTTTTTTATCGAAAATCGAACCCATCTGGTAACGGTACAAACGGATGCGATTGCAGTTGATAGAGATTATTGAGTGCATAGGAGTCATCCCGTTCGGAATAGGAAAGTCATTTTCCTATGAAAAAGCAGCCTTGTAGAACTCAATGTTCTCGGCGAACCGGCTTTGCAGAACTTCATGTTCTCGGCAAAACGACCCGCCCAAGCAAGCCTCGTAGAACTCAATGTTCTCGGCGAACCGGCTTTGTAGAACTTCATGTTCTCGGCAAGACGACCCGCCCAAGCAAGCCTCGTAGAACTCAAGGTTCTCGGCAAACCAGCCTTTGTATTAGAACTCAATGTTCTCGGCAAATCAATCCATCCTGAACAGCTTGTAGAACTATATGTTCTCGCAAAATCAACCACCGAAACCGAAGTCGTGGAACCCTGTGTACTCATAGATTAAAGTTAACTTGCAAATTGTATCCTCGCCGAGGATTTCAAAATCGGAGTTGGGTCAAATATCAAATTTTTTCCACATTTTTAGAGAATGTAATATAATTATGAACAAAATAACAACAGAATTGTGCTCATGTGATTCAATGTATACGGATGGAAAACACAACGCAAGGGCATTTAAATCCATACGCCAACGTCCGTCCTCAACAAATATGCGTGACGTAGCCACCTATATCCGATAAGCCTTATTGAATGTCATGTGAAACCACACGCCGGGACGGAGGCCAGGCACCATATGACTGAGCGATAGCGTTCGCTGACGAGTGAGACGAACTGAGCCTGTGGGTCAAGGCCATCCGAGGCCGATAACATTTTAAGATAAGGCGCATGAGTATTCACAGCAATACAAAGCCAGCACCATCGTCGGACTGCGCCACTAGACTGGTCTCCCAGACAGAAGGCCAGACTCTCAAACAAAAAATAGGAAAAAATTCTCAAAAACGTATACCGCAAAAAGGCATACCAACCCTTGATGGGCTAGCCTCTTGTGTATAGCGAAACCCTACGAACAGGCTCACAATAGTACACCGTTAGAGTGAAACGTTGGTCGAGTGACATGCATGGTATCGGGTAGAACCGATTTAGCTCGACACCGATATTTCCTTGCAGAAAGTATAAACAACCTGGATCCTCAACCGAGCAGGAAGCACAAAGACATCTAGTAACGGCTGTCGGGAACGGGAGGATATTCGGCATATTATGACTAACTTATCTTATGTACTAACATCGAGAAATTGCCCACGACTTATAGGAAATGAAGAATCTAAATCAAAATAGGAAAATGAATCTAAAATTCCTTGGCCAGACTAATTTTATGTTTGACCTCAACGAGCCGGAAATTTTGGAATCTTCACCTGTAATACGAATTAGACGGCGCGGCGTAACAGAAGTATACTAGTTGCCGTGTATGTGGCATGAGCTGACAAAAACACTAATGGTGTGAATTATCCCTGGTATTCTTGACGGAAAATTATATTAAAATCACAGGAGAACAATTAGTTTTGCGTAAAATTTAAGGGTCGGCACGATTGTTAGGAATATTTCCAACTAAAATTTTCTAAAATCTTCCAACATTGAATACCCTTAATTTTAACTTTAACAAACTTATACCTGGTAACAAATAAATATTGAAATTTAGGTGAAATATAATTACAACAATTTATTGCTTAGAAAGAAAATACTTGAATTCTAGATTGAGGCCACGTAATGCTTAGAATAAATCACGGCAGTGTCGAAAAATACTAAAACTAATAAACTAGGAATCCAATGAATCAAACAATGAATAGATGTGAATAAACAAACAATCAGGAAAGGGAAAGGAAGGCACAGTGAAAGAATAGAAGCAAAAATTCCAATTATTCATTTTATTTGAAAAAAACGAAAATACTTAAAAATACAGAGTAGGCTTATTCGACCTCATCAAAATGCTGGGGAGGCGCACCAACCAAGTCAGGTGCAGGGGGCTCCGGGTCGCTGTCCGCTGCATCAGCTCGTACAGGGCCACCTCTGCCGGCCATAAGTGCAATCGCGCGGGAAAGGGTGTTAAAAAGAGGAGGATAGGTATCGGTAGGAGAAGATCGTGGTTGGAAGGTGCACGTAAGACTGTGCTCATACCACGAGGGACCGAGAATGCGCTCGGTGCACCCCTCATCTTCGTAGCGACAAGGAAAAGATAAATATGTGGCGACGTGTTCAAGCGCACGGTTGCGCCAACGAGGAACAGGTCCGCGGCATAAAGGACAAGCGCGAACGTTATCAGCGCAGATAGAATTGCACGGTCAAGGTCCGAAGGTGACGTACCGCTTATACACTGCGAGCGAGTAATACACGCAGAGGATGAAGGAGGGGACAGCTGTATTCGCTGCAGTGACTGTGAGTCAGCGAGCGATAAGCGCGGGCGAGATTTAACATGTAGAGGATGAAGGAGGAATCGCGCGCGCAGCATATACGCTCGCCGCGGCCAGCGCGGGCGAGACTTAACACGAAGAGGATGAAGGAGGAATCGCCGCGCGCAGCATATACACGCGCCGCAGCGACTATAGACAGCCAGCGCGGGCGAGATTAACATGTGGAGGATGAAGGAGGAATCGCGCGCGCAGCATATACGCTCGCCGCGGCCAGCGCGGGCGAGACTTAACACGAAGAGGATGAAGGAGGAATCGCCGCGCGCAGCATATACACGCGCCGCAGCGACTATAGGCAGCCAGCGCGGGCGAGATTAACACGTAGAGGATGAAGGAGGAATCGCGGCGCGCAGCATATACACGCGCGCATTATATGTACTCGCCGCAGCAACTATGGGCTGACGAGCAACAAGCGCAGGCGAGCATATATACTTGTATATATGCATACGTACGTTAAATACGTATGTATACGCACACCTGGCGCATATATATACACTGTTAATGAATATTCTTATACGAAACCTTATGTTATTTTATGGGAAACATCGAGTAATTAAACAAAGTATTTAATTAGTATTAATTAATATCGAGTAATTAGTAGTAAGAATCGTAATAATAATAGATGATAGGGGAAAATAGTTGTAATTATCAATTATTAATAGGAATAAATAATTGGGGTTGGAATAAACAAAATATTTTACACAAATAAATATAAATTATTCAGATAATAGGAATAAGAATGATTCAAGTAAAAATATTATTAATAAATAACAAATTCACAAATAAATGAAGGACACGCGCAATATATGTAGGATATATAGTGGATTATTGAATAGAACCAGAATTGCTCCTGGGAAAAGAAATTTGGGAAAGTCTGATTAATCTCAGTCCATTCAAAGCATGGGAACAATATAATAAGACGATTCAAATCTTACATAATTCTTTCTTCCAACACAAAGGCATCCAATAGACATTTTTTTTTCTCCTCCAACACACCATTGTTATATGTTGTAGTCGTTCATTCCTCAATAATGATACGAGAAGGAGGTGAAATCTATTGGATTCATAGTAATGTGGAATAAAATAAGAATACGTATAATAAAATCTCTCATAGTACAGCTAATGTCATTTTACTAAAATCTCAAATCTAAATGATGAATGGAGGAATACGAATTTAAATCCCCAACTCGAGTATTACAGTACGGAACAGACCTACGCGACATAATAACAAAGGCAAAAGCATTGGGCAAAAATAAAGGCAACAGAACAGAAACTGGTGAACCTATCGAGTACATTCACGATCTCATGGTCAGCTATCGCCCTAATGATATTAGGATTTTTAGCAGTTTGGTTGATTCCACTCGTAAGGGGGGCCGCTACACTAATCAGTGAGAGAATATTTTCAGACACTGAAGTACATCCAACAGGCGACCTGAACCATGAATTAAGAGTTGTCGAACCAGATAGCTCGAACACAATCATCATTCAGACGGCAGCTCCAGCAGCTACCCCAATGATACCGGCCGTGAGTCTCAAGAGCTTAGACCTAGCCGCACGATACCAGGGGTTGCTGAGCTCGCAGAGTGACAACATGTCACATGGTCGAAACCAGATGACCTTGCCTATCCAATGGACGAAAGAAAGATCACAGTCAATGGAAAATCTATGATTATCAGATTAAGAAAATCGATATAAATGAATGAATTTTTTTTTGAAGTCTTCAATTAATGTTTAAAACCGAAAGAGCCTATAGGGTAGATAATATTGTATTAGGAAACTTACGCGATACATACATATGAACACAAAAACACCAATACATACACGATACTTGTAACAATACACATAAACAATGGATAACAAATACATGTATAATGAATAGGAATAATCACGACATGTTGAAAACCGCGAGACGATTCTAAATCAGCCGATACCTATATTTTTTCCGTCAAGGTTTGTGTTAAATTCCGACGAGGGCGTCGGAAGGCAGCCCTCTAACGTGTCACGTGGCATACATACTTAATTATATTATCATTTACAATCGACGCAGTCAGAAGCATCGCGACATGCACGTGGACAGAACCAGAAAAGTATCACATTACTAGAAATACTCGCAGTAACGGAAACGCCGCAGACAATGACGCACGAGGAGCGACGAGGACGAGTCCCCACTTCTCGAATCCTTAGGGGATGAATACCTCCCACTACCGCGGGAACGAACTCACCCCCCACGACATTATAAATAGGAGCGACTTGAGGCGCTCAGCAGCTAACTCAAATCAACCTCGTAACGGACAGTTCACCACGTACGCGACCTCGCGGTATAACTTAAGTACATCTATTCAGAAACGTCACACAAGGCTCTTTCGGTATTTGCAATCTAATAAACGTATTCTTAGTTAACCTGAACAATCTGTGTTGTGTTAATTCGACCACTCAAACTCACGTACCCTTTCCGAACAAAGGTACGCACGGCTGCCGCCGAGATACCGAATCAATCCCCAATAAATAAATCGAACTTATAAGGCTACTACCTATAGCCACGTAACAATTTATAGAGTAAAATGAGCATTTTCATAATCTGAGGTGAAAAATCCAGAAAAATAGACACGTGATCGTCATCTATTATATGGAAAATCATGCGTAGCCGAATTTTCGTCATACGAAAGAATTGGAAGTAATAAACAACTTGGAAAATGATGATTTGAAGAATATTCGGTCTGATGGGTCGAAAGAGGAGGTCAAGAGCTACACTTTGAACCAGCTATGTGTTGAGGGAATTGATACTGTGGGGGCGTATTGACCATAAAAACAATTATTCGACGGTTGATTCCAGGATAACGTTAGAAAAATAATATAAATGGGTTATCTTTTCAATATCTGATCTCGCAGATTCATAGAGTGAAATGAGCATCTTCATTATCTGAGGTGGAAAGTCCAGAAAAATAGACGCGTGAGCGTGATCTATTATATGGATATTCATGCGTAGCCGAATTTTCGGCATACGAAAGATTTTGGAGTAATAAATAACTTGGAAAATGATGATTTGAAGAATATTCGGTCTGATGGGTCGAAAGAGAAGGTCAAGAGCTACACTTTGAACCAGCTATGTGTTGGGGAAATTGATGCTGTGGGGGCGTATTGACCATAAAAACAGTTGTTCGACGTTTGATTCCAGGATAACGTTAAAAAAATGATATAAATTGGTTATCTTTTCAAAATCTGATCTCGCAGATTCATAGAGTGAAGAGAGCATCTTCATTATCTGAGGTGGAAAGTCCAGAAAAATAGACGCGTGAGCGTGATCTATCATATGGAAAATCATGCGTAGCCCAATTTTCGGCATACGAAAGATTTTGGAGTAATAAATAACTTGGAAAATGATGATTTGAAGAATATTCGGTCTGATGGGTCGAAAGAGGAGGTCAAGAGCTACACTTTGAACCAGCTATGTGTTGGGGGAATTGATACTGTGGGGGCGTATTGACCATAAAAACAATTATTCGACGTTTGATTCCAGGATAACGTTAGAAAAATAATATAAATGGGTTATCTTTTAAATATCTGATCTCGCAGATTCATAGAGTGAAATGAGCATCTTCAGTATCTGAGGTGGAAAGTCCAGAAAAATAGACGCGTGAGCGTGATCTATTATATGGATAATCATGCGTAGCCGAATTTCCGGCATACGAAAGATTTTGGAGTAATAAATAACTTGGAAAATGATGATTTGAAGAATATTCGGTCTGATGGGTCGAAAGAGGAGGTCAAGAGCTACACTTTGAACCAGCTATGTGTTGGGGAAATTGATGCTGTGGGGGCGTATTGACCATAAAAACAGTTGTTCGACGTTTGATCCCAGGATGACTTTAAAAAAATGATATAAATGGGTTATCTTTTCAAAATCTGATCTCGCAGATTGATAGAGTGAAAAGAGCATCTTCATTATCTGAGGTGGAAAGTCCAGAAAAGTAGACGCGTGAGCGTGATCTATTATATGGAAAATCATGCGTAGCCCAATTTTCGGCATACGAAAGATTTTGGAGTAATAAATAACTTGGAAAATGATGATTTGAAGAATATTCGGTCTGATGGGTCGAAAGAGGAGGTCAAGAGCTACACTTTGAACCAGCTATGTGTTGGGGGAATTGATACTGTGGGGGCGTATTGACCATAAAAACAATTATTCGACGTTTGATTCCAGGATAACGTTAAAAAATAATATAAATGGGTTATCTTTTCAATATCTGATCTCGCAGATTCATAGAGTGAAATGAGCATCTTCATTATCTGAGGTGGAAAGTCCAGAAAAATAGACGCGTGAGCGTGATCTATTATATGGATAATCATGCGTAGCCGAATTTTCGGCATACGAAAGATTTTGGAGTAATAAATAACTTGAAAAATGATGATTTGAAGAATATTCGGTCTGATGGGTCGAAAGAGGAGGTCAAGAGCTACACTTTAAAACAGCTATGTGTTGGGGAAATTGATACTGTGGGGGCATATTGACCGTAAAAACAGTTAATCGACGTTTGATTCCAGGATAACGTTAAAAAAATTATATAAATGGGTCATCTATTCGAAATCTGATTTTTCAGATTCATAGAGTGAATTGTGCATCTTCATTATCTGAGGTGGAAAGTCCAGAAAAATAGACACGTGAGCGTGATCTATTATATGGAAAATCAAGCGTAGCCTAATTTTCGGCATACGAAAGATTTTGGAGTAAAAAATAACTTGGAAAATGATTATTTGAAGATATTCGGTCTGATGGGTCGAAAGAGGAGGTCAAGAGCTACACTTTGAACCAGCTATGTGTTGGGGGAATTGATACTGTGGGGGCGTATTGACCATAAAAACAATTATTCGACGTTTGATTCCAGGATAACGTTAAAAAATAATATAAATGGGTTATCTTTTCAATATCTGATCTCGCAGATTCATAGAGTGAAATGAGCATCTTCATTATCTGAGGTGGAAAGTCCAGAAAAATAGACACGTGAGCGTGATCTATTATATGGAAAATCAAGCGTAGCCTAATTTTCGGCATACGAAAGATTTTGGAGTAAAAAATAACTTGGAAAATGATTATTTGAAGAATATTCGGTCTGATGGGTCGAAAGAGGAGGTCAAGAGCTACACTTTGAACCAGCTATGTGTTGGGGGAATTGATACTGTGGGGGCGTATTGACCATAAAAACAATTATTCGACGTTTGATTCCAGGATAACGTTAGAAAAATTATATAAATGGGTCATCTATTCGAAATCTGATTTTTCAGATTCATAGAGTGAATTGTGCATCTTCATTATCTGAGGTGGAAAGTCCAGAAAAATAGACACGTGAGCGTGATCTATTATATGGAAAATCAAGCGTAGCCTAATTTTCGGCATACGAAAGATTTTGGAGTAAAAAATAACTTGGAAAATGATTATTTGAAGAATATTCGGTCTGATGGGTCGAAAGAGGAGGTCAAGAGCTACACTTTGAACCAGCTATGTGTTGGGGAAATTGATGCTGTGGGGGCGTATTGACCATAAAAACAGTTGTTCGACGTTTGATCCCAGGATGACTTTTAAAAAAATGATATAAATGGGTTATCTTTTCAAAATCTGATCTCGCAGATTGATAGAGTGAAAAGAGCATCTTCATTATCTGAGGTGGAAAGTCCAGAAAAGTAGACGCGTGAGCGTGATCTATTATATGGAAAATCATGCGTAGCCCAATTTTCGGCATACGAAAGATTTTGGAGTAATAAATAACTTGGAAAATGATGATTTGAAGAATATTCGGTCTGATGGGTCGAAAGAGGAGGTCAAGAGCTACACTTTGAACCAGCTATGTGTTGGGGGAATTGATACTGTGGGGGCGTATTGACCATAAAAACAATTATTCGACGTTTGATTCCAGGATAACGTTAGAAAAATAATATAAATGGGTTATCTTTTCAATATCTGATCTCGCAGATTCATAGAGTGAAATGAGCATCTTCATTATCTGAGGTGGAAAGTCCAGAAAAATAGACGCGTGAGCGTGATCTATTATATGGATAATCATGCGTAGCCGAATTTTCGGCATACGAAAGATTTTGGAGTAATAAATAACTTGGAAAATGATGATTTGAAGAATATTCGGTCTGATGGGTCGAAAGAGGAGGTCAAGAGCTACACTTTAAACCAGCTATGTGTTGGGGAAATTGATACTGTGGGGGCATATTGACCGTAAAAACAGTTAATCGACGTTTGATTCCAGGATAACGTTAAAAAAATTATATAAATGGGTCATCTATTCGAAATCTGATTTTTCAGATTCATAGAGTGAATTGTGCATCTTCATTATCTGAGGTGGAAAGTCCAGAAAAATAGACACGTGAGCGTGATCTATTATATGGAAAATCAAGCGTAGCCTAATTTTCGGCATACGAAAGATTTTGGAGTAAAAAATAACTTGGAAAATGATTATTTGAAGAATATTCGGTCTGATGGGTCGAAAGAGGAGGTCAAGAGCTACACTTTGAACCAGCTATGTGTTGGGGGAATTGATACTGTGGGGGCGTATTGACCATAAAAACAATTATTCGACGTTTGATTCGAGGATAACGTTAGAAAAATAATATAAATGGGTTATCTTTTCAATATCTGATCTCGCAGATTCATAGAGTGAAATGAGCATCTTCATTATCTGAGGTGGAAAGTCCATAAAAATAGACGCGTGAGCGTGATCTATTATATGGATAATCATGCGTAGCCGAATTTTCGGCATACGAAAGATTTTGGAGTAATAAATAACTTGGAAAATGATCATTTGAAGAATATTCGGTCTGATGGGTAAGAAGAGGAAGTTAAGAGCTACACTTTGAACCAGCTATGTGTTGGGGAAATTGATACTGTGGGGGCGTATTGACCATAAAAACAATTATTCGACGTTTGATTCCAGGATAACGTTGAAAAAATAATATAAATGGGTTATCTTTTCAATATCTGATCTCGCAGATTCATAGAGTGAAATGAGCATCTTCATTATCTGAGGTGGAAAGTCCATAAAAATAGACGCGTGAGCGTGATCTATTATATGGATAATCATGCGTAGCCGAATGTTCGGCATACGAAAGATTTTGGAGTAATAAATAACTTGGAAAATGATGATTTGAAGAATATTCGGTCTGATGGGTCGAAAGAGGAGGTCAAGAGCTACACTTTGAACCAGCTATGTGTTGGGGAAATTGATGCTGTGGGGGCGTATTGACCATAAAAACAGTTGTTCGACGATTGATCCCAGGATAAAACGTTAAAAAAATGATATAAATGGGTTATCTTTTCAAAATCTGATCTCGCAGATTGATAGAGTGAAAAGAGCATCTTCATTATCTGAGGTGGAAAGTCCAGAAAAATAGACGCGTGAGCGTGATCTATTATATGGAAAATCATGCGTAGCCCAATTTTCGGCATACGAAAAGATTTTGGAGTAATAAATAACTTGGAAAATGATGATTTGAAGAATATTCGGTCTGATGGGTCGAAAGAGGAGGTCAAGAGCTACACTTTGAACCAGCTATGTGTTGGGGGAATTGATACTGTGGGGGCGTATTGACCATAAAAACAATTATTCGACGTTTGATTCCAGGATAACGTTAGAAAAATAATATAAATGGGTTATCTTTTCAATATCTGATCTCGCAGATTCATAGAGTGAATTGAGCATCTTCATTATCTGAGGTGGAAAGTCCAGAAAAATAGACACGTGAGCGTGATCTATTATATGGATAATCATGCGTAGCCGAATTTTCGGCATACGAAAGATTTTGGAGTAATAAATAACTTGGAAAATGATCATTTGAAGAATATTCGGTCTGATGGGTCGAAAGAGGAGGTCAAGAGCTACACTTTAAACCAGCTATGTGTTGGGGAAATTGATACTGTGGGGGCATATTGACCGTAAAAACAGTTAATCGACGTTTGATTCCAGGATAACGTTAAAAAAATGATATAAATGGGTCATCTATTCGAAATCTGATTTTTCAGATTCATAGAGTGAATTGTGCATCTTCATTATCTGAGGTGGAAAGTCCAGAAAAATAGACACGTGAGCGTGATCTATTATATGGAAAATCATGCGTAGCCCAATTTTCGGCATACGAAAGATTTTGGAGTAATAAAAAACTTGGAAAATGATTATTTGAAGAATATTCGGTCTGATGGGTCGAAAGAGGAGGTCAAGAGCTACACTTTGAACCAGCTATGTGTTGGGGGAATTGATACTGTGGGGGCGTATTGACCATAAAAACAATTATTCGACGTTTGATTCCAGGATAACGTTAGAAAAATAATATAAATGGGTTATCTTTTCAATATCTGATCTCGCAGATTCATAGAGTGAAATGAGCATCTTCAGTATCTGAGGTGGAAAGTCCAGAAAAATAGCCGCGTGAGCGTGATCTATTATATGGATAATCATGCGTAGCCGAATTTTCGGCATACGAAAGAATTGGAATTAATAAACAACTTGGAAAATGATGATTTGAAGAATATTCGGTATGATGGGTCAGAAAAGGAAGTTAAGAGCTACACTTTGAACCAGCTATGTGTTGGGGAAATTGATACTGTGGGTGCGTATTGACCATAAAAACAGTTGTTCGATGTTTGATTCCAGGATAACGTTAAAAAAATGATATAAATGGGTTATCTATTCAAATTCTAATTTTGCAGATTTATAGAGTAAATTGAGCATTTTCATAATCTGAGGTGAAAAATCCAGAAAAATAAACGCGTGATCGTCATCTATTATATGGAAAATCATGCGTAGCCGAATTTTCGTCATACGAAAGAATTGGAAGTAATAAACAACTTGGAAAATGATGATTTGAAGAATATTCGGTCTGATGGGTCGAAAGAGGAGGTCAAGATCTACACTTCGAACCAGCTATGTGTTGGGGGAATTGATACTGTGGGGGCGTATTGACCATAAAAACAATTATTCGACGTTTGATTCCAGGATAACGTTAGAAAAATAATATAAATGGGTTATCTTCTCAAAATCTGATCTCGCAGATTCATAGAGTGAATTGAGCATCTTCATTATCTGAGGTGGAAAGTCCAGAAAAATAGACACGTGAGCGTGATCTATTATATGGAAAATCATGCGTAGCCCAATTTTCGGCATACGAAAGATTTTGGAGAGTAGGTGAGCTATGGGGGTTCTGGACCACTGGACCACTGGTCCAGAATCCCCAGAGGGTTCTAGACCACTCTTGTAGATCACTGGTCCAGAATCCCCAGAGGGTTCTAGACCACTCTTGTAGACCACTGGCCCAGAACCCCCAGAGGTTTCTAGACCACTCTTGTAGACCACTGGCCCAGAACCCCCAGAGGATGTGCCCCCACCACACTACTACTTTATTGTGCAATTGCACAATGTTATTTATTGCGATGTGATGATCGACATCGCGAATATTTGCGAGCTGATCTTGATATTTGCGGGCTTATCGACATATTCTCGATCTGATTGGATCGCTGGCATGCGATCATGTCGCGCTATCGATTTCTACACCGACGTCCTCCCAATCCATATCCTCCCACTCTGAATCCTCTATCAGGATTTTTTTCATTATCCTGACATTTTGAAGGGCATACTTGATTTTTCTGTTTTTTCTGTGGTTCAAACAGATAGTTGCAACTTTGGGTGTTACTTGTGAGAAATCAACAGATGTTATTTCATAAACAGGTAAGTTGAAACGTTCCAGCCACTCTTTTCTCTTCGAGCCCTTCACATAAACTTTTTTAGCATCGTGCAGATATTCCTTGAGTATATTTCCTAGTTCAGTGTATGGTATTTTGCCATCATTCCACGATAATCCATGCCTCTCAAACTCGAGTGAGAGATTTTTCTTTCTGTACTTGCTCGACAGCTTTTTCCAGGGATATGGTTGTTGGAACATGAACACGTATGGTTCAGAATCTTCACACAATGAGACTATGGCGAGTTCTTTGACAACGAAATCGTTGACAGGCTGCATGAAGCACTGCATATCTACTGCGTACTCCATCTCGGGAAATTATGAGCTCTCGGTGGATCGAGCTCTGAATTTATACCCTTACCCCCCACTAAACAACTTTCCTCACATCCCCACTCATTGGATTATACTCGACTATTCGGTCGTGTATGATGAGGCAATAAGCGGAAGTATTTTCTGGAAAGTTCTCTTTAGCTTCGAACTCCAAGCGAACGTCGACAGGTGCGTTCTTGAGAGATTCGTTTTGCTTCGAACAATCTAGAACAATCAATGGAATTCTCGAAATGAATTGTCCTTTATCCAGAAGAGGTTCTGAATCTTTACCATAATACGAATTCTGGAAGTTGGCATACATATCGTAGAGAACAGCATATTTGTTCTGATCAATGTCTAGATTCAGATTACCGTACGGATAATACTGAGAATTCAAGAAAAGCTTCACATTGCTGATTTTGCAATGATCAAAGAGACTCGCATTAATATCCTTCCGATTTTTCCGATTGGTTTGGAAACCGAAAATGATGAACCGCGGTTTCTCCAACTGATTCGATGTTTTCACAGTCCAGACGTGTTTCGACGTAGTGGGAAGAGTAGGATATTCGAAAAGCTCCCATGATCGAAAACTCATGGTAATGGGTTTGCCCCTTTGTAACTGACCAAGCAATCGAATTTTATGCTCATTGGAGAGCATCACATATGGCATTAGCCATTCAATTTTTGATAGCTCAATCTTCCACTCTTCCCATTTATCTGCAGCGCCTTCTTTATAAGACGATAGAAGTACTGCATTGAGATCAGTATTGGATCTTCGAAGTATTAACTCATGTTTCGTATTGACTACGATCTTGCGATAATCTTCTGCGAAACCAAGAATCATACTGAGTGGGATAAATATATCGAAGTAACCTTGATTATTAATCAAGCTTTTTTGCTCACCAACATCTATCCATCCAGTGTTCTCGGTACTCTGCCTAGGGTTGAAGGATGCGTAACCTTTCATGAGACTTGTGAGATCGACGTTTTTGCATCTATCAATCTCAATAGCATTCATCTCATACCGGATCTCTTCAAACAGATGGCAGATACCATTGTTGACGAGCTTAGTGTGTGCTAAAGCTGTACCATCTCGTTTGGTTAGTCGACCGCATATATGCAGCGAACTCTTCGATGGTAAAAGGCACAAATCCTGATGCTGGATCGATATACGGATCTCATCGCTGTTGTTGAAGTTGTTTCCGGTATATGGTTGATGAGCATGAACTTCATAGTGGGAAATACTATCATCGAACGCGATGGGCGCTTGAATGTTTAGAATGTCTTCCATTTCTCTGAAAACAGCAAAAAGAATATACAAGTTATCTTCCACCAGGGTCGACTTTGAAGCCGAGTTTTCTTAGGAACTGAGTGTTTTGCCGTGTTAACGCTCTGAGAGCTCGTTGACGACTGATGCTCGGTTGACATGCTGCACTGCTTTTATACCCTTGGCCGTGGTAGACGATACCCATTATGCAACTGATTTGATGTGTAATCTCACTGTTATAGTTTCTCCGCGAAAATTTACAGATTTTCCGTCCTGGTCAACTATTTGTATCTGAATGTAATCTATACAGTTGACGGTGATTGGTTAATATATGACTGGTGAGGGAACTTCAATAATCTTGAATCCTGGCTCCACTGCAGGAAAGAACTCGTGAATTGTATGTGCTCTCTGGCCGTTTATATACGAACCAGCTGTGATGTTACATTCAATTCTCAATGAGTTAATTTGGAGAATTTTCATAGGCAAGTCTGAACGATGAGTTTTGTCAGCCTCTAATATGCGTTGAGTAAATCCTAGCAAGCGTCCAATAGAATCTTGGGTTCTGAAATCAATCTTCTTACTACACTTGATCTCTTGATACAGCTGTAACTGCACCCACTGGAATTGCAGCTTACAAACATACAAGGCTTAACTATACATAGACTTCTACAGTTACCTGTTGAACAAGGAAGTACAGCAAAATACAAAGAACTATCTGATGCAGCGTTGAAACAAATTAGGCAAAGTTTGAAAAATGTTGATCTCATCATAATAGATGAAATATCAATGGTATCAAACATTATGTCGCTGTATATTCATTTACGTCTCACAGAAATATTCGATACTTCATCAGACGAAGATGGTTGGTTCGGAAAAAAACATATTATTGTATTTGGTGACTTGCTTCAACTTCCCCCTGTTCGTGAAGCTCCTGCCTTCATGGAATTGTCAAAAGATAAAATTATGAAGTGTGTTGGATCAATGAATGCTTTTAACCTCTGGAGATTATTCGAATATGATGAACTAACTAAAAATATGCGACAAAAAGATGATCAAGAATATTATGAAATTCTTTCAAGAATCAGATTAGGTTTTATAACAGATTCTGACATCAACTCTTTAAAATCTAGACAATTGAAATTCAAGAAGTTTGATAGCAAAGATGTAATTGAAGAGTTATGTGATTACCATGAAAATTTGCCATTTGGCACCGTATGCTTGTTACCGACTAAAAACATGTGTAAGATTTTGAACTCAACCATGTTACGTCGAATTAATTCTGAAGAAATCTGTCTCATTGCCGATGATTCTTTCAAATGCGGCAATAATAAAAAATTGCAAAAGACAGTATTGAAAAAATTAAATGAAGATGATGATAATCTCTGTGGGATTGAGAGTATCATAAAAATTAAAATTGGTTCAAGAGTTATGATACGAAGAAATATAGATGTTTCAATTGGTTTAGTAAATGGAATGATCGGAACAGTCGTTTCTGTTTCTAGAGGAAAGAGTAATAATGATATAGAAAAAGTAAGAATCGCCTTGAAATCCGGACAAAATTATATAGAGCACGATATAGAAAGACTAGAATATCAATTCATTGTTTCTGATAGAATATACGTTATAAGAAAACAATTTCCAATTTGTATAAGTTATGGAATAACTATTCATAAAAGTCAAGGTTTGAGTTTGGAAAATGCTCTTATAGAAGGTGGTAATAGTATATTCAGTCATGGACAGATGTATGTTGCGTTATCGCGCGTCACAAAAATGGAAGGTATTCATCTTATTAATTTTGATCCCACTTGTATTAAAGCAGACGAAGCTGCCATATTAGAATATAATCGGTTAAGACTGAAATTTCAACCAAAACTTGAACCTCTGGATATTATTAACCACTGTAAATACAGACATTCTAAAGTTAAAGATATCCAGTGGACTATATTCGAACGTGATCTTCTAGAAAAAGAACAGAATATCAGGCATATTATTGATGAAATCTGGAATATAACAGGATTGCCAAACACAAATCTCGTTTCTTGTTACGCAAATGCAAGTATACAAAGTTTATTCCACTGTAACAATATAAGGAGAGTGCTATTGGAATACGGCATGCCAGACAGATTGAAACAAGTTTTCAATCAATACATTTCTAAGAATGTTGTTGATATGTCAGGACTTAGATCTTTTGTTGGGAAAATTTTTGAGGATAATATTCAACAGGATGTTCCAGAATTTTTAATACAACTTTGCGATAAATCTCCAATTTTGAATGGTGTACTCGAGCACGAGTTGAAGACTTTTACAGCATGTGTCAAGTGTGATGAACCAAGTACTTTAGAAGTACAAAAGAATTATATTTTGTCTTTACATTTGCATGACGAACTTTCAAAAATAACAACTCTTCAAACTCTTATTGATGAAAATATAGGAAATTATAAAGAAATTGAAGGATCTGTATGTACTAGATGTGGTTGTTGTAAAATACAGAAGACAGAAGTAGATATTCGGGGGAACGTTTTGATTTTGCAAGTACATCTATTTAAAAATCATAATGGAATCATCTCAAAAATAAATAATCTCCGAGTAAAAGACGTGCCTAAAACTAAAATTAGAATCAATAAAAGAACATTCATTGTTAATAGTGCTATATTTCATCATAGTTATTCTGTCGATAAAGGTCATTATACAAATATGTTACGTCAAGGGAAACAATGGTTCAAAGTTAATGATTTGATAATTGAGAAAAAGTCATGGCCTAGAAATGCCAAAGATGCTTACGTATACTTCCTTGAAGAAATATAAAGATATTTTCAAAGATATTATAATTATGTTTCAATATCAACATTTTTTTTATTATAAATTAACTCTTTGACACTTTTACTTTCTTAAACTTTTAAATATTTTATTAATTATTAATTTGCATTTTGAAAATTAATTACTACATTCAATTAATAAATAAAGAATATAAAATAAAAAATAAGAATATATGAAACGTAAACAAATAGTTAGTGTAGTATTTTTCACTAGTTTAACTATCCATACGAAAAACTTTAACACGAGTTAAACTCGATAACATACTCAATGAAAAATAAAATAGAATAACATACAACTTTGAAAATAATATAAAACTGTCTTCGTTTAATCATTTTTTTAATAAAATGAAATAATGAAAAATGTGTAACAATGGATGTGATTTTTGTTTTGTATTCAATCTCTAATTACCATTTACGTTTCAGAGCAAACACAGGCAAAGTTAAGCTTATTTCACAGATAAATATACAAATTATGTTGGTCGGCGAACAAGTGAGTATAAAAATTTACTTTTCCACGATAATCAATTGGTAATTCTTAATGTTTTGATATTGAACACTTTCAGGATCGCTTCGAGCAAATGACAGCAATATATTCTAGTCCAAATCGTCGCTTGGGAGGAAGAACGTTCCATTTCAGAAACTTGCTATAAAAAGTTCCATTTCAGAAACTTTCTATAAACAGTGCCGTTTCAGATTGACAGGTATAGAAAGTGCCATTTCAGAAAAAATCTATAAAAAGTGCCATTTCGGAAAATTTCTATAAAAAGTGCCGTTTCAGGAGAAATTTTTTCCCTCGGATTTTTTCTGACTTCGGGGATGATGTCGTATGCATGTCTCTGTATGTACATGTGTGTATGTGTGTGTACACGTCTGAGAATGACAACTTGATCCCACGTCGAGACGTGATACTCTGAAAGTAAACTATTTCCATTACATATTCTCTTCATCGATGGATTTGGATGAAAATTGGTATCTATACGTTTTTGAGGTCGCTGATTACGAATCCGACCTCAGATTTGAAAAATTCGAATTAGAGCCTCTAAGATCACCTAAAAAAAATTTGAAAAGGTACTGGATTTTGATGAAAAATGATATGCATGAGTTTTTGAGCTTGCTGATCACGAATCTGGCCTCAGATTTTAAGAATCAAAATTAGAGCCTCTAAGATCACCTGACAAAAATTTGAAAAGATACTGGATTTTGATGAAAATTAGTATACGTGGGTTTTTGAGGTCACTGATTATGAATCCGGCCTTAGATTTTAAAAATTCGAATTTAGCCTCTAAGACCACCTGACAAAAATTTGAAAAGATACTGGATTTTGATGAAAATTAGTATACGTGGGTTTTTGAGGTCACTGATTATGAATCCGGCATCAAATTTTAAAAATTAAAATAAGAGCCTCTAAGATCACCTGACAAAAATTTGAAAAGATACTGGATTTTGAAGAAAATTAGTATACGTGGGTTTTTGAGGTCACTGATTACGAGTCCGACCTCAGATTTTGAAAATTCAAATTAGATCGAGCCTCTGAGATCACCTAACAAAGATTTTAAAAGACGCTGTATTTTGATGAAATTTTATATGCATGGTGTTTCGAGGTCGCTGATTACGAATCTGGCATCGAATTTTAAAAATTGAAATAAGAGCCTCTAAGATCACCTGACAAAAGTTTGAAAAGATATTGGATTATTAATAAAAATTAGTATCCATGGGTTTTTGAGGTCGCTGATTACGAATCAGGCCTCAGATTTAAAAAATTCGAATTTCGCCTCTAAGATTGCCTACCGAAAATTTGAAAAGATACTGGATTCTAATAAAAATCGGTAACCATGGATTTTTTTGAGGTCACTGATTACGAATCCGGCCTCAGATTTTAAACATTCGTATTGTCATATGGTGTTCAGAAGCTGATTCGCATGATCTACATAATAATAAGATGGATCCGTACATTTTTCTAGTCCACCTTTCTTGTTCTCGGAAACAATGATATGACAATTTATAGGTAGATTTAGTATGACGGATCGAAAGGTTGGGTCGAGGACTACATTTTCTGAGAAAAAAAATTTGAAAAATTCGATTTGTGGTGGGCGTATAGAAAATTTAAAAAAAGTTTTAACCGATGTTCCCGTACTAACCCCTTTAAAAACGTACAAGGGGTTGATTTTCGAAATTTTGTTCAAACCGATCGTTAGATGAGCTTGAGCGCTTTCATAATTCATGTTGCAAAATTTGAAAGCATTGATGCGTGGGCGTAATCTCTGTTAACGAAAATGGTGTGGTGACAATCGAAAATATTTTACCGATGTTCCTGTATTATCCTCTTTAAAAATGTACAGAGGGTTAATTCTTCAAAATTTTTTTCGAGCAGATCGTTAGAGGAGCTTGAACGCTTTCATAGTTAATGTTGGAAAATTTGGAAACATCAATGCGTGGGCGTATTCTTTGTGGAAGAAAATATGGATCTTATGGAATTCCATAAGAAAAAAATTTTGAAAAATTCAAGTTATGGTAGGCGTATGGAGAATTTAAAAAATTGTTATCGATGTCCGGATGGGACCCCTTTTAAAACATACGAAGGGTTGATTTTTTGAAAATATGTTCGAGCAGATCGATAGAGAAGCCGGGGCGCATCCTACATTCGAATCGACAAATTTGATAATATTCATGCGTGGGCGTATTCTCTGTGAAAGAAAATGGTGGGGAGATAGAAAATTTTGGTTTTTATTTAAATTATTTACCGATGATACAATTAAAAATTTCAATGTTTTCAATGGAAAGACACGAGCGAGCGATAGTGAGTGAGTGATTTTGACTAGTGAGCAATAATTTTCACAACGTTTTACTACTTCAAGTTTAACAACCACCTGTTGCAGTTTGAAATGACGAGAATTTATTATAAATCTTCAAAAATTGGATAATATCGTTTCCGTAAGATGCGAATCAGCATCTGAACACCATATGACAAAGCCAGAAAAACATACGAATTCTACTGTATTATACTGTTAACCATTGATTGACTCCCCAAAATTCCTCATATAATAATATTCATCAAGACCCAGTGTATTTTCTCGAATGGTCTATATTGGGTCTTGGAAATCTGAGGCAGGATTCGTAATCAGCGATCTCAAAAACCCATGGATTCCATTTTTTATTAAAATCCAGTATCTTTCCAAATTTTCGGTAGGCAATATTAGAGGCTAAATTCGAATTTTTAGAATCTGAGGCCGGATTCGTAATCAGCGGCCACGGAATTCCATATATACTAATTTTCAACAAAGTTCCATTTTGCTTTCTCAAAGAGAAAGCTTTGTAACGGGGTAAAAATCGACCCACCGAATCGGACTTCGGGACCTCGATTTTCGTAATCTACGGGTCGAAAAACATGGAAATCCAAAAATGTCTGTATGTATGTACGTACGTGCACTTTTTTGTCGTACGATAACTCTCGAAGGAATTGTCCGATCGTCCTGAAATTTTGCACACAGGTTAGTCGCCGCAAAATCTCGGTCGAGTTCAATTTTCAGCCAATTCCGTTGTTTATTTCTCTAGCAACCGTTGCTAACGTGTTTTTGATAAAAGCTCCGAAAATCATCATCAATGCACGATGGGTCTCCAATTCTTTCGACGACGATCGATGAGAATCGATAAGACATTCATTTTGGAACAACCATTGTTTATTCTCCTAGCAACCGTTGCTATGGAGATATAAAATTCAGCTTAAGACTGACTTTTTTTTGTCGTACTTTAATTTTCGAAGGAATGGTCCGATCGTCCTGAAATTTTGCACACAGGTCGGTCTCCGGCAGATGTGAACCGAGTTCGGTGTTCAGCAACATCCGTTGTTTGATTCCATGGCAACCGTTGCTAGCGTGTTTTCGATAAGTTCCCATATAATTCATGATAAATGATCATTTGGGTTTGTATATTTATGGGATTCTATAACAATCAAAGAGACCTTTCCCGTATAAACCATTGTTGATGTCTCTAGCAACCGGTGTTTATATCGCTTGCAACCGTAACTAGGGAATGGGAAAAGTCAGTTGGAGGTTCATTTTTGGAACTGTTGATGACTAAGAAGTAAGAACATCGAAGCTCCGACATTTACCATAGCAACCGTTGTTTACGTCCTTAGCAACCGTTACTATGGAGTGTGAAAAGTCAGTTGGAGGTCCATTTTCGGAACTGTTGATGACTAAGAAGTAATAACGTCGAAGCTCCGACATTTACCATAGCAACCGTTGTTTACGTCCTTAGCAACCGTTACTATGGAGTGGGAAAAGTCAGTTTGAAGTCCATTTTTGGAACTGTTGGTGACTAAGAAGTGAGAACATCGAAGCTCCGACATTTACCATAGCAACCATTATTTACGTCCTTAGCAACCGTTACTATGGAGTGGGAAAAGTCAGTTAGAGGTCCATTTTCGGAACTGTTGACGACTAAGAAGTAAGAACACCGAAGCTCGGATATTCACCATAGCAACCGTTACTATGGAGTGGAGGAAATGAGTTAGAGGTTCATTTTGCTTTCTCAAAGAGTGGTGATTAATGCAAGTTGAGGTTCAATTGCAATACTTTGAGAAAGCATACTGCTGAGGCACTTGGCAGCGGTTTTTTTCCAAATTTTCGTCAGGTGATCTTAGAGGCTCGATCTAATTTGAATTTTCAAAATCTAAGGCCGGATTCTTAAACAGTGACCTCAAAAACCCACGTATATTAATTTTCATCAAAATCCAGTATCTTTTCAAATTTTTGTCAGGTGATCTTAGAGGCTCTAATTTTGATTTTCAAAATTTGATGCCGGATTCGTAATCAGCGACCTCGAAATCCCATATATACCAATTTTCAACAAAATTCCATTTTTTTCCAAATTTTTGTCAGGTGATCTTAGAGGCTCTAATTTTAATTTTTAAAATTTGAGGCCAGATTCGTGATCAGCAAACTCAAAAACCCACGCATACCAATTTTCATCAAAATCCAGTACCTTTTCAAATTTTTTTTAGGTGATCTTAGAGGCTCTAATTCGAATTTTTCAAATCTGAGGTCGGATTCGTAATCAGCGACCTCAAAAACGTATAGATACCAATTTTCATCCAAATCCATCGATGAAGAGAATATGTAATGGAAATAGTTTACTTTCAGAGTATCACGTCTCGACGTGGGATCAAGTTGTCATTCTCAGACGTGTACACACACATACACACATGTACATACAGAGACATGCATACGACATCATCCCCGAAGTCAGAAAAAAATTTCTCCTGAAACGGCACTTTTTATAGAAATTTTCCGAAATGGCACTTTTTATAGATTTTTTCTGAAATGGCACTTTCTATACCTGTCAATCTGAAACGGCACTGTTTATAGAAAGTTTCTGAAATGGAACTTTTTATAGCAAGTTTCTGAAATGGAACGTTCTTCCTCCCAAGCGACGAAATGAAGTGATCAGAGTTACAATAAATGATACTGGCTTCTGTTGAAAAAACCGTTAAATATCCTCTGAAGCTGCAACGTTTGTTTCTACTACAGAAAATAGTGATAAATAATCTTGACTAATTATTTTCTATGAATAAATGGATGAAGAAAAGTTATTGATTGACCTTTTCATTTGAAAAATTAAAACTACGATATATATATATATATATATATATATATTGAGTTATTATTAATTAAAAAAAATATATATTCTCGGCACTTTTGCCCCGGGTACAGAGCACTGAGCATAGCATTTCAATGCCGGATATATATTATATATATACCATCAATGTTGAAAAAATTGCTGTGAATGAGATGCCCAGGGATAATGTGGAATTAGGATAATGGTTGCAGGAGCTTTGGAAGCAAAAATAAGAAAAGTTGAAAGATTTTTATGAGAATATGAGATTTCCAGGAAAAATCTTACCTATATCTGGGAAAGTAACGAAATCTTAAAAAAACTTACCTTTGAAAAAGGTATACATTGACGACAAGTATGTTCCTACCTATCCATTGATCCGATGTTTGATTTCGGTTTTTAATTCTTTTTTTTTTTAATTGAAAGAACTATAAAAATGTCTCTCTAATCACAGTCAATTAAAATATGTATTCATGGGTATATTTTTCATATATAAAATTATGATTCATTAAAACTCATATTGACAATAACGCCACGAGAAAGTACTGAAATCTAACATTCAATGACAAGTATTATTGGAATGTATTTCATGGGCTTTTCAATTAAACTAACAATAGTTTATTTTATCATTAATGGCACAAGAAAGTACTGAAATCTATAACATTGAATGCCAAGTATCTAACTATTATGATTATTCTACTGCAGAATGAATACTTATTTAATTGCTGTAGCTGTTATCAAATGTCAAAACACTCCCGATCAATTTACTAACGTTAAGATTGGAAAGTAGTGAAATCACAAATCTATGACAAGTGTAATTAATTATAGTACTATAGTATAAAAATTATAAATGGTTGAAATGAACTGAAATACTCGACGTAATCAATTTCATTTTTCATAGTATGATTGTATATATTATGGAACTAGTGCATAAACTTGTAATATAAAACAATTTCCATCCTTCAAACATGTCTTAAACATCCCTTGGTAAAATCTTTAGTTTTATGTTCATCGTTCTCATCGAGTATTTTCACCTCTATTGAAGAACATCTAGAACTCATTCTAGTAACAGAATATTATTTTTTCCAAAAATTTTCAAAACAGTATATTCTAACTATGAACACCTTTATCTCTGATTTGCAAGAACATTCACCGAGAGATCGATATTCCTTAGATATTATTTTGATATACAGCCTCGTGAAAACACAATGAGTTTTATCGAAACTTGAGTCAATAGTAATTTGAGCGAGAAAACTTATCCGGATTTTTTATATATTGTAAGTTTACATATACAAAATAGCATTTTCAGGATAGAGGGTTAACTTTTATTGGCATGTAAAGTGGAAATAAAATACAAATACACTGCCCATCGAGAAACTGTGAAACAACGGGCCCGTGGCAAGTATGCGTTTGTTAATTCCATTGACTGAAAAAAATGGAAAAAAGAAGTAAAACAAAATAAATACATTTCAATTGAAGAATGAAAATAATATCATGATGTAGAATTGTAACATTCAAACGTTAAGAATTGTAACGTAAAAAGTTTCATTCATGTAGTTATCATTGGGATTTGAGATTCTAGTGAAAATCGTTACTTGTACTATGAGAAAGATAATTTCGATTATGGAGTATTTTATTCGATTTAAAATTATTATAAATTTAATACTGAACCCTTCCAAAGTGTACATACTAGTTCTTTAACTGCTTGACACAGAATTGTTATTTTAGTACTTTCTATCTCAACATTGGTAGATGTATTTGAAATGTATTTAACTACTTGACATAGATTTTGGATTTCAGTACATTCTATCTAGTACGGGGCGCATCTGTCAAAAATTGGTCGACCTCTGTCATTTCATACCCCCTCTCTGAAAATTTTTTTATTCTCTTCGGAAAATGATTTAGAATGATATGAAAGATACGTGGACAAATGAAAAGTATGGCTTCATATTTTTATTTTCGAAAAAGTGCATTTTTGTATTTTGATTTTGAGATAGTATGAAAACTATCAATCCTAGAGTAAAATGCAAGAGGAAAAAAAGTTTCCTTATTAAATTTTGCATAAGGATTAAGTATTCCGAAACATTAATTTTGAATATTGTTATTGCAAAATAGGTGGAAAGGGAAAAGTGTCCCAAAAAAAAGTCAATTTTTTGTGATTTTTTTTCAAGTTTTCAAATCATACCTACGATAATGAAAATTTTATTCAAAGTACCTTATACAGTATTAAAAATACAAAAAAAATTTCATCTCGATATCTCTGATAGTTTTTCCACAAAAGATTCTTAAAGTTAGCTATTTTAAAAACGTTGAAAACTGTAAAAGGGTATTTTATTAGCCTTTCAGAAACCTGCCAATTTTTTTACGTACTCTTATAGATACTAACTATCGATCCCCCGCCGAAAAATTTCAATTGATCAATTTTAACAACTTTTATGATTTTTTGAAAATTTTTTTTCAAAAATTTTTTCGAAAAAAATGCAACTGCGACGCGGTTTTTCTATCCATTCGAAATTCAAAAGTTGCATATGATAGAAGAGAAACAGACGCTCATTTTGAGTTTTCATTTACTCAGATCTGATTTGTGAATCCCGAGATATAGAGGTTTTTAGTCGAGGTAACTTTCCGGCAAAAGTATACGCAGTAGAATAAAAATTGAAACGGTTTCTGGTAGCTTGAACATTGTTTCACTTGAGTATCAATTATTATGTACGTGAGTAATGTTCTTCATACTTAAAAGTCGGGCGGAAGGTTGGTGGAAATCATTGAAACGCAGCGCTCTCGGTGCAGAGTCAGTGGCGGGCAGTGGAGGGGGTAGGGAAAACGACGCGACGAAAAGTCGAACGCTCAGGATCAAAATGAACGTTTGATTTTTTACCGACAATATCTCAGCTTCTATCATAGATAATTTGATGATTCTTTTTTTAATTTCATAGAGAAAGTAATAAGATGATAAAATATGTAGGTTATAGTACCGTAAAAATCATTGGTGACGATCTGTATATGAAAAATATAATAATTAACGTTTGTGAAGCCGTTCAAATCATATTTTTCAATTTTCATTATAAAAATATACCTCAAGCTGACTAATACATTCAACAAAAATGTTTTTCAATTTATATTGATTGATAAGTATCTTTTGGGAATGTTTTGAATAAGACAACACAGTTAAATGTTCTATGATAAAACGTTTATTTAACATTAAATTTACAAATTACATAAACTTATATTCTAAATACATATATCTCAAATGTAATCCATTGTCGTTGTCTTATATTGTTAACAATTATTCATTAAAACCACGGAAACAGTAGTTAAATAATTGTTAGCTTCTGTTTCCGTGGTTTTAATGAATAATTTTCAACAATGTAAGACAACAACAATGGATTACATTCAATTACATTCAATATATATGTATTTAGAATAATAAATAATTGTTAACTACTCAATTGTAAATGTAATGTTAAATAAACGTCTTATCATAGAACATTTAACTGTGTTGTCTTATTCAAAACATTCCCAAAAGATATTTATCAATCAATATAAATTGAAAAACATTTTTGTTGAATGTATTAGTCAGCTTGAGGTATATTTTTATAATGAAAATTGAAAAATATGATTTGAACGGCTTCACAAACGTTAATTATTATATTTTTCATATACAGATCGTCACCAATGATTTTTACGGTACTATAACCTACATATTTTATCATCTTATTACTTTCTCTATGAAATTAAAAAAAGAATCATCAAATTATCTATGATAGAAGCTGAGATATTGTCGGTAAAAAATCAAACGTTCATTTTGATCCTGAGCGTTCGACTTTTCGTCGCGTCGTTTTCCCTACCCCCTCCACTGCCCGCCACTGACTCTGCACCGAGAGCGCTGCGTTTCAATGATTTCCACCAACCTTCCGCCCGACTTTTAAGTATGAAGAACATTACTCACGTACATAATAATTGATACTCAAGTGAAACAATGTTCAAGCTACCAGAAACCGTTTCAATTTTTATTCTACTGCGTATACTTTTGCCGGAAAGTTACCTCGACTAAAAACCTCTATATCTCGGGATTCACAAATCAGATCTGAGTAAATGAAAACTCAAAATGAGCGTCTGTTTCTCTTCTATCATATGCAACTTTTGAATTTCGAATGGATAGAAAAACCGCGTCGCAGTTGCATTTTTTTCGAAAAAATTTTTGAAAAAAAATTTTCAAAAAATCATAAAAGTTGTTAAAATTGATCAATTGAAATTTTTCGGCGGGGGATCGATAGTTAGTATCTATAAGAGTACGTAAAAAAATTGGCAGGTTTCTGAAAGGCTAATAAAATACCCTTTTACAGTTTTCAACGTTTTTAAAATAGCTAACTTTAAGAATCTTTTGTGGAAAAACTATCAGAGATATCGAGATGAAATTTTTTTTGTATTTTTAATACTGTATAAGGTACTTTGAATAAAATTTTCATTATCGTAGGTATGATTTGAAAACTTGAAAAAAAATCACAAAAAATTGACTTTTTTTTTGGGACACTTTTCCCTTTCCACCTATTTTGCAATAACAATATTCAAAATTAATGTTTCGGAATACTTAATCCTTATGCAAAATTTAATAAGGAAACTTTTTTTCCTCTTGCATTTTACTCTAGGATTGATAGTTTTCATACTATCTCAAAATCAAAATACAAAAATGCACTTTTTCGAAAATAAAAATATGAAGCCATACTTTTCATTTGTCCACGTATTTTTTATATCATTCTAAATCATCTTCCGAAGAGAATAAAAAAATTTCCAGAGAGGGGTATGAAATAACATACCTAAAACAGATGCGCCCCGTGCTAATCCGAACATGAGTGAATTTATATGGAGTGTATTGACATTTGATAACAGATCGTGCAACAATCGCTTTAGGGTGTACTTTGAAAAAATACTATTTCTGTATAGGCTATCCACACTGTTGGATACTTGTCAGTTGATGTTAGATTTCGCTACTTTCTCATGTTATCATTGAAATAATATACTGGAACATATAACGATCGTGTGTTGGTAAAGATGTCTATTGAAGTGATACATCTGTATTTTCAAAAATATTTTAGATTTGAATCATATTATTATTTTACATGCATTTGGATGGACTGAGATTTAACAGTCATTTTCAAAGTTCTATTTACGTAACAAAATTTAGTCGCATAAGAATTTATTCAACAACGAACTATAGGGATACGGAACATACTTGTCGTCCACGTATACCTTTTTCAAAGGTCCATTTTTTACTATGACGAAGAAAAATTGCTCTGGGTGTATTATATTTGATTTCAACCATTTATAATTTTTCTACTCAACTTCTACAAAATTATATGAGTTAAGTACTTGACATGGATTTGTGATTTCAGTACTTTCTTATCTTAACATTAGCAAATTGATATTGAGGTTATTAGTTCGAAGTCCGTAACAGAGAAGCATGAGGTAGATATATTCCACTATTTCTTCTCTTCTGAAAGCAATCCCTACTGGGATATAATTATTTCTTTTTTTATAAAAAAATTTAGTCGCATAAGAATTTATTCAACAACGAACATATACTTGTCGTCAACGTATACCTTTTTCAAAGGTAAATGTTTTTAGGGCTAATCACACTACTTGTCAGTTGGTGCTAGATTTTGCTACTTTCTCGTGTCATCGTTTACAAAATGAACTGGAATATATGAAAAAGCCATGAAAGTGATACATCTATATATTTACAAAAAATAGCATATTAGTTCAAATCCGTAACAGAGAAACATAAGCCAAAGAAAAAGAGTCATATTATCACTTTCTCACGTACATTTGATAGATTTTACTTGACATATAATTGATTGAGAGTGTAATTTGCAAAAATATTTGTTTGGTGGTAGGATAATCATACCAGTTGAATACTTGGCATCAGATTCTAGATTTCATTACTTTCTTGGGTCATAATTGACAAAATGAACTGGAATATATAACGATAGTGTATTGGTAAAAATGTCTATTGAAGTTATATTTTCAAATGATATATTCGATTTAAATCATATCATTCTCTTACATACACTTGAATAGACTAAGATCAAACAAACATTTTCAAATTTCTTTTTTTAAAAAAAAATTTAGTCGCATAAGAATTTATTCAACAACGAACTATGGGATACGGAACCTCCTAGTCGTCAACGTATACCTTTTCCAAAGGTAAATATTTTTCTATGAGAAATAAAAATGCAAATGTTGTATTTTATTTCCACCATTTATACAATTTTTGAGTTTAACCTCTTCAAAATTATATTAGTACTTGACATAAATTTGTGATTCGAGTTATTTTCCATCTTAACATTAGTAACTACAAGAATTAAGTGTAATTTGAAAATATTCATTCTATTGTTGGATAACCATACTAGTTGGATAATGCTTGATATTACTGTATATTAAATAAACCAGTTTGACATCCGTAGCAAAGCAACATGAAGCAGAAAGAAGGCTTCATATTCTGTAATTATTATTCTATATGTATTTAAATAGAAAAAGAACTAAAAGACATCTTGCAATTTTTTCCTCATTCAAAAAAATTTAGTGAGCATTTATATGTTTACAAAAAAATATAATTAATTCTACCTAAAAACAGTTAGTCGATTGAAAATTTATCCAACAACGAACCACAGGATAAGGAATATCTTGTCGTTAAGTATATCTTTTTCAAAGGTGAATTTTTACTATGAAGAATAAAATTGCTTATGCGATCTGATGTACTGGCATAATTTTCTGACCATATTAACCCATTAAGGGCCATGGTCAGACCAGCGGAGATATCATAACACTAATTATTGGATCACGTACTTTTTTGAAAAAAAAATACCCGTGTTTTTTCTTTTTCATTTCCATTGTTCAAACAATAATTATTTAAACAAATTGCACCCAGAGTCGTAAATTCGAGAAAGTAATGGTGTCAAGCGATTCTACATAAAAAACCAAGATGAAAACCGCTGCCAAGTGCCTTAGCAGTATGCTTTCTCAAAGAGGTTTCAATATCACCCACAAACGCTTCCCAAACCTGTATTTTCACCTTTCCACTACCGTAGATACTATCATCTATTTTTCAAAAATTACAAAAAAATTATTTAATCAATTTAATTCGTATCTTTGTGACTGTGTAAAGTGTCGTTCTTTTTCAATTGGCCAAACTATGTTGCGAGTGTTGATGTCTGCCCGGGCTCTCTTATTATTTGATCAAATGCAACAAAGCAAACGGTTCTAGGTTCTACACGATGCGAGACATTTGGACCTGCATAATTTTTCGATCAATTCATCTTGTGACTGTCATACGGTTTAATGGCGGTCAAAATCGATCCGCCCTGCTCTTAAGTCCGTATTTAACACACTTGAAGACTCATTTTGATCATTTTCGACGGCTGAGGTTGGAAATGATCAATTCAAAATCTATTTTGATCATTTTCGACGGCAAAAGACAGCAAATTTTCCCAATTTTCTCTATAGTACGTTGAAAATACTGGAAAGGAAACTTACATCAATTTTTTTCCCCATTAGCAACGGTTGCTAGGGCGGTGAACAACGGTTGCTAAGGAGCTAATTGGGAAGATTTTGTGTCCTTTGCCGTCGAAAATGATGGAAATAGATCTGAAATTAATAATTTTCAACCTTCATAACGGTTGCTGGGGAAGTAAACAATGGTTGCTATGAAGAAAATAGAACAATTCAGTGTCCTTGGCCATCGAAAGTGACTTAAAACTGATTTTCCGGCTTGCCCCAATGAGCACTCATAAGGATTTGTGAGAAAACACGTTAGAAACGGTTTCTAAAGAAATAACCAACGGATTTTGCTGAAAATTGAACTCGTGATAGATCTTGCCAGAACTAACCGGTGTGCGAAATTTCAACAAGATCGGACGATTCCTTCGAAAGTTATCCTAGACAAAAGAAACGAAAAATTTTACACCTTAGCAACGGTTGCTAGAGAAATAAACAACAGATTTTGCTGAAAATTGATCTCGGCCGAGATTTTGCCACGACTAACCTGTGTGCAAAATTTCAAGACGATCGGACCATTCCTTCCAGAGTTATCGTGGACGAAAAAAAAACGGGACGCAACACACACACACACACACACACACTTTTGGATTTCCATATTTTTCGACCCGTAGATTACGAAAATCGAGGTCCCGAGGTCCGATTCGGTGAGTCGATTTTTGCCCCATTACAAAGCTTTTTCTTTGAGAAAGCAAAAGTGAGATACATTTTTTTAATTTGAGGCTTATTTTTCTGGCAATCGCGTTATAAACAATTGGAATTCAGTAAAACCGAGAAAAAGTGGCTTCGGCCCATGCTTACGCTATCAACATGGGATGAAAACTGATTGCGGGATCGCGTGCTTTTTTGAAAAAAAAATACCCCTATTTTCTTTTTTTTTAAAATTCAATTCAATGTTTATACAATAATTATTTAAACAAATTGCACCCGAAGTGAATCGACTTCCCTGATATGACTGGATTCCATTTGTCCATAACGTGATTGTAAGAGACATGAACCTCGAATCGCAAAAATGTATTCTTACTTTTCTTCTTGGTTTTTCTTCTAGAATACTAAATAAAACTAAAACGAAAAAATATTGCTTTGATAATATATTTCTGATGGAAGAGTAGCAAACCTTTAAAGAAACGTACAACTAGTTCACGAGTAAAGAATGGTTTTAGGGGAGGTATTATATTAGATGGATACCAGAGCTACCTAATCGGGTCATGTTTAAATACAGAAATGCATTTATATTAGCCTTTTTAAGATCAAGTACGTTTCAACCTTCGTCAGAAAGTTGTTCATATTATTGGAACTTCGAATCTGTAAAGATATCAGGGTTCTAAAGCGAACGCATGGCTTGGCAATTGTAACAATATGTTCCATAGATCCAACTTTACTTTCTGCCCGTGTTAGGCTCATTGGCAAACTGATTCTGACGTACGACTTAGGTCCGTCTTAATCTAATAGTTAACAGCGGTCATATTACTTCTGGTTCACGGAACATAATTCAAAAAAATGTGCTCCTATATAGAATGACCATATTGGAGACCGGGATTGACCGTGAAGTTGGATTGGTGTAATGTCCAAGCTCCCTTCTATAGACGGTAGAACGCCGATTCTCTTGCGAGAGAGCACCGCGCTATACCTTATACACGCGCGACTCCACGCCTCGCCATCTACAGGCGCGCCATCGTACTTGGTCGGTTACTCGAAAATGAGCTCATACTCGTCCATTGTATAAAGCACATTGAAAGTTGAATCGAATCTTACTGTAATTGCATTGAGAAAAAGAATGTTATTATATGATCATTCCATTTTATATAAACACGGAAAAAAATGTTGAAAAAACTAATAAAAATAATTTAAATTAAAGTTTGTCGAATTCAAAATGTATAAAATAATATTATATTCATCTAAAATAATTTGTTAGCATGTCTGATAAAACTGCTATAAACATATTTCTCCTAAGGCTACCACCGCATATGTATTTGCGTATATATGTTGCCTACCAGCTGTTTACTACGACGATATACATATATACGGAAGCATATATATATATATATATATATCTCACCACTGGACACCACTGGCGCTCGCTCGCTCGCTCGCTTGTATATCTAGAATAAAATCACTAATGAAAAATACTTTTTTTTTTCCTTCCAGGGGTGATGAAAAATACTTGAAAAGTCATTTTTGTAAGAACTTTTTCATACCGGTATACTGTCTATTCTTTCTAAATTGGTATTGCACTGATTGTGTAATCTAAAAAAGATAATTACATTGAGAGTTCTTCGTTTTTTTGTAATCAGCTAAAATATGGAGCTGTCTCTTGCACCAGCAGCGTGTGACAAACATTACAAAGTCTTGATGGCTTTCGCTTTGGTACACTTTTCACAATATTATTCAGGCACGACTGACTAACAGAGAACAATAAAAATTAGGAAGTGTAACAATAACAAAAATAAAATCCAATTTTCTTATTTAAATAAGTGTTTGTAATTCAATTAAATCAGAGTATGTACATTCAAAAGCTTTGATTTTTCAAACTCCATTTGACTTAATTTAGTACAGTCTCATAATTACAAATGCTTGACAATTACCCTCTTTTAGCACTTGACTCTGTTAAATGTAACCAGGGTTAACGTTTACTTTTATACACTATCAAGTTGTTCTTTTTTTATACTCCTATCGAGTTACATATATACTCTTTTTTCATCAAAATTTTTACAAATCTGTACAGGTTTGAAAAATTTTTGAACTATGTTCCTCATAGCAGCCTGTAACCCTTAGCACATCACATTGGATAATAAGATTTAGTTGACGAATAAAATCACTAATGAAAAATACTTGAAAAGTCATTTTTGTAAGAACCTTTGCATACCGGTATACTATCTATTCTCTCTAAATTGGTATTGCACTGATTGTGTAATCTAAAAAAGATAATTACATTGAGAGTTCTTCGTTTTTTTGTAATCAGCTAAAATATGGAGCTGTCTCTTGCACCAGCAGCGTGTGACAAACATTACAAAGTCTTGATGGCTTTCGCTTTGGTACACTTTTCACAATATTTTTCAGGCACGACTGACTAACAGAGAACAATAAAAATTAGGAAGTGTAACAATAACAAAAATGAAATCCAATTTTCTCATTTAAATAAGTGTTTGTAATTCAATTAAATCAGAGTATGTACATACATTCAAAAGCTTTAATTTTTCAAACTCCATTTAACTTAATTTAGTACAGTCTCATATTTACAAATGCTTGACAATTACCCTCTTTTAGCACTTGACTCTGTTAAATGTAACCAGGGTTAACGTTTACATTTATACACTATCAAGTTCTTCTTTTTTTAAACTTCTATCGAGTTACAGATATACTCTTTTTTCATCAAAATTTTTACAAATCTGTACAGGTTTGAAAAATTTTTGAACTATGTTCCTCATAGCAGCCTGTAACCCCTTAGCACATCACATTGGATAATAAGATTTAGTTGACGAATAAAATCACTAATGAAAAATACTTGAAAAGTCATTTTTGTAAGAACCTTTGCATACCGGTATACTATCTATTCTCTCTAAATTGGTATTGCACTGATTGTGTAATCTAAGAAAGAGAATTACATTGAGAGTTCTTTGTTTTTTTGTAATCAGCTAAAATATGGAGCTGTCTCTTGCACCAGCAGCGTGTGACAAACATTACAAAGTCTTGATGGCCTCGCTTTGGTACACTTTTCACAATATTTTTCAGGCACGACTGACAGAAGATTTGACTGCAATGTCTACAATTTTGCTGTTGATCGATTCAGCATCTTCATTGTACATGAAAAAATTTGAAACATGTCAGACGTTGAATCTTGCATAATTTGTAACCTTAAATTACCATTAAGTTATGATTTCCTACCATGATTGATGACTGGACTTCGATTTTTGAATGTAGGTTGGCCCAATATTCCAGGTGACTCGTAGTTACTTATTAGTACATTATTAGTATCTACTTGGGCTTTGTTAACAATATCAGTCTCGTTGCCCCTACTTTGATAAGTCAGAGTTTCTTCTAGTTCTACACTAATTTGAGTTTTACAAAGCGCATCACAGATATCTGAACAAATTTCTGTGGAATCATTATCATACCTTTCAGATTGAGTATACGTGCCGATGATAGGCTGCTCATGCTCAGATATAAAGGCACGGATGCCACTGAGCATCGTCATGATGTTCCTACTGAATAATAGTTCTTCCAGATAAATCTTTAGTTGGAAACACTAATGGCAATAAACCAGCTATATCACAGTTGGTCTTTATCGAATTTGGCTGCCAAGAGTCTAATCACATTAAGAGTTCTTCGTTTCTTTGTAATCAGCTAAAATATGGAGCTGTGTCTCTTGCACCAGCAGCGTGTGACAAATATTACAAAGTCTTGATGGCTTTCGCTTTGGTACACTTTTCACAATATTTTTCAGGCACGACTGACAGAAGATTTGACTGCAATGTCTACAATTTTGCTGTTGGTCATGAATTAAACTGCTTGTTGTACAACTGTTCCTCTTTTTCTTTGTATTCCTGTAATTCATCTTCTGTTGTTCTTAGATTTTCTTTCAATCCTTTTATTCATTCTTCTAATGGCACAACCAAAGAATGTAATGATTAAGCATCTTCATCTGTCTGTAAACAAGATTTTAAGTATATCCAACCAACATTTAACAAGAAAAAATTTATCTGAGTTAATAATGAACTTTTAACATACATACCGTTTACTCTTTGAAGAACTATCATCCATTTCTGAATGAAGAGATACGAGTCAGCACCTAACTAAGATGCAACTTTTTTTTGCTAATCTTCAAGTTTGCCCAACAATATTCAGGTGACGTAGGTGGTAGACGGGGGAGATAATATATACTGATGATTTTAATCGAGCAGATCTCACTGTTCACAGCTGAGCTCAGCTCGAGAGCGTGCATGCGCAGTCGGGCGCAGTGCAGTAGCAGTTCAGTTGCATCAATATACATATATGTATGTTGGACGTAATTGGACGTAATATACTCTACGCTGAGGAGTGACTTGCGCTGGGCTGTGAACCAGTCGGGCGTAATATACGTCACATGTGGAAGTGTGTAAAAATTTTGAGGAGCTCTGGGCACTTCGTCTGCTAGTCGACTCAAACTCCTAGTCTCAAATATAACTAAAGCTATTTCGATTAAACTTTTCTGACAAAAGTAATCGCAAGTGACCGTAGTTCTTGCTTATAACTGTTGCAAGACTGCGGGACAGCGGTAAAAGAAAAATAATTAAAAAAGTGAGGTTGAACACGAAATTGGGCTGTATATAATGGCTAGTCGCGTCCCCTCGTGCGCTTGCTGCGCATACTTGTCGTCGGTGGCGCTGACGCGCCACCTGATACTAGTAAAATGATGAACATTATTTTACTAGGATCTCAAATTACAATGTAGAAACTACATTAATGTTAGATGCATACTTGCCACGGGCCCATTGTTTTACAGTTTATAATGAGATACATTCAACATACAGGATTTTTAGATACAAATTTGCTCTACATACACTTCACTTGCCACTTTGATTTCGATAACCAGAATAATGCTGTTCAAATAACAAAATTATTAGAAAAAAACGCGTAGAAAATATTTTCCGGTAATTTATTTTCATGTGGAATAACAAAAAAAAAATAATTTTCATTACTTGAATGTGTCCTCGATTCACATTGAGATACAACGCTTCTATGATAAAACGTCCAGGGTCTATTCGAGTGTAAGCTTATACATAATTTTTTTTTGTCATTTACAAATAAATATATAAATTTAAAAAATGATAAAAAATGATTTCTTATGATTATTTTTGTTGGACTAGAAAAATACATTCCAAATAAAGACCCATCTCGCCACAATCAGAAAACCGAGAGTGAGTTCTGAAAAAAGAGTTGATGAAAATCAAACTGAAACTGCTATTGTTTCAAGACATGACAAATCTAAATATGATTCAATAGAAAATTTTGAGTCAGAAATAATAACAACTATTTCTTATCTCTGATTTTCAATATATACACCGAGAGATAGATCTAGTTTATATGTGAAGAATCAATTTCTGTTAAAAAGTCAGATTAGAAGAAAACAAGTGTACTGCCCATTGATAAACTACAAAACAATGGGCCCGTGGCAAGTATGCATCTAACATTAATGTAGTTTCTACATTGTAATTTGAGATCCTAGTAAAATAATGTTCATCATTTTACTAGTATTTTATATTACACGTTTATGCACTAGTTCCATAATATATACAATCATACTATAAAAAATGAAATTGATTACGTCGAGTATTTCAGTTCATTTCAACCATTTATAATTTTTATACTATAGTACTATAATTAATTACACTTGTCATAGATTTGTGATTTCACTACTTTCCAATCTTAACGTTAGTAAATTGATCGGGAGTGTTTTGACATTTGATAACAGCTACAGCAATTAAATAAGTATTCATTCTGCAGTAGAATAATCATAATAGTTAGATACTTGGCATTCAATGTTATAGATTTCAGTACTTTCTTGTGCCATTAATGATAAAATAAACTATTGTTAGTTTAATTGAAAAGCCCATGAAATACATTCCAATAATACTTGTCATTGAATGTTAGATTTCAGTACTTTCTCGTGGCGTTATTGTCAATATGAGTTTTAATGAATCATAATTTTATATATGAAAAATATACCCATGAATACATATTTTAATTGACTGTGATTAGAGAGACATTTTTATAGTTCTTTCAATTAAAAAAAAAAGAATTAAAAACCGAAATCAAACATCGGATCAATGGATAGGTAGGAACATACTTGTCGTCAATGTATACCTTTTTCAAAGGTAAGTTTTTTTTAAGATTTGGTATACATGGGTTTTCGAGGTCGCTGATTACAAATCCGGCCTCGGATTTCAAAAATTCAAATTAGATCAAGCCTCTAAGATCACCTGACGAGAATTTGAAAAAAAATTTAATTTTGATGAAATTTGGTATACATGGGTTTTTAAGGTCACTGATTACGAATCCGGCCTCAGATTTAAAACATTCGAATCATAGCCTCTATGATTGGTGAACGAAAATTTGAAAAGATACTGGATTTGAATAAAACTTGGTATACATGGGTTTCTATGATCGCTGATTATGAATCCGGCCTCAGATTTTTAAACTTCAAATTAGATTGAACCTGCAAGATTGCCGACCGAAAATTTGCAAAGATAATGGAATCTAATGGAACTTGGTATACATGGGTTTTTTAGGTCGCTGATTACACATAAAGCTTCAGATTGAAATAAGCCTAAATCTTCAACATCGTCGACCGTAACAAGGAAACATCCTTTTTGAAGGTTACCCAAATAAAAAACAATCTCATATTTGACTTTATAGAAAAAACCGTTTTAAGTGTGATTACATTCTTCTAGTTTTCGCGCGTTTAGAGTTAATACATGCATTTGTGAGTGTATATTCTCTATTATAATTATATTCATATACAATATTGTATATGACATACATTATGTCATATTCATATACATATGACAGCGAGCAATGATCTCTCGCTCGCTGTCGCTCACTCGAGTCGTTCGAGTGGATTTTAATTAGAAAATCTACAAAACATTCTATAATCTTCAATATTCAATTCAGTTTTGATAAGTTATACTTTTAAATTATTGTAAATAGATATAAATCGACATCATGGTGCTTATAAATTATAGCCCTCGATCTTCTCTTTCGTTCCATCACGCCACATGTTCTTCAAATCGTCATTTTCTGAGTTGTTTATCAGACAGAAAATTGGAAAAAACCGCTGCCAAGTGCCTCAGCAGTATGCTTTCTCAAAGTATTGCAATTGAACCTCAATTTGCATTAATCACCACTCTTCGAGAAAGCAAAATGAACCTTTAACTTATTTCCTCCACTCCATAGTAACGGTTGCTATGGTAAATATCCGAGCTTCGGTGTTCTTACTTCTTAGTCGTCAACAGTTCCGAAAATGGACCTCTAACTGACTTTTCCCACTCCATAGTAACGGTTGCTAAGGACGTAAACAACGGTTGCTATGGTAAATGTCGGAGCTTCGACGTTATTACTTCTTAGTCATCAAACAGTTCCGAAAATGGACCTCCAACTGACTTTTCCCACTCCATAATAACGGTTGCTAAGGACGTAAACAACGGTTGCAATGGTAGTTTGTAAAAAGTTATACTTTTAAATTATTGTAAATAGATATAAATCGACATCATGGTGCTTATAAATTATAGCCCTCGATCTTCTCTTTCGTTCCATCACGCCACATGTTCTTCAAATCGTCATTTTCTGAGTTGTTTATCAGACAGAAAATTGGAAAAAAATGCTTTTCGGCAACGCGGCAAGTTTTCTATGGCATATATTACGCCCCCACGTCTATTTTTCCGGATTTTTCACCTCAGATTATGAAAATGCTCATTTTACTCTATAAATCTGCAAGATCAGATTTTCAATAGATAACCCATTTATATTATTTTTTTTAACGTTATCCTGGAATCAAACGTCGAATAATTGTCTTTATGGCCATTACGCCCCCACAGTATCAATTTTTCGAACACATAGCCAGTTCAAATTGTAGTTTTTGACCTCCTCTTTTGACCCATCATACCGATTTTTTTTCAAATCATCATTTTCCAAGTTGTTTATCACTTTCAATTCGTTTGTATGACGAAAATTCGGCTATGCATAATTTTCTATTATATTGTATTTATCTGAAAGCATAAAAATCGCAAAGTAAACTACCAATTTTCAATTACATACTTTACGCCCACGCATCAATATTTTTGATTTTTTCACGATGAATAATTGAAGCGCTAAATGAGCTCTATCGATACCTCAGATCAGAATGTTCATCACGACGCTGTTTCATAGATATTTTCAACGGTTTATGCGGCACAACTTGATAAAAGTCAGTTTTTTTCCATATTTCACGCCCACGCATAATTTTTTCCAAAATTTCCACCATAGGATAGGAAAGATTTTCGATTGATCTATAAATCGGTGAAACTCAAATTTGCACCATACAACTATTCCACAGTTTTGCTGTCTCAAAGAGAAAGCTTTGTAACGGGGTAAAAATCGACCCACCGAATCGGACTTCGGGACCTCGATTTTCGTAATCTACGGGTCGAAAAACATGGAAATCCAAAAATGTCTGTATGTATGTACGTACGTACGTGCACTTTTTTTGTCGTACGATAACTCTCGAAGGAATTGTCCGATCGTCCTGAAATTTTGCACACAGGTTAGTCGCCGCAAAATCTCGGTCGAGTTCAATTTTCAGCCAATTCCGTTGTTTATTTCTCTAGCAACCGTTGCTAACGTGTTTTTGATAAAAGCTCCGAAAATCATCATCAATGCACGATGGGTCTCCAATTCTTTCGACGATCGATGAGAATCGATAAGACATTCATTTTGGACCAACCATTGTTTATTCTCCTAGCAACCGTTGCTATGGAGATACAAAATTCAGCTTCAGATGACTTTTTTTTGTCGTACGTTAATTTTCGAAGGAGTGGTCCGATCGTCCTGAAATTTTGCACACAGGTCGGTCTCCGGCAGATGTGAACCGAGTTCGGTGTTCAGCAACATCCGTTGTTTGATTCCATGGCAACCGTTGCTAGCGTGTTTTCGATAAGTTCCCATATAATTCATGATAAATGATCATTTGGGTTTGTATATTTATGGGATTCTATAACAATCAAAGAGACTTTTCCCGTATAAACCATTGTTGATGTCTCTAGCAACCGGTGTTTATATCGCTTGCAACCGTAAATAGGGAATGGGAAAAGTCAGTTGGAGGTTCATTTTTGGAACTGTTGATGACTAAGAAGTAAGAACATCGAAGCTCCGACATTTACCATAGCAACCGTTGTTTACGGCCTTAGCAACCGTTACTATGGAGTGTGAAAAGTCAGTTGGAGGTCCATTTTCGGAACTGTTGATGACTAAGAAGTAATAACGTCGAAGCTCCGACATTAACCATAGCAACCGTTGTTTACGTTCTTAGCAACCATTACTACGGAGTGGGAAAAGTCAGTTTGAAGTCCATTTTTGGAACTGTTGGTGACTAAGAAGTAAGAACATTGAAGCTCCGACATTTACCATAGCAACCATTGTTTACATCCTTAGCAACCGTTACTATGGAGTGGGAAAAGTCAGTTAGAGGTCCATTTTCGGAACTGTTGACGACTAAGAAGTAAGAACACCGAAGCTCGGATATTTACCATAGCAACCGTTACTATGGAGTGGAAGAAATGAGTTAGAGGTTCATTTTGCTTTCTCAAAGAGTGATGATTAATGTAAGTTGAGGTTCGATTGCAATATTTTGAGAAAGCATACTGCTGAGGCACTTGGCAGCGGTTTTTTCCAATGGTTTATTGGATACCAAAAAAACGCAACTTGAATTTTACCATTTTTGACATCCACGCATCGTTTTTTTTTGTAAATTTCAATGCGGAATATGATACCGCAAGCAATTTCCCTTTGATCCGTTTTATTTGTTTCTATGGAAGTCAACTCCTTCATTGAAAAATCTTTCCATGAAATTTCCGCGAGGATTAACTTTACAGTATAGTATAGAAGTGTAGATTAGTATCCATGGGTTTTTTAGGTTGCTGATTACGAATCCGGCCTCAGATATGAAGATTTCAAATTAGAGCCTCTAAGATTAGCGAACGAATATTTGAAAAGTTAATGGATTATAATGAAAATTAGTTTCCATGGGTTTTTGAGGTCGCTGATTACGAATCCGGCCTTCGATTTTGAAAATTGAAATTAAAGCCTCTAAAATTGACGACCAAAAATTTAAAAAAATACTGGATTTTGATGAAATTGGTATCCATGGGTTCTTTTGGGCGTTGATTACACCTCGAGCTTCAGATGGAAATAAGCCTAAACCTTCAACATAATCGATGGTAACAAAGAAGCATACATTTAGATAGTTTACTGAATAAAGAGGCATTTCTTCTACTCTGGTGTCATCAAAAGTCGGTTGATTCCATTCAAAATAAACTTATGTTGGAAATGTAATAAGTATCGATCAAAATATGCAAAAATTTTTGTGGCAAGTATAATCTTCAATACTTGTACCAGAGGTTATGCAGTTACGCAAATAGAGTTTCACGGTATTTCACTCTAAACACTGTATATCAATTTTCTAGTTCTGATTTGTTCCATTCTTTCAAAGGAACTTGTAGAACAAATCTACATTATATTAAAATTAATCCGTACACAAATTATGATTCCCATATGTTGCTCTTGGAAAAAATGTTTTGTTAGAATATTTTGGAATCGGGTCTGACAGATCGATAGAGGAGCCCGAGCATTTTCATAATCTAAGGTGAAAAGTCCAAAAAAATAGACGCGTGGACGTGATCTATTATGTGGAAAATCATGTGTAGCCGAATTTTCGTCATACAAACGAATTGAAAGTGATAAACAACTTGGAAAATGATGATTTGAAGAATGTTCGGTATGATGGGTCGAAAGAGGAGGTCAAGAACTACAATTTGAACTGGCTATGTGTTCGAAAAATTGATACTGTGGGGGCGTAATGGCCATAAAGATAATTATTCGACGTTTGATTCCAGGATAACGTTAAAAAAATAATATAAATGGGTTATCTATTGAAAATCTGATCTTGCAGATTTATAGAGTAAAATGAGCATTTTCATAATCTGAGGTGAAAAATCCGGAAAAATAGACGTGGGGGCGTAATATATGCCATAGAAAACTTGCCGCGTTGCCGAAAAGCATTTTTTCCAATTTTCTGTCTGATAAACAACTCAGAAAATGACGATTTGAAGAACATGTGGCGTGATGGAACGAAAGAGAAGATCGAGGGCTATAATTTATAAGCACCATGATGTCGATTTATATCTATTTACAATAATTTAAAAGTATAACTTTTACAAACTACCATTGCAACCGTTGTTTACGTCCTTAGCAACCGTTATTATGGAGTGGGAAAAGTCAGTTGGAGGTCCATTTTCGGAACTGTTGATGACTAAGAAGTAATAACGTCGAAGCTCCGACATTTACCATAGCAACCGTTGTTTACGTCCTTAGCAACCGTTACTATGGAGTGGGAAAAGTCAGTTAGAGGTCCATTTTCGGAACTGTTGACGACTAAGAAGTAAGAACACCGAAGCTCGGATATTTACCATAGCAACCGTTACTATGGAGTGGAGGAAATAAGTTAAAGGTTCATTTTGCTTTCTCGAAGAGTGGTGATTAATGCAAATTGAGGTTCAATTGCAATACTTTGAGAAAGCATACTGCTGAGGCACTTGGCAGCGGTTTTTTCCAATTTTCTGTCTGATAAACAACTCAGAAAATGACGATTTGAAGAACATGTGGCGTGATGGAACGAAAGAGAAGATCGAGGGCTATAATTTATAAGCACCATGATGTCGATTTATATCTATTTACAATAATTTAAAAGTATAACTTATCAAAACTGAATTGAATATTGAAGATTATAGAATGTTTTGTAGATTTTCTAATTAAAATCCACTCGAACGACTCGAGTGAGCGACAGCGAGCGAGAGATCATTGCTCGCTGTCATATGTATATGAATATGACATAATGTATGTCATATACAATATTGTATATGAATATAATTATAATAGAGAATATACACTCACAAATGCATGTATTAACTCTAAACGCGCGAAAACTAGAAGAATGTAATCACACTTAAAACGGTTTTTTCTATAAAGTCAAATATGAGATTGTTTTTTATTTGGGTAACCTTCAAAAAGGATGTTTCCTTGTTACGGTCGACGATGTTGAAGATTTAGGCTTATTTCAATCTGAAGCTTTATGTGTAATCAGCGACCTAAAAAACCCATGTATACCAAGTTCCATTAGATTCCATTATCTTTGCAAATTTTCGGTCGGCAATCTTGCAGGTTCAATCTAATTTGAAGTTTAAAAATCTGAGGCCGGATTCATAATCAGCGATCATAGAAACCCATGTATACCAAGTTTTATTCAAATCCAGTATCTTTTCAAATTTTCGTTCACCAATCATAGAGGCTATGATTCGAATGTTTTAAATCTGAGGCCGGATTCGTAATCAGTGACCTTAAAAACCCATGTATACCAAATTTCATCAAAATTAAATTTTTTTCCAAATTTTTGTCAGGTGATCTTAGAGGCTCTAATCTTAATTTTCAAAATCTGAGGCCGGATTTGTAATCAGCGACCTCAAAAACCCATGTATACCAATTTTCGACAAAATTCAATTTTTTTCTAAATTTTTGTCAGGCGATCTTAGAGGCTTGATCTAATTCGAATTTTCAAAATCTGATGCCGGATTTGTAATCAGCGACCTCGAAAACCCATGTATACCAATTTTTGACAAAATTCAATTTTTTTCCAAATTTTTGTCAGGTGATCTTAGAGGCTCTAATCTTAATTTTCAAAATCTGAGGCCGGATTCGTGATCAGCGACCTCAAAAACCCATGTATACCAATTTTCGACAAAATTCAATTTTTTTCTAAATTTTTGTCAGGTGATCTTAGAGGCTTGATCTAATTCGAATTTTCAAAATCTGAGGCCGGATTTGTAATCAGCGTCCTCAAAAACCCATGTATACCAATTTTCAACAAAATTCAATTTTTTTCCAAATTTTTATCAGGTGATCTTAGAGGCTCTAATTTGAATTTTTAGAATTTGAGGCCGGATTCATTATGAGCGACCTCAAAAACATATGTATACCAATTTCTAAAAGAAACCATCGAGCAAAAGCCGTTTAACGTAAATAGTTAACTTGACATATTACATTCTGATGACATGTATAAATTACGTGAAAATCACCTAATCATTGAAAGAGACGCACTACGGCTATCACATAGTGTGCATAAGACTTCTCAAGAGATTCGTGAACTGAATTTTATGTGAAATTCAAAACTCGTCTGAGTTGGCCTCTTTTTGCACGGACGGCGAGTTGGCCCCTTCTTGCACGGACGGCGAGTTGGCCCCTTTTTACACGGACTGCGAGTTGGCCCCTTTTTGCACGGACGGCGAGTTGGCCCCTTCTTGCCCGGCCAGCGAGTTGGCCCCTTCTTGTTCCGGACGCTGAGTTGGCCCCTTTTTACACGGAGGCGACGATGTTAACTTTCTCGTAATTTTCCGTCAAGATGATGCGAATTTGAAACACGTGTATGACGATCATGTGAATACTGACATGACGTATAAAAGTTTCAAAAATTTATGCTCAAAATGTTGGCAAGATGAGCATGGGTTTGTAGTAATTGATAAAGATAGACCAATCAACGATGGACGATATCGGAAAGGTTTCGATAGCTTTGCTATAAATATAGCACGTTAGTGAGTACAGTGATTAGTGTATCATTGGACGTTGAATAGTCAACATGTCTGAGTTACAACGTGAGAAAAATATACTCCAGCAGCTTGTGAAAGCGAGGAATGCAGTCAAACTCAAGTACAACTTACTGAAGTTTGAGAGAGAAAAAGTAGAGAAAGCATTGGATGATACTTTCAAACCTATTACTGATCCATTGAAAATAATTGTTTCTCAGTTTAAAAATCAACCTGTAGAATTTATTTCTCGAAAAAGTTATAAAAATGAAAGTCCTATCCAGATCAACAATAAATCTTTATTGGATACAACATTCGGACCTGAAGAAACTGAAAAAACACTTGAACCTACTGAATATAGAAGTAAAAGTTATGAAAATGAAAGTCCTATCCAGATGAATAATAAATCTTCATTGGATATAACACTCGAACCTGAAAAAACACTTGAACCTGCTGAAACTGAAGAAGAAGCTGATGATGAATGGGATTTTGAAACAGCTGGCAGTGCAGATGATGATGATGACTATCAAGCACCAACATTGAAACTTCCACTCTTGAGAAAGAAAGGTGATGAAGATAAATTGTACGGCGTACGCAAGGAGGGAAAGACATACATGCTAGGCAATTCACCAATTAGTTTTGAAAATAATAGTGTGAATGTGAAAAATGTGAGTTATCCTTCTACTGCGGGACTTTTAGAGCTACTATTCAAGAAGCAGCCTGATCTAGATATGATTAACAAGAAGGATAGAGAGAATTATCGTCAAATTCTCGAAGCGACTAATGCTCATAAAGAAACGTCATCGCTCCGATGAATCACTTCGATCATCTTCAAGCAAAAAATTCCTCGAAATCATCAAACCTATGTTTCAAGGTCCAACAGGTTCGGGACTTCTTCCAAAATATAAATATGCAAGACCGGGCATGAGAATGAACTATGTTTACTGGGATGATCCTAACGAGTTAGTCGATCGACTTCGTCTTCTCATTGCTGAACGATCAGCGGGCAATTTCAATCATGAGAATGAGATACATTCGATTATCGAAGAGCTCCGAGAAGCAGGGTATATATTGAACTGACTCGTGAAGATATCATTCAGTATCAAAATGAGTGTCGACCTGTTCGGACGCAGTTTGAAAAAGAACTCGACGGGGGCTCCTGGCCCTCCCGGCGTTGGCTATAAATTCACATCTGATGGTCAATTTGACATAGAAAATAAGAGATTGTGTAATCTCGCAGCACCAGTTGAATCAGACGATGCAGTTAATTTGCAGACTCTCAAGCAATTGATTGAATTAGAAGTTCGAAGTTTGTATGAGATAACAACGAGGTTGAGAAACGAGATTGATAATTTCGATACAATTTTGAAAGCGCAGAAAATAAAGTTGGAGAAAAATATCAATGATTTCACTGGATTTGTAGAGGCACACAGAGACGAGATTGACAAGCAAATCTTTGATTCTAACGCTAAAGTTCAACAGCTGAAAGAAAGTTTGGATTTCATATACAGTGGACGGGGTAGCAGCAATTGAGATGAATCGAAAGCGTGCAGTAGTCGAAGAATTACATAAGCCTGCCCGACGCAATTATCCACGTCGAAAATTCGATATTCGTGGCTTGGATGAAACGTGGCAAGCTGATCTGGTAGAAATGCAGCCTTATGCTCGAGAAAACAAAGGTCATCGCTACCTGCTCACCGTCATCGACATTTTTTCCAAATATGCCTGGGCCATTCCCATAAAGTCGAAGAATGGTGAAGATGTTACAGTAGCCATGAAGTCCATTCTTCGTCAAGGTCGTGTACCTAAACACGTTCACGTGGATTTTGGAAAAGAATTTTACAATAAGAGTTTTCAAAATCTCATGGAGAAATATAAAATTAACTTGTACTCGACATACAGTAATCTCGAAGCATCGATATGTGAACGATTCAATCGTACGCTGAAAAACAAAATGTGGAAGCAATTCAGTTTGCAAGGAAATTATAAATGGCTCGATATTCTAGCAGATCTAATGAAAAGCTATAATAATACGAAACATCGAACAATTGGTATGAAGCCAAAAGATGTTACATCTCTCAATGAAGCTGAAATCTTGAAACGATTCTCTTCGACATTCAATGCAATGAAAAAACAAAAATTTAAGGTGAATGATAGAGTTCGCGTGAGTAGAATTAAACAAGTCTTTGAAAAGGGTTATACTCCTAATTGGTCAACGGAGATTTTTACAATCGATGAAGTGCGGAAAACAAATCCTATCACCTATCATCTAAAAGATTATCAAGATCAACGTGTTGCTGGGGGCTTCTATGAGGAAGTACTCTTGAAAGTCAAGTATCCCGATGTATATTTGATTGAAAAAGTGTTGAGAAAACGTGGTAATCAAGTTTACGTCAAGTGGTTAGGATTCGATGATTCGCACAACAGTTGGATAAATAAAACAGAGATTTAAAAAGAGAGAGAAAGGGTAAAGGGCCCCCACCTACGCCCTCTACCAGTGAGGAACAACCATTGATGATCGTAAACATTATACTCTAAACGAATTCAGAATATAAAATGCACTCATTTTCCTCTCCTTTATCTTTCTCTCTCTTTGTTTTATTTACAATTCATCAAGTACAAAGTCAAAATTACCAAAATCATGGTATACAATAAATAAAGTACAGTTCTTAGCATTGAGTAACATCTCCTCAAACATCTTCTCATTTTCAACGAGTATCTTGGATACTCGTTCTCTCAGGAACACTTGAAACTCGTTGTCGATAGTCAACACGACTCTGTTTCCGAATTTAGTTTTCACTATTTTGAGAGTGGTTATCAAATACTTTTTTTCTTCTCCAGTTCATATAATTTTCTTGTAGGGAGAAAAGAATTGTTGGCAACTTCATTCAAGGCGCGTAAGTCCATCTCTGAAACTGGAAAGAGAAAATAATCCAAGTCCCGAAAGAGAAAAATCTTCAAAGTCTTTTTCGGTGAACTTACGATGAATATTCTAAGTTCTGGAAAAGAAAGAAATATTCTGAGTCTTGAAAAAGAGAAAATAATCTAAGTCTTTATGGTGTGTCCTCGATGAGCTGTCGATAATCAACTGATGATGAAGCGTGGACCGAACTGACTCATATACTGCACCGGAAAAGTTCTAGAATATTCTATCAGCTTCTGCATATGCATATGCTGTATGTCACCTATCTAACCCCCTCTTTCTCCATCGAATGTTCTAGAACATATCAAAAGAGTATACAAGGACGCACGATTATCACTGAAGATCATTCGTCACCTTACAGGGCCAGTAGTAAGACATATTCTTCATCGAGAATATCCACGTTCCAGCAAGTTCTCTCTCTTTGCTGACCACGGCAAGTCGCTCTTTTTGCATTGCCTGTGTGCGGCGAGTCACGGGCTCCCTGACGCGTATTAACCTCTCTGCAGTACGCGCGCTTTGCGTACAAGTATATAAGATACGCACCTCCAATATTCATTTCATCACTTTCTGTCTGTGCAGTAGTGAACATGGGACAAAATCAGAGTTCATCTGGATATACTCATTTTGATGTGAAGGATAAAAATGTATCCTCACAGAAGAGGCAGTACTCAGAGAAACATAATTATCCAAAGGATAAAAAAGGTTATGTAAAATTGAAAAACAAATAATAAAAGCTAGAATTTGATAGCGCAACATGATCGCATACCAGCGATCATATCAGCTCGCGAAGAACGCACCTGTTGACGTTCGCTTAGAGTTCGAAGCCAAAGAGAACTTTCCAGAAAATACTTCCTCTTATTGCCTCATCATACACGACCGAATAGTCGAGTATAATCCAATAAGTGGGGATGTGAGGAAAGTTGTTTAGTGGGGGGTAAGGGTATAAATTCAGAGCTCGATCCACCGAGAGCTCATAATCTCCCGAGATGGAGTACGCAGTAGATATGCAGTGCTTCATGCAGCCTGTCAAAGATTTCGTTGTCAAAGAACTCGCCATAGTCTCATTGTGTGAAGATTCTGAACCATACGTGTTCATGTTTCAACAACCATATCCCTGGAAAAAGCTGTCGAGCAAGTACAGAAAGAAAAATCTCTCACTCGAGTTTGAGAGGCATGGATTATCGTGGGATGATGGCAAAATACCATACACTGAACTAGGAAATATACTCAAGGAATATCTGCACGATGCTAAGAAAGTTTATGTGAAAGGCTCGAAGAGAAAAGAGTGGCTGGAACGTTTCAACTTACCTGTTTATAAAATAACATCTGTTGATTTCTCGCAAGTGACACCCAAAGTTGCAACTATTTATTTGAACCACAGAACAAACAGAAAAATCAAGTGTGCTCTTCAAAATGTCAGGATAATGAAAAAAATCTTGATAGAGAATTCAGAGTGGGAGGATATGGAATGGGAGGACGTTGGTCTAGAAATCAATAGCTCAACGTGATCGCATGTCAGCGATCCAATCAGCTCGAGAATATGTCGATCAGCCCGCAAATATCGAGATCAGCTCGCAAATATTCGCAATGTCGATCATCACATCGCGAAAAATAACATCGTGCAATTGCACGATGAAGTAGTAGTGTGGTGGGGGCCACATCCTCTGGGCCAGCGGTCTACAAGAGTGGTCTAGAACCCTCTGGGGATTCTGGACCAGTGATCTACAAGAGTGGTCTAGAACCCTCTGGGGGTTCTGGGCCAGTGGTCTACAAGAGTGGTCTAGAACCCTCTGGGGGTTCTGGACCAGTGGTCCAGAACCCCCATAGCTCACCTACTTTGGAGTAATAAATAACTTGGAGAATGATCATTTGAAAAATATTCGGTCTGATGGGTCAGAAGAGGAAGTTAAGAGTTACACTTTGAACCAGCTATGTTTTGGGGAAATTGATACTGTGGGGGCGTATTGACCATAAAAACAATTATTCGACGTTTGATTCTAGGATAACGTTGAAAAAATAATATAAATGGGTTATCTTTTCAATATCTGATCTCGCAGATTCATAGAGTGAAATGAGCATCTTCATTATCTGAGGTGGGAAGTCCAGAAAAATAGACGCGTGAGCATGATCTATTATATGGATAATCATGCGTAGCCGAATTTTCGGCATACGAAAGATTTTGGAGTAATAAATAACTTGGAAAATGATCATTTGAAGAATATTCGGTCTGATGGGTCAGAAGAGGAAGTTAAGAGCTACCCTTTGAACCAGCTATGTGTTGGGGAAATTGATACTGTGGGGGCGTGTTGACCATAAAAACAATTATTCGACGTTTGATTCCAGGATAACGTTAAAAAAATAATATAAATGGGTTATCTTTTCAAAATCTGATCTCGCAGATTCATAGAGTGAAATGAGCATCTTCATTATCTGAGGTGGAAAATACAGAAAAATAGACGCGTGAGCGTGATCTATTATATGGATAATCATGCGTAGCCGAATTTTCGGCATACGAAAGATTTTGGAGTAATAAATAACTTGGAAAATGATCATTTGAAGAATATTCGGTCTGATGGGTCAGAAGAGGAAGTTAAGAGCTACCCCTTGAACCAGCTATGTGTTGGGGAAATTGATACTGTGGGGGCGTATTGACCATAAAAACAGTTGTTCGACGTTTGATCCCAGGATAACGTTAAAAAAATGATATAAATGGGTTGTCTTTTCAAAATCTGATCTCGCAGATTCATAGAGTGAAAAGAGCATCTTCATTATCTGAGGTGGAAAGTCCAGAAAAATAGACGCGTGAGCGTGATCTATTATATGGAAAATCATGCGTAGCCCAATTTTCGGCATACGAAAGATTTTGGAGTAATAAATAACTTGAAAAATGATGATTTGAAGAATATTCGGTATGATGGGTCAGAAGAGGAAGTTAAGAGCTACACTTTGAACCAGCTATGTGTTGGGGAAATTTATACTGTGGGGGCGTATTGACCAAAAAAACAATTATTCTACGTTTGATTCCAAGATAACGTTGAAAAAATAATATAAATGGGTTATCTTTTCAATATCTGATCTCGCAGATTCATAGAGTGAAATGAGCATCTTCAGTATCTGAGGTGGAAAGTCCAGAAAAATAGCCGCGTGAGCGTGATCTATTATATGGATAATCATGCGTAGCCGAATTTTCGGCATACGAAAGAATTGGGAGTAATAAACAACTTGGAAAATGATGATTTGAAGAATATTCGGTATGATGGATCAGAAAAGGAAGTTAAGAGCTACACTTTGAACCAGCTATGTGTTGGGGAAATTGATACTGTGGGGGCGTATTGACCATAAAAACAGTTGTTCGACGTTTGATTCCACGATAACGTTAAAAAAATGATATAAATGGGTTATCTATTCAAATTCTAATTTTGCAGATTTATAGAGTAAAATGAGCATTTTCATAATCTGAGGTGGAAAGTCCAGAAAAATAGACACGTGAACGTGATCTATTATATGGAAAATCATGCGTAGCCCAATTTTCGGCATACGAAAGATTTTGGAGTAATAAATAACTTGGAAAATGATCATTTGAAGAATATTCGGTCTGATGGGTCAGAAGAGGAAGTTAAGAGTTACACTTTGAACCAGCTATGTGTTGGGGAAATTGATACTGTGGGGGCGTGTTGACCATAAAAACAATTATTCGACGTTTGATTCCAGGATAACGTGAAAAAAATAATATAAATGGGTTATCTTTTCAAAATCTGATCTCGCAGATTCATAGAGTGAAATGAGCATCTTCATTATCTGAGGTGGAAAATCCAGAAAAATAGACGCGTGAGCGTGATCTATTATATGGATAATCATGCGTAGCCGAATTTTCGGCATACGAAAGATTTTGGAGTAATAAATAACTTGGAAAATGATCATTTGAAGAATATTCGGTCTGATGGGTCGAAAGAGGAGGTCAAGAGCTACACTTTGAACCAGCTATGTGTTGGGGGAATTGATACTGTGGGGGCGTATTGACCATAAAAACAATTATTCGACGTTTGATTCCAGGATAACGTTAGAAAAACAATATAAATGGGTTATCTTTCCAAAATCTGATCTCGCAGATTTAGATTTAGATTTAGATAAATTTATTCACCTGTACATTATGTTGTACAATTTTACAAGTTTTATATACAGATAAAATTGGTAATGTGTTCTATTCCAGAACCTTAAAGCTATTACATATAGTTTGTAGTGTGGTTATTTATTACTAAGTTAGATAAGGGCAGAGCAGCCTCTCGCCACGGTCACAGGCTAATAGGTGGGAGAACAGTAATTTTTTAAAGATCGGGAGAGAGGAGGCATTAGTAATTACATATGGGAGAGAGTTCCATAAGTAAGATGCACTGACATGAAACGACCTCCGGAGAAAATCCTTACGAAAACTGGGGACAACAAGCTGTGGGCGGTATCCGCCCCTACAGGGGCGAGTGCTGGTGTTAATAAGAAAATACTCAGCGAGATACTCGGGGCAGCCGTATCTGAGTATTTTATACACCATACAGGCCATGAAATAGTACCGCCGAGTAGAAGTCTTAAGCCAGCTTAATCGCTCTCTGTAGGGAGAGATATGTTCGCTCCTCCTCAGACCATAGATATATCTTATCCCTGTATTGATGAGTCGCTGCAGGACTAGGTTACGCTCCTCAGTGAGATCACAGCACACAACAGAGCAGTAGTCGATAATGGGGAAGAGCAGCGACTTGATCAAGTGGCATCTCAGCTGCTGATTGGTGCTTCTACGGAACTTGTGTAGTCGGTACATGAGTGAGTGAGCTCTGCTCACCAACGAAGCCACATGCTCCCTCCAGGTGAAAGAAGAGTCCAATATCACCCCCAGACTCTTAACTGAGGACTCAAGTCCAATTGGCAAGCCATCAATGACAAGTCGGTGCGATGCTTCCGCAGGAAGCCTAGCCATGAACGGCTCGCTGCCAAGGATGATGGCCTTGGTCTTTGAAGCATTGAGGATCAATTTATTTACTGATGCCCAGTGCACAATCCTGGCTGCAACCTCATTTAGTAAGTCAAGTGTGCGTAGTAAGTCGTCCAGGTAGCAGTGAAGGTAGACTTGTAAGTCGTCCGCGTAAAGTAAGTAATGCACATCAGGTCCAAGGCATTGGGAAACGTCCCCAATATAGAGGGCGAACAGTAGTGGGCCCAGGACAGAGCCCTGAGGCACACCCCTGTTGAGACCACAGAAATCAGTGAACGTTCCATCCTCGCGCTTGACACACTGCTCCCTTCCCGTCAGATATGAAGCGATCCATTTTAGCGATGAATAAGAGAAACCAAGCTTTGACAGCTTGCGCAGTAGTGTTGAATGGCAGACCGTATCAAAAGCCTTACTAAAATCAAACAGGAGTAGAGCCGTGAGTTTCTGCACGTCCTTGGCCCGACGAACGTCGTCCGTAAGTCGGAGAAGTGCCGTTTGAGTGCTGTGTCCGCGTCTGAAACCTGTCTGACGCCCATCGAGTAAGCCTTCCGATTCTACGTAAGTACTAATTTGGTTGAAGACGAGTCTCTCAAGGACTTTTGAGAGGAAGTTGAGCAGGGAGATAGGGCGGAAATCACTCAGAGAGCCCGGAGAGGGGATCTTGTTAAGGGCAAGTACTACAGCTTTTTTCCAGGGAGAGGGGAACTGTGACTGGTCAAGAGAGGAATTGAAGATATTCACAAGGATGGGAGTGATAACAGGTAGAGCCTTGGCGATGAGGTTCTGGGGCAGGCCGTCAACCCCCACAGATTGCGAGAGAGCCTGACCAATGGCATGCTTCACTTCACTCGCCGTAACGCTGACAAAGTGGAACCTGGGGTCGCCAGGCAGCTCATCCCGCAGAAGCTCGAGCGTGTCGTTAGGGTTAGGGGCCAAAGGGTCATTGGCAATCTGAACAAAGTGGGAATTGATTTCCGCCTCATCAAACCCTCCAAGGTTGTTAGTGGACTCAGGAACCAATCCAAGATGTCTGAGCTCTCTCCATATCTCCCTGCTGTCAGACAGGCCAACAAGTCTGGACTTGAAAAAGTCAAGTTTTGCATTCTTGATGTTTTCATGAAGCAGATCACGAGCAGTCCTGTATGTATGGAGGTCAGTGTCAAGTCTCGTTCTTTTGAACCTTCTGTAGAGTCTAGTCACGTTGTATTCGAGACCGTCGAGACGTTTGTCGAACCATGGCTGTTTTTTCCCATTTACCTTCAGTGTTCTGAGCGGAGCAAATTTGTCAACAGCCATACCAAGATTTGAATAGAGTTTGCTTACATCGGTTTCAATAGTTCGATCAGAGCCCTCAAGCCACGTCCAGTCACATCCAGCGAGAAAGTCACAGAGGTCGTCAGATTTGATTGCTTTAAAGTTTCTGTAAGTGAAGGTTCGTTCCTCTGGTCTTCCCACTTTCATGTCAATAGTCGCAGTAATGAGGTCATGACCGTCGATAAATGGTGTCTCAGTCTTCCAATAGTCAATTACAGTGTCAAGGTTATCGACGATGCAGAGGTCGAGCCAGGTATCGGCATTACCTCGGTGGAAAGTAGCACCATGGGGTACAAGTCGCAGAGACTCCTGCAAGAGAAAGTTCTTGATAAAGAGAGCATCCGACGAGTCCGACAGTTGATTGGCATTGAAATCGCCCAGTAATATTTTGGTGCTATAATCCGGCAGATGAAGTGAGAGACTGGGAATGAGATCAGTCCCCTCCCTGAAGGGGGCATGCGGCGGTCGATAAACCACTCCAGCAAAGAAGGTGTCGGTTCCAGAGTTGATCTCACAGAGCAGATACTCCGGAAGAAATCTGCCATCAGCCACATGCGCCGAGGTACAAAGCACCGTCGCAGTTAGCGTACGATGAACGTACATTGCCACTCCACCACCCCTAGTGCTGCGATCACGTCTGATGAGAGCATAGTCGCGCAGCACGACCATGGGATCGTTATTCAGTATGCTAGGCCCAAGCTTAGTTTCAGATACAGCTATGATATGAAAGAGGGGCTGTGCCCCCAGAAAGCGTCTGATGTCCTCAATGTGCGCTCTGATCGAGTTTGCATTGAGGTGACAGACTCTCAGATTGTCCACAGCCGCCGCACGGCCCACCGGGGTCGCATACGGCAGTGCACGGAGGTTAGGTAAAGCTGGTATGTATGCGCAAGTGTGTGAGAGACTGCACTGCTCTTGTACATTCGAGTTGACAGAGATCATTGTGCCGGTGTTGCTAAAAAATTGTCCACGTCCTCCGGAGCACTGATGAGCACCGGCGCCCCTCCTCTACGTCTTACGAAAATCTTGACATCCATGTGGAAAACAGATGGTTTAGGCACAAGATTGCGCGTTTTATGACGCGCCGTTTGATGGAGTCTAAAAACATGTGATGGCAGAAATTCGTTGACGTCGATAAAGTTTGGAGGATGAGGCGACACCGCCCCCGCGCTCAGGAGGAGTGATGGATCAATCGCAGACGTGTGAACTCTACGCAGGGCCACTTTCTTTTTAATAATGACACCGATGAGGGCCGGAGATATAAGCGTCACGATAATAGATGTGCGATTGGGGGCAGGGGGCAGAGCTGACGGTTCAGCAGTTGACGACGCAGGAGCATTAGGGCCCAACGACGAGCCACGCGGTTTGATTATGCGAGCAGATATGACGTCATGCAGCAGAAGCTCGTCGTGGATGGTGCGAAGTGCGGCGAAGGCCAGTTTGCGCAGGTCAGTGGCGGAGTCAGGAGTGAGACCTGTCAGTATGATGTCCGCTGATAAGGGTTTGGCCGCCACTGAGAGCGACTGTACCCTCGCCGCAAGTGTATCATTGAGCATTTGGAGCTGCTGAAAGCGAGCATCAGCAGCTGGGGTAGCCTGTGACGAACACGCAAGAACATGCTCATCCAGTCTATGCTGAAGAGCGGCTTGCTGCTCTGCAAGGGACACGACTCCAGACTCGACCCTCTCAACCCTGCTGACCAATGCAGGCAGATCATCAAGCACCGCAAGCTTAGAAGTTATGGTGTCTACCTTGGCGTGTAGGGAGCCGAAGCTGTCCATTTTTTGTAATAGAAGGGCCACTGTGTCCTCCATTGATGCAGAGGATGAGTGGAAGGAGTCGGAGTGTGCCGAATTAACAGAATCAGGACGAGAGGTGGGGGGAGTGTTCGCAGCTAAGTCCATATTCAGCTGCGCGCTTGTTTTTGTCAATGACGCGGTGAGACAGGGGTCACAGACCGTCGCAGGCTCATCATTAATTTGAGTGTCAGAGAGGCCCCCACACTTAGAATGATATGGCTTCAGACAGAGCATGCAAGCATAAACATATGCATTGTGTCTGGCCAGCTGTTTACAGCGGGAGCAGGTCGCACCTGAGAGCGGGACGGCCGCTCTGGCTCCTCGCCTCCCCTTGCTAGAGTCAGACATGTCGAGAATGGGTGGAAAAGTAGAAAGAAAAGAGAGAAATAATCAAAGACTGAAAATAGTAAAGAGGCACAGCTCCAATGCAGAGTAGGCTGCACGCGGAACAGCGAAAATATAGCACGCGGGCGCAGCGATGTAGAGTGGGCCTGTATCCACGCGCGAGCAGGGAGAGGCAGAGCGAGGAGATGGGCAAAGCGCGCGGCAGTGAGAGGGGCGGACGGACGGGGATTCCCCGCACCAGTCTCGTGACGCAGAGGCGGCGGAGGGGGGCGGAGCTCTCCGCTGTGGAATAGCCAGAGGCTACTCAATCAGGAATCTAGCGCCACCTCTCGTTGAGTAGGCGAATGCGAGTGGTCAATTATCGGCTGAGTCACTCGTCAGCGCAGGTGGATGTAAACAAGTTGATTTTACAACTATAATCACGCAGGCAATAAAAAATCCACCCGACACAGACGAGTGACACAGACACACATACACGCATACACGCATACACGGATAACAACAAGTCGACACGGGAAGAACACTCGCTCACTGCAGATAAACGCACTCAACACACGCTAAAGTCAATTACGACGTCGATGTCGATTATTAGAATAATCTACACTGCTGTACTTCACCCCAGCAGCCAGAATAAAGTAGCCGATGACACTGTGGCAGAGGCAGCACGGCGGCAAGGAAGGCGCACAGGAACAGTCAGGCAGGCAGCAGCTGATACCGGTGAGAAGCTGGCTCGATGGAGGGGGCAGGCAGGCTGGCCGGCTAGACTGCTTGGCGCCTTTAGCCGAGGTAACCTCAAAATTCCCAGAAGTTTCACGAGGTAATAATTAATGCAAGCTACGCTGTGCAATGGAAATTATTGCATCTAGCGTAAGCCTGCAAGGGTGCACACAAGCTTCTGGAAGAAAAAAGGCCCTTGCGGGTAACAGAAGCAGAGATGGCTTGCTTAAAGCGGAGCAGAAAATTAGTGGTGTGAAGCGTGGCTTACCGAGCAAAAGAGATTCATAGAGTGGAATGAGCATCTTCATTATCTGAGGTGGAAAATCCAGAAAAATAGACGCGTGAGCGTGATCTATTATATGGAAAATCATGCGTAGCCGAATTTTCGTCATACGAAAGGATTGGAAGTAATAAACAACTTGAAAAATGATGATTTGAAGAATATTCGGTATGATGGGTCAGAAAAGGAAGTTAAGAGCTACACTTTGAACCAGCTATGTGTTGGGGAAATTGATACTGTGGGGGCGTATTGACCATAAAAATAGTTGTTCGACGTTTGATTCCAGGATAACGTTAAAAAAATGATATAAATGGGTTATCTATTCAAATTCTAATTTTGCAGATTTATAGAGTAAAATGAGCATTTTCATAATCTGAGGTGAAAAATCCAGAAAAATAGACGCGTGATCGTCATCTATTATATGGAAGATCATGCGTAGCCGAATTTTCGTCATACGAAAGAATTGGAAGTAATAAACAACTTGGAAAATGATGATTTGAAGAATATTCGGTACTAGCCAGAATCACTCACTCGCTATCGCTCGCTCGTGTCTTTCATTTGCTCTATCAAGAATAAAGAAAAATAATGAAATTTTTATTCGAATTATTGGTGAATAATTCAAAGTATCTACGGACCCTTTTACATCAACATGTATCTCACCTCTAGGCTATCAAAAATAAGGTCCCGATGTCTGATTTGAGATGTCAATTTTTACCTCATTCCAAAGCTTTGTCTTTGAGGAAGTAAAATGACATAATCAGAAATAGATTTTGTTATGATCATGAATTTTCGTCAAACCTCGAGAAATATCAATGGGAATAAATATAATTTCTACTATATTGCATCTTATTACTATATTGCAACTTAATAACTTTCGCCATGAAAACATGCAAATTTCTCATAAAATTAACGCCCACGCATCGACATTTTTCCATTTTTCACGATGGAAACGGGGAGCTCTCAATCAGCTATGTCTATTCGTCAGATCAGAATTTCCGTCACGACGCTGATTCGTAGATTTTTTAACGATTTATGTTGCTCAACTTGCTAAAAGTCAGTTTTCACATATTTCTCGCACACGCATCGATTTTTCCAAAATTCTTCATTTCTTTCAAATATCAAGTATTTTTTTCAAACGAATTCTAAATTTTTACAAATTGAAACACCGAATTTCGAGTACATACTTCACGCCCATGCATCAATATTTTCAATTTTTTCACGATGAAAAATTGAAGCGCTCAATGAGCTCTAACGATCCCTCTAATCGATATTTTCATCAAGACGCTGTTTCATAAATTTTTTTAACGGATTATGCGGTACAACTTGAAAAAAGTCAGTTTTTTCCATATTTCATGCACACGCGAGAATTTCTCTGAAATTCTCGCCATGGATATGAAAGCCCATTCCATGTTCTTTCGATCAAACATACTCAAAATCGAACCAGACTTTAATCTCACGTATTTTTCTGAATGCATAAAAATTACATAGTAAACCACCAATTTTCAATGACATACTCCACGCACACGCATCGACATTTTTAGATTTTTAACAAAGAAAAATTGAAGCGCTCAATGAGCATTATCGATACCTCTGATCAGAATTTTCATCACGACGCTGTTTCATACATTTTTCTAACGGTTTATGCAGCACAACTTGACAAAAGTCAGTTTTTTCCATATTTCACGCCCAAGCATCGATTTCTCCGAAATTCTCCCCATGGATATTCAAGCCCATCCGATGTTCTTTCGATCGAACATACCCGACATTTCACCAAAGCATAAAAATCGCAAAGTCAACCACCAATTTTCAATCACATACTTCACGCCCACGCATCAATATTTTTTAATTTTTCACGATGAATAATTGAAGCGCTCAATGAGCTCTATCGATACCTCTAATCAGAATTTTCATCACGACGCTGTTTCATATATTTTTTTAATGGTTTATGCGGCACAAGATGACAAAAGTCAGTTTTTTCCATATTTCTCGCCCACGCATTATTTTTTCCAAAATTCTCTCCATGAATATTCAAGCCCATCCGATGTTCTTTTGATCGAACATACCCGACATTTCACCAAATTATAATCTCACGTATTTATCTGAAAGCATAAAAATCGCAAAGTAAACCACCAATTTATATAGAATAAACCAATAAAGTAAATAACCAATTGATTTAACCACAAATTCATATAGAATACGCCTACGCACCAATATTTTAAAATTTTTCAACATGAATTATGGAAGCGCTCAAGCTCCTCTATCGATCTGCTCGAACAAATTTTCCACACACACCACAACTTGAATTTTTCAAATTTTTTTTTCTATGGAAATGAAGTCCTTGTTCCCACCTTCCGATCCGCAATACAAAAGATACTTCAAAACTGTATAATTTTGGTTTTGCATCATCAAGAAAAATTGACGAAAATTTTTTTTTTCACCACACCATTTTCGTTCACATAGAATACGCCCACGCATCAATATTTTCAAATTTTTCAATATGAATTATGGAAGCGCTCAGGCTCCTCTATCGATCTGCTTGAACGAATTTTCGAAAAATCAACCCTTTGTACGTTTTTGAAGGGGGGTCCCACCCGGACATCGGTAAAAAAATTTTTAAATTGTCCATACGCCCACCGCAACTTGAATTTTTCAAAATTTTTTTTTTATGTAAATGTAGCCCGCGATACCACCTTTCGATCCGTCATACTGAATGTACCTCGAACTCGTATAATTTTGGTTTTGCATCAGCAAGAAAAATTGATGAAAATTTTTTTTTTCACCACACCATTTTCGTTCACATAGAATACGCCCACGCATCAATATTTTCAAATTTTTCAATATGAATTATGGAAGCGCTCAGGCTCCTCTATCGATCTGCTTGAACGAATTTTCGAAAAATCAACCCTTTGTACGTTTTTGAAGGGGGGTCCCACCCGGACATCGGTAAAAAAATTTTTAAATTGTCCATACGCCCACCGCAACTTGAATTTTTCAAAATTTTTTTTTTATGTAAATGTAGCCCGCGATCCCACCTTTCGATCCGTCACACTGAATGTACCTCGAAACTGTATAATTTTGGTTTTGCATCAGCAAGAAAAATTGATGAAAATTTTTTTTTTCACCACACAATTTTCGTTCACATAGAATACGCCCACGCATCAATATTTTCAAATTTTTCAATATGAATTATGGAAGCGCTCAGGCTCCTCTATCGATCTGCTTGAACGAATTTTCGATAAATCAACCCTTTGTACGTTTTTGAAGGGGGGTCCCACCCGGACATCGGTAAAAAAATTTTTAATTTGTTCATACGCCCACCGCAACTTGAATTTTTCAAAATTTTTTTTTTATGTAAATGTAGCCCTCGATCCCACCTTTCGATCCGTCATACTGAATGTACCTCGAAACTGTCATATCATTGTTTCCGAGAGCAAGAAAGGTGGACTAGGAAAATGTACGGATCCATCTTATTATTATGTAGATGATGGGTCAGAAGAGGGAGTTAAGAGCTACACTTTGAACCAGCTATGTGTTGGGGAAATTGATACTGTGGGGGCGAATTGACCATAAAAACAATTATTCGACGTTTGACTCCAGGATAACGTTAAAAAAATGATATAAATGGGTTATCTTTTCAAAATCTGATCTCGCAGATTCATAGAGTGAAATGAGCATCTTCATTATCTGAGGTGGAAAATCCAGAAAAATAGACGCGTGAGCGTGATCTATTATATGGAAAATCATGCGTAGCCGAATTTTCGTCATACGAAAGAATTGGAAGTAATAAACAACTTGGAAAATGATGATTTGAAGAATATTCGGTATGATGGGTCAGAAAAGGAAGTTAAGAGCTACACTTTGAACCAGCTATGTGTTGGGGAAATTGATACTGTGGGGGCGTATTGACCATAAAAACAGTTGTTCGACGTTTAATTCCAGGATAACCTTAAAAAATGATATAAATGGCTTATCTATTCAAATTCTAATTTTGCAGATTTATAGAGTAAAATGAGCAATTTCATAATCTGAGGTGAAAAATCCAGAAAAATAGACGCGTGATCGTCATCTATTATATGGAAAATCATGCGTAGCCGAATTTTCGTCATACGAAAGAATTGGAAGTAATAATCAACTTGGAAAATGATGATTTGAAGAATATTCGGTCTGATGGGTCGAAAGAGGAGGTCAAGAGCTACACTTGAACCAGCTATGTGTTTGGGAAATTGATGCTGTGGGGGCGTATTGACCATAAAAACAGTTGTTCGACGTTTGATCCCAGGATAAAGTTAAAAAAATGATATAAATGGGTTATCTTTTCAAAATCTGATCTCGCAGATTCATAGAGTGAAATGAGCATCTTCATAATCTAAGGTGGAAAATCCAGAAAAATAGACACGTGAGCGTGATCTATTATATGGAAAATCATGCGTAGCTGAGTTTCGGCATACGAAAGATTTTGGAGTAATAAATAACTTGGAAAATGTTGATTTGAAGAATATTCGGTCTGATGGGTCAGAAGAGGAAGTTAAGATCTACACTTTGAACCAGCTATGTGTTTGGGGAATTGATACTGTGGGGGCGTATTGACCGTAAAAACAGTTGTTCGACGTTTGATTCCAGGATAACGTTAAAAAAATTATATAAATGGGTCATCTATTCGAAATCTGATTTTTCAGATTTGTAGAGTAAAATGAGCATCTTCATAATCTGAGGTGAAAAATCCAGAAAAATAGACGCGTGAGCGTGATCTATTATATGGAAAATCATGCGTAGCCCAATTTTCGGCATACGAAAGATTTTGGAGTAATAAATAACTTGAAAATCGATGATTCGAAGAATATTCGGTATGATGTGTCGGAAGAAGAGGTCAAGAGCTACAATTTGGACTAGCTATGTGTTTGGAGAATTGATACTGTGGGGGCGTATTGACCATAAAAACAATTATTCGACGTTTGATTCCAGGATAACGTTGAAAAATAAAATAAATGGGTTATCTATTCAGAATCTGATCTTCCAGATTTATAGAGTAAAATGAGCACTTTCATAATCTGAGGTGGAGAATCCAGAAAAATAGACGCGCGGGCGTAATATATGTCATAGAAAATTATGCATAATTGAATTTTCGTCAAACGAAAGAATTGGGAGTGATAAACAACTTGAAAATCGATGATTCGAAGAATATTCGGTATGATGGGTCAGAAGAGGAGGTCAAGAGCTACAATTTGAACTAGCTATGTGTTGGCAAAATTGATACTGTGGGGGCGTGTTGACCATAAAAACAGTTGTTCGACGTTTGATCCCAGGATAACGTTAAAAAAAAAATATAAATGTGTTATCTATTCATAATCAGATTTTTCAGATTTATAGAGTAAAATTAGCATTTTCATAATCTGAGGTGAACTGTTATGGCCCGGCCGTGCCCCGCCCAGAATTTTGAAATTTTAGATTGACACGAGTTGCATCACACATCTGCGATGCGCATTTTCCCACATGCTACCCGAGTTGCGCCGAGAAGCGACTTTAGAAATAAGTAGGTATGTGTGAGTACGAGAATGCGCTGAGTGCGACGCATCCATGCGACGGATGGCGAATCGCACGTAGCACATGAGAATCTTATGGACAGCTTGCATTTTTGTGCAGCTGCCCAACATTGAACGGATGGATGTCGGCTATAAGATATTCTCTTATCAGCCTGTGCGAAGCCACGAGCAGCCAGCGGGCACCCGTGCGGGAATATTATTTTATAAGTGCGAGTTGCACACGGCAACTGCGCAGCTCCCTGTTCTTAAGAAACGGCCATAGGATATTTTCTTATCGGCACGTATAAGTTGACGAGTAGCCAGCGGGCACTCGAGCGAGAGCGACAAATAAATGTTTAATCGAATATAATTAACATGCATGCAAATAAAATTATGCGCTATAGAATTAAGAACTGATCCGGCCGGATCAGAATGCGTTTATATTTATGTGCCATGAGCGAGGGCGAATTGTTTATTCGTTAACCGGTTAATAATTTAATAAATGGATGACGCGCAGATGCGTATATTAATATAAGGCGCCCTATTCATACAGATAATTGCGTAAATACGCCGTGCGCATTGCAGCGCATGAATAGTTTTGTAATGAAGCGAGCGCGCTTCATAGTTATAAATATTCGCGCGTGCGAACGGGAAGAAGACGCTGAGCCACGCGCGCTTGTTATCACTCCGCGAGGGAGAGGTAATTCTCGCGAAGTGCAACGGCGCTTCTCCACCGTTTCGCGCCCGCGCTTCGCGCCCCGAGAGCGCATCTTGACGTGACGTCACGGCGCATATAAAAGATGCGGCCGCGGCGGACACGAACGAGTTGGTTCGCGATAATCACGGATGCCACACGGGTGGCCGGACATGGAGCACGCGAGCGGCGCAGCTCCCCCGCGAACACGTAGCGTAATCACATCTACTCCGGAAAATCAAGTTTTGTATTGAGATCCAACCACGCGGGATCAAGCATCTAGTTGTAGATTTAAGATTAAAGAATAAATAGGTTTAGTGCTAGTGCACATGAAGTGGGTTTGATTAACAACACCATTCCCACTCCACACTCCATCCAGAGCCAGCACGAATATACGGCCCAGCGCGCCGCGGACTTCTCGGCTGCCACGCTACCAAGCTCCAGCCAGGGAACAACACAGCGCCGGACGGATGGAGGATAAGTAAGTGGCCGAGCGGTCATTTGCAAACCGCCTGATTTCGGTTTTCCCAACGAAAAGGCCGAGCAGAGCTATCCATACAAAACATAGGGGTTTGTCGCCCAACCGCCCCTCTAAATAACGGTCGGGCTATTACAGAACAATCCAGAAAAATAGACTCGTGGGCGTGATCTTTCATATGGAAAATCATGTGTAGCCAAATTTTCGTCATACGAAAGATTTTGGAGTAATAAATAACTTGGAAAAATTGATACTGTGGGGCGTATTGACCATAAAAACAGTTATTCGACGTTTGATTCCAGGATAACGTTAAAAAAATAATATAAATGGATCATCTATTCAAATCTGATCTTTCAGATTCATAGTGTAAAATGATCATTCTCATTATCTGAGGTAAAAAATCTAAAAAAAAAAGACGTGGGGGCGTAATTTACGTCATAGAAAACTTGTTGCGTTGGGAAAACTACCCAGTTCAAATTGTAGCTCTTGACCTCTTCTCCCGACCCATCTTACCGAATATTCTTTAAATCATCATTTCCCAAGTTGTTTATTACTTCAAAATCTTTCGTATGACGAAAGTTCGGCTACACATGATTTGCCACATAATAGATCACGCCCACGCGTCTATTTCTTTGGATTTTTCACCTTAGAATATGAAAATGCTCGGGCTCCTCTATTGATCTGTCAGACCCGATTCCAAAATACCCTAACAAAACATTGTTCCAAAGAGCAAAATATGGGAATCATAATTTGTGTACGGATTTATTTCAATATAATGTAGATACCAGAGCTACCTACTTTGGGGCATGTTAACCTTTAGACCGCCGGGACTTGGAAGAGCATATCACCTTCAGAAAACTCGTATTTAAGGTACCTCATATCAATGAGTGATCATACACAAAGTGTAGAATCATGAGGTGCGTCAATATATTGATTTTCCGGTAGTCTGAAGGTTAAAGTATAGAAATGCATTTATTTTCAGTCCTCTCAAGATCACGTACATTTAAACCTTCGTCAAAAAGCTGTACCTATTATTGGAAAGGGTTCCATTGTACTATCCAATCTCAAGTGCACACATTAAAATCCTATCATTAGACATAGAATTTCGAATTGGATTTTAAGCCTGTGAAGATATCTGGTTTATCGTAGGAAGCGGACGCATGGCTTGACTATTGTCACAATATATTTCATAAATCCATCTTCATATTTTCGGTTCATTCGCAGACTGGCTCTGAAGTGCGACTTGGCTCTGTCTTATTCTACTATTTTACCGGCCAATATTACTCTCTGGGTTACGGCATATTGTTCAAAAAAGTATACTCCAGTATGGAATGACCAAATTGGAGACTAGGATTGACCGCAAAGGTGCAAGTTGCCTGACGTCCAAGCTCCCTTTTATAGACGATAGAACGCTAACTCTCTTGCGAGAGCGCAAGAATAATGTTCTCATAGTTATTCAATTTTTTATGAACACGGAATGAAATGCTAAAGAACTGATGAAAATATTCAATTTATCAAATTGGAGTTTGACAAACTCAAAATAGAATCAGGTGGCGCGTCAGCACCACCGACGACAAGTATGCGCAGCAAGCGCGCGAGGGGACACGACTAGCCATTATATACAGCCCAATGTCGTGTTCAACCTCATTTTTTTTATCATGGTTGTTTTACCGCTGTCCCGCAATCTTGCAACAGTTATAAGCAAGAACTACGGTCACTTACGATTACTCCTGTCAGAAAAGTTTCATCGAAATAGCTATCATTATATTTGAGAATAGAAGTTCAAGTTCATTAGCAGACGAAGTGCCCAGAGCTCCTCAAAAATTCTTCCACACCTTCCACATGTGACGTATATTACGTCCAACATATTATAAGCATATGAATATCACATTTTTTTTTGTATGACATTCCGAGTGTTGTCTATACAAGATCTAAACTAGCACCCAACCAGCTAAGATGGTACTAGTGATATTCATGTACAGCACTTACATTCCGATTGTCGAGCTATTTAATACAGAGCTAAGTGAGAAGTACATTTGGGTTTTGTCCATTTCTACACTCACTCCTGAAGACGTGTTTTTTTTGCCGCGTTAATTATTTGTTCGCGTATGAATTTTGTTGCCGGTAGTGATTGCTTCATTTTGTTTGTTTATGCTTCATTTTTTTTGTTTCTTTTTCGATAGACTACATAACGGCACGTATACCCAGCTTTTGGATTAAGTTCCCAGCTGAAAAGTCGCAAGTTCACTAAGTAAATTCGACATCGCAACGTGATATATGCTGCTTTATTTTATCTATATGAACTATACGGGTTTGATCTCTCTTTTTTATCTTGACATTATGACTTTTGTGATTCATTCCTATGATCTCGCACTATAGGGGAGACCGGGGCTAGTTGGCTACAGGGGCAAGTTGACGCAATGGCTATATCTCGTAATCTATCATATATATGTATATATATCAGGCAGTTTTGAATGAAAATATAATATTACGTTCGGCAGTGGAAGCGGCTGCTTCCACTGCCATTGTCAAACTGCCGAACGTAATATTATATTTTCATTCAAAACTGCCTGATGAAGCCAGTAAACCTAACTGGCGAAACGTCGCATAAAATAAATATGTGGTGGATTTTGTGAATTTTCCTTTGTCCACTTCACTCTGGAATGGCCCTCAAAGATCGACAATTTACACACATTTGGAATTATGGAGGGTGCACAATATAATATTCTGTAAATATGTTTGTTCATTGTTATTTATTTGGGAAATTCTTGATAATAATTCAGAATTGTTATGAAAAGTATTATATTTGATTAATAATATTGATATTCTTTAAGAAAATATAGTTCATGTTTATTGTATGAAGTCTAATTTCATGTGAATTAATGACCGCCAACTTGCCCCGACATAGACGCCAAAATACCCCATACATGGGGTAAGTTGGCCAAAAAATTACTCGATGAAAAATAAATTATTCAAGAAGAACTACTCATTATATTTCAGTAAACTAAATTTTAGCATAATCTTTGACTGGAGTACTATCAGTTGATAGATTTAGATTTTTATTTCTACTGTGTGGGTGGAAGCTACGAGCATAATTGTAAAAAAAGCGTCAACTAGCCCCGGTCTCCCCTACATATTCTTCCTTATCCAACTTTCCCGATTCTGGTTCTTTTAGCAGATACACCATCTCGCCCTCTCTGAAACATTTCGCGTTTGTTCTTTTATCGTAGTAGTGTTTTGATCTAAATTTAGCCTGAATTTGGTTCTTCCCGGACATTGTTTTCATTTCCGTTAGTTTATAGATTTCTTCCGAAAGGTATTCGATAACCGTACGGATTTCTTCCTTCGGTGGAAAACTTGTCGGCGTACGTGCATGTCGGCCTAACACCACCTCGTGCGGCGTTTATTTTAGTGCATCCTGTACACTCGTATTATACGCGTGCTGAGCAATTGGTAATATTTTATCTCATTCGTCGATTTCGTTCAAACTTATCCTGATTTATTTCTTTTTCCCGTGGTGGATCTTTTTCGATTGCTCCTTGGCTCTGTGGATGATAAGCCGTAGACGTATAACTGTTATTTCTAAATGCCTTTGCATCCGTACTTCCTTATTTATGAAATGACTCCCCTGATCACTTTGCAATGATACCGGAGGGCCGAAATGACATATTAATTCATTGATTAAGGTTTGAGCGACTTTCTGACGGTTTGTATTTGCTACTGGTGTCAGGATACAGTACCTGCTAAAATTGCACTGTATAGTCAAAATGTAACCGACAAATTTTGTGGCTTCTGTTTCTTCTACGGGTCCACGAAAATCCATCGATATCTTTCTGAATGGGAATGTCGGCGCATCGGTAATTAGCATCGGTAATCGCGTTTTGACCCTAGTCAGTTTCATCGACAGGCAGTCCGGACAACTTCTTACGAACTGATGGAAATCCGCAAACATGTTTCTCCGAAAGTATTCCTTCGCTATTTTATCGAATATTTTATTCGATAAAATAGCGAATTACGCCTATTGCTGATTCGTAAAAATCTATAATGACCCTATAACAATCTTCTACTTTTGGGGCTGGTAGGTTATTTGTGAATAGCGTTATTGTTATAACCTTTCCTTTAGAGAGCTTGTTACAGTTTCCGTAAAATAATTCTTATCTGAGACTAGACTCCCATATCTTCGATAATCCTTATTGTTTTCACGTCGTTTTTCATCAACGAATTCTTCCATGTTTCTAAGCATTTGAGGGGGTAGCCTACGTAAATTTTAACATGGTTAAAAAAAACCGTACGAGGCTGTAAATTTATATTCTAATTCATTTTTTTACGGCGGTTTCAATGACGTATCGACAACGCCGAAAAAAATTTTTTTTTACTGTAGAAAAAATTTTCCAATTTTTTAGAACGTACTTGGGATTTTTTTTCTCGGCTCCTAGAAGCCTAATCGCAAAACCGCATGCGCATACACACACACACACTCACACACACACATTCTCCCACGCACACATCGCATGTATGCTAATTACTTAGTGTGAATGAAATGGATGTCTTTATGACGTTGCAGAATGAAGGTGGAAACGTGATGCAGGGGGAGGTGAATAATTGAGACTTATTTTTAGTGGTTTGGGCTGAAATTTTTTTTGAGGGTTCCTCAATACAATTTCCACAAACATACGTATCGGTTTTGCGATTAGACTTCTAGGAGCCGAGAAAAAAATCCCAAGTACGTTCTAAAAAATTGGAAAATTTTTTTTACAGTGAAAAAATTTTTTTTCCGGCGTGGTCGATACGTCATTGAAACTGCCGTAAAAAAATGAATCAGAATATTAATTTACAGCCTCGTACGATATTTTTTCAACCATGTTGAAATTTAGGTAGGTACCCCCTTAAGAACATCCAATTTCATGGTTTTTTCGTCTAGACATTTCTTGACTATCAACCCATATATTTGCTTTTCGCGGAATCCCGACTGTGTTATTTCTCCGATTTCTAGCGATTGTAACTCTATATCTTCTTTATTAATGTATCTGCGCTTGGAAAGTGAGTTTAATGTTCTTGCACTCCCACTGTCTGGAATTGTTCCACATTCTCTGGTTTTATTACCCATTCCGAAGTTGAATGTTGATGGCCTTACTTCCGCGGATAGTCATCAGGTGGCAAGGCAGCGCCACCGACGACAAGTATGCACGACGACAAGCGATGACAAGCGGCGACAAGCGCTCGTGGAGATGTGACTAGCCATTATATACAGCATAATGCAGTGTTCGACATCACTTTTTCAACTATTTTCATTCTGCCGCTGTCCCGCAGTTTCGCCATGGCTGTAAGCAAGAACTACAATCACTTACAATCAGTTTTATCAAAAAAGTTTCATCGAAATTGCTCTGGTTATATTTGAAAATAGAAGATTGAGTGAACCAGCAGACGGAGAACGCGAGAGTACTTCAAAATTCGTCAACTTGTCAATTCTTCAAGAGTACGCTATAGATATACAAGCAAGCGAACGAGCGAGCGAGCGGGCGCCAGTGGTGCCCAGTGGTGGAAGGGTGACCGGCGACCAGTGAGGTTGATTACCACCGGCCGACTGCGCATGCACGCTCTCTAGTAGGCTCAGCTGTGAGCTGTGAGGGCAATTGTCTGCCTGAGTTAGTTGCAGGTTAGCTCGCGTGGTCTGGTGCGGTACAACGTAACATCAAATATCATCAGTTTATATTATATATATCATGTATAAGTATAACGTCTGATCTGGAAGTGAAGAAGAAAACATCAGATAAATTATATTATTATTCGGCTTCAATTGATAACGTCTTCAGAGGATCTCGTGAGAGAGCTGCTTTGTGAGAACATCCTTTTTTTTAGGTAAATGTCCATGCAGATCCAGATATGTATCCAGATATCCAGATACATTTGGGGCGTTTCACGTCAATTCTCCAGAGCCTGCGCGCGGACGCTAAAACCTCGCGTTTTCGACGCTTGTTTTCGATTCTATTAGACCAATATCTAAATGATGTCGGATATGATATCAATGTAGTTTTTTATCAGCTTTTTGATAGTGAATTTAGTTTTCTAAAAATTTTAAGTTTTCCCAGAAAAAAAACATAGAACATGTCATATCTCAAAACCCGGTTTCTTTAGATTCTTTTTAATAGTCTAGATCGAAAGCTGACCTTTTTTTACATTGATATTGCCTCTGAAAAGGCCTATTTTGTTATTCTCGATGAATTGAGTAGTAAACATGAGAGGTTGCGCCGCGCCGCGCTGCTTCCGCGCGCTCGGGCTCGAGTCTTCTATACACGTAAGTGCCGAATTCAGAGTACATTCGATATCTATATTATCTAATATGTTAGCTCGTTGTTAGTCATTCCAATATTCTTCAACGGAAAAAATTATCATCCGTGTACTTGGAATATACGATTTTATGGCTACAGGACAATCGCGATTGACTTGAATAAATGCAAAAGAGAGCTTTTGAGTTGCTAATCATGAATTCGTTGTCAGATTAATGAAATTCATAATGTCGTCATTATTGATGTGTCCGCTAGATGGATACCGTATTTTTTGTGCCCACAATAGAATTTAGCTAGTTTTGGATATAATAATATCCGTTATTAACATCAAATCAAACTTTTAAAAAATCTTTCCAAATTGTCTATAACCAAAATATTGTTTCTCAAGCTCAGCAAACAAACCGTCCTGTATATATTTGGGTTTATTGAATATATAATAAGACTGTAAGAGAGATCCTCCTCTCTTGGAAAAACGTAAATAGAAAAGAGTGATCCTATCAAACCTTTACTTTCTCTACTTATCAATTTATCCATTTTGGACGTTTGACGTTCCAATATTGAAGCAAGATGAGTAAAGCTCCTACTATGAAATGTGCCAATCCTTTTCAGGAACCAAATCATTATATGAAAAATAATTTGGTGAATTTCCCAATACCTGCAGATGCGAAAATTTGTCTGAAATGTAAAATTAAACTATTATCGTCTTGCGGAGAGAAAAATGCTACGAATAATCCATCTTCTCTATATAGTAAGAAATATGAATAGGCAAAAAATTATTGCAAGGAAACTATAGTGTTTTTCAGTGCACAAGAAGAATACGAGAAAGAGAAATTGGAATTGAAAGTGAGATTTGATAATTCTTTTCCTATACCAGGCACTCTGCAGTTCCATGCATTCATACCAAATTGCGATGAGAGGCTGATTGTCGAAAGCATTTCGTCAGCTTCGGAGTATGCAATTTCTCCAAAAAATAAAAAAAATGCACAGATAAAACACAATATTTCAAAGTTTGAATAACAAAGTAAAAACGTTACTCAAAGAAAGTGAAATGAAATACTCACGAATCGAACAAGTAATGAACGAGAGACTTCATTCAATATATAGGAACAAGTATGGATATCGAATGTACTGTGAATTCGGCACTCACGTGTACAGAAGACTCGAGCCCGAGCGCGTGGAAGCAGCGCGGCGCGGCGCAACCTCTCATGTTTACTACTCAATTCGTCGAGAATAACAAAATAGTCCTAATTTTCAGAGGCAATATCAATGTAAAAAAAGGTCAGCTTTCGATCTAGACTATTAAAAAGAATCTAAAGAAACCGGGTTTTGAGATATGACATGTTCTATGTTTTTTTTCTGGGAAAACGTGAGAATTTTGGAAAGCTAAATCCAGTATCGGAAAGCTGACAAAAAACTACATTGATATCATATCCGACATCATTTAGATATTGATCTAATAGAGTCGAAAACAAGTGTCGAAAATTACATAGTAATTATAAGTATATATGTAAAAAGTACATACATAGTGTAGAAGGTTTTAGCGTCCGCGCGCAGGCTCTGGAGAGTTGACGTGAAACGCCCCATATACAGATGAAGTTAGGCAAAAATGGGTAATTAGACTTGGATGAGTTGAGGTATCATTGTGAAAATTTTTTATGGTTTCAATGACATGATTCCAGATGACACAAGATAACCAAGTTCAATCATATGTTCATATTTATTCATTATTGTACTGTTCTTTCGTATATTTTAACCACCTTCTGTTGGACTAAATAGGCATTGATTTGTAGTTGAATTCTTTAAGTTTGAACCACTAGATCAAATTGTCGACTCAGACATTGTTTGTTTGTTAGCTATCTCAGATTTCTATATTCAAGTTTATATTTCAGTCACCTTCTGTTGGGCTCAAGAGGCGTCGATTTGTAGTTGAACTTAGCTCTTACCACTTTATCAAATTGCTGATAAGGTGATATATTGACAAAGTGAAAAATATGAGAAGTTAAACGTGTGAAGAACAGGTATGCTGAAAAGCAGCTAATGATGAAACACCACAACTTTACATGAGGAGACGTACTCTTGTTATGTAGTGTTTGCTTCATTGACACATCTATCAGTGATTTCAAGATTCAACAATTTCAACCTGGTCAGTGTAACTGGAGATGGTTGACTTTACCATCTCATTATCTCCCAGCTCACGATTAACCAATTAGAAATTTGTTTCACAGACTAGGGTGAAAATATTCGATAACCTCTAATACCTAGTGTGAAATTAAGATGAATATACTAACAAAGTGAAAAAATGTGAAAAGTTATACGTGAAAAACAGGTGAGATAGACAGCAGCTTGTGATGAAGCTCAAAAATTCCACAGGAGACGTCAATTCATGTTATGTAGTGTTTGCTCTATTAACACTTGAATCAGTTATTTGAACATTCAACAATCTCAAGATGTTCAGTGTGAGTAAAGATGGTTGACTTTACCAGCTCATTGTCCTCCAGTTTATGATTCATGAATTGAAATTTATTTCAGTCTAGTGTAAAAATATTTGATAACCTTTAATACTTGGTGTGACGACAAGATAAATATACGGATGAAAAGAAAAAATATGAAAATTTATATGTGAAAAATAGCTATGATGGGAAGTAGCCTATCATGAAGCTCCTCAACTGTACAGGAGGAGAAGTCTAGACATGTTATGAGTATTAGCTTCATTGACACTTGTGACGGTTAAAACCGTCTGGGTGAAACGTGGAATCCGCCCACGGACCAAGAAGGAGTCGAGTGTTCAGTACTGAACGACTCTTCCTTGTGGGTTTTACGGCACGAGTACCGTGGGGAAATACGGGAGGTGCGAGTGGAGTGGAGCGGTATGGTGCGAGACACGGTGGTGTAAGGAGAGAAAGAAAAGTAATGAAAGAGTGCAGGAGAAGAGGCGAGCGAGTGAATGGCGTGGGACGAGGCCGTAGAGTAAGGGGCGCACGGCCACTCCGGCGCGGAGGCCGTGCGCGAGCGCCGGTTTCGAATAGCGCGCGCGCAAGCTAGGGACCACGCGGCTAGGGGATTTTCTCGCGCTGCCGCGGCGTCGTGAGTATGGGGAAGATTGGCGCGGGGCGAGCGCGCGGCGGCCGGCAGTTCTGCACCGGCTCCCGTCATTGCAACACGTGGTGTGAGTGACGAGAGCAGGTGTGCAGCGCGATTTCCTGGGGGTTTGCGAGGAGGAGAGCGAGGATCGAGGTGGAGCAGAGCGGCCCAGCAACGGCGCAGCGGCCAAGCAGCGGCGGCTCAGCATCGGCAGCCAAGCAGCCATTGAGAGCGTGCAGCGGCAGCGATCGGGATTTTTGGCGAGAGGCGAGAAGGAGAGTGTGGAAGAGAGGTTCCGGGAGTCGGCGAGGTAGGCACAGTGTCGGGGTCGTGATCGGGAGTGAGTCGTGTATGTCCGGGGGCGCAGCGGGTAGTTGCGCGACGGGAACAAGGGCGCGAGCGGCGACAAGTTGGGACGAGCGTGCAGTGGGAAAGCGACCATTGTTGGCGCGAGCGGGCATTTCCGGCTCCGCGGCAGCATCGACGGGCGATCGGCGGCAAATCGTGGTTGCGCGGCGGTCAAGGCTCTTTGGGCAAAGTCTTGGGGCGTGTGGGATTGCGATCGGTGGGCGCGCGGTCGTGGTGGACACGCGGGACGTAACCGGACCCTGCGCGGCGCCGACGGCGGCGGACTCGGGCGCGTGCGGTGAAAAGTCCGCGGCGGCGTAGCCGGTAGCCTCGCCACGCAATTGGCGACGGATTTTGGTGGCGGGTGGTTAGCGAGCGGAGTAGTGAAAGCCTGTGGATCGCTGAATGATTGGCGGCGGATCTGTGGCGCGCGTTCGTCGGTGGGTTAGCGTGTGATCGGCGGGAGGCTGCGTGTCAGCGGCGCGGCGCCGGTCATCGTTCGCACATGTGCACGAGCTTGTGTGCCGACGAGTTCTGGGTGCGCGTGGTAGGCTTTCCTTGGCGGAGGTCGACGTCGCGGTGCGGGCGTTGGGGCGAGTAGCGGATCAGTGACGTGCGTGTATTGGGGGTCGCCGGGCGGCGTGAGGGGAGGGAAGCTGTGACGAGCGTAGTGGCCGGGGCGTGTAGCCGTGCGGCGGCAGCGTGCGCGCGGGAACAAACCGGCAACCCGGCGTTCCGCGAATCGGCTCATCGGTCGCTCGTAAAAGGGGGAGAGGGCCAAGTAGCCCGAATTGAGCGGCGCGCAGCGAGTTTGTTCGAGGCGGCGTGCCGGTCGTCGTGCTGCGGCGAGCCGAGTAGCGCGCGGGAAGGGAGAGGGAGGATAATTTCTTGGCGACAGTGGTGAGGAGCAGTGGGGCAGCCCGGGCTAGTGCGGGCTGCGTGAGTGAGTGTGTGTGCGTGCGTGTGTGTTTGGGTGTGGAAATTCGCGGGGTTCACTTTATAAGGCGGGGCAATTAGTGTGTACATTATAGGCAATAAATTCTTGAAAGTGAATTAATGTGTGTGTTGTATTAATGAGTTTCCCCTCCCATCCAACCTATCGAGTCGTACACTCCCATACGACGGTCAGCGAATCCCCTTTTGGCGCGTGGCGCTTCAAATAATTATTGTGCGGGAATCGGGAGCTTGGCGGAATATATATATATATATATATTTTACCGGGTCAAATTCCACGTCACACACTTCTATCGGTCAATTCAGTTTTCGACACTTCTAAGATGATAAGTGTAGCCCATTGCTATTAACTTTAACATATCCACATCCCTAGCTCATATAATTTACTAATATAAAAATTTATCGACAAATATAAAACCATAAATACAAATACACTCTGGTAAGAGCAACGCTAGAAACAGAGCAAAAAAACTATTACATTAAAAAGCAAAACTAAATCAACACAGTCTAATAAACGCCCATCCATGCATGCACGCATGATTCTCGGTCAAACCTATAAGTCTTCTGTTTGGTCATTCTTGTGTAACATTTGTCGATTCATGCATTCGCTTTCTACAATAACCCTGCTAACTTCACAGGCTCTAAGACGCGTTCTGGAATTCTATGTCAAATTAAATATAATAATCAAGGCGTGCATTTCAGATTGGATAGTAACATATTGAATCGTAAGTTAGATAGTAGATAGTACCCTTTCTAATAAATGGTACAGCTTTCTGATGAAGTTTGAAATATACTTGAACTAGCCAGGACAAATATAAACTGGTTTCTTTTTTCATGTACTTCTGCTCAGATTTGGGTAGTACTGGTCCATAATGGATCAATTTATTTCTGAGAGAAAATATAATTTAACGTAAGACCAATATAATAAGAATGCATTTCTGAATATTGAGGATAGAATTACAGAACGCATTATATGATATGTTAACTTATATAAATGATTCAAAGGGCCAAGAAGGATGAAATGTACTCGATCTTGGAAGGACTAACATGATATTATATCACCCGAGCGAGGTAAGGCGATTCCAGCACGAAACACGTGCAAGTTTGCGCGTGCCGAAATAGCCTAGGTGAGCGAGGTGGATATACCATTTTTCTCACCCCGCGAAAGAGAAGTGATGACTATCAAAGCAATATCATTTTGTTTCAGTTGTATTTGTCATAATAATCATGATAAATTGCATATAAATTAGTATCAAATCCAGTTATACATTCCATATGATTTTGTCAATGGTGATACGAAAAAGCATTGAATGCAAAGTATCTCAGGTAACTGCAGCCAATGCACCACTCCCTAAGGGTTTTTTCGCGAATTTGACTATGATAGCCTCAAAATTATAGAATTCAGCGAAGAATATCTTAAAGTTCAGTTCAATACATACCAGAAACCATCTTTATACTCATCATTCGACCACTTTGACCTATTTAAAATGGCATTTCACAAAAAATGCGAAAGGGACAAATGCACAACACGTGCAGTCAATTTGGTACTGACTTTTAATCATTCGTTACAACCTATATAGACCTACATGGACGATCAAATTGGAATTGGAATAAACTCTCAATCATGTTCCCATTGAATTTATACAAGACTCCTGACATTCAACTCAAAAATACATATAAATCATCGAAATATGTCTATAAAAATATTCAACGATTTTACTCAGTCTTTCTATTCCTAATCGCATAAAGGGCCACTTGGCTCATTTTTGAAGCGAAAAAGAGCAATTTGAGTAGGATGAGAAATAGTTTTGGGAAAACTGATGAGACCAATCGAAAGATGAGATGTTTTCACATAAAAAAAAGTAATGACACTTTGAGAGATAAAAATTATCATTTACACCTGATTTTTTAGGTTGAGTGTGAATAGTGCAATAGGAAAAGGGAGAAAAAATGAGTAAGTGGAACTTCGAAGTATTTGATCAAAATTTGGATACCTGAATTCTGACCCTTTCAGTACCCTCGAGACATATGATACTGGCTTGTCTGATCCTAGCTTCCCTCGGCTAGGGTACCGCCCCAACAGCATAGTCGGACGCGTCCGTTGTTACTATCGATTTCTTAGTTAAATCTGTCGCTGTCAATACCGGGTAACTACATAATATTTCCTTTATTTTCTCGAACGCTTGTTGTTCTCCTTCCGTTCATATGAATGTTTTTCTTTCATCTCTCAATTTATCGAGTGGGTAAACGATTCTTGCAAAGTTTTTCACGAACTTTCTATAATATGACGCCATTCCAACAAACCTTTGTAACTTTTCTGCGTTCTTGGGCCCTGGGGAATCTATAATCGCCCCGATCTTTCCCGGGTCCATTCTAATCATCACATTTCCCGCGACTGGCATTCACGTAGCTCTACCGTGAGATTTGCTTTTCCAAACCAACTCATTAATCTTCCGAATTTCTTGCCGTGCTCAACTAAATCCTTGGCCATAGATACAATATCATCTAAATGAATAAACAGCTCTAACCCTTGAAGGCCAGCTAAATCAAGTCTACCATTTTCTTAAATGCTAATGGCGCATTTTTTAGATATTACCCATTTGTTTAAATTCATTATGACCGTATGTCCCAATGAACGCTGTCAGTTTTGCCGATTCTGAATCTATTAGGATCTGATAAAATTTGGATTCTAGATCTAAGGCTATTTTATAATTTCCTGAGGCTGCAATTTCAATTATTCCGTTCATGTTCGGCAAGGGGTAGCTATTTCCCACCTTTATCGCATTAAGTTATCGAAAATCGGTGACTAATCACCATTCCTCTGAGCTGCTTCTAGTAGTTTCTTGAGTGCTGATAGCTCGGTGCGAGTATTTATCGGCTTGCAATTGTGTAACGATTTACCCAACAAAATTTCAGGGCTTGGATCTCGAATCACAAGTTCACTCACGAATTCGAACTATCTTTCAAGAAACCAAAAATCCCACTCCTGACACTATTTGTTATGTGGGTATAGGTAGTAGCCTCATTCGCTGAATTGTTTATTGGGGATGGATTAGGTTTCTCGGCGGCAGCTGTGCCAGCCATTCTTTGGGAAGCGTACGTGAAATGATTGAAACACAACACAGGTCGATTTGAGTTAATTAAGATACGTGTATCAAATCCCAAATACCAAAAGAGCTTGTGTGACTTGTGCTCGTGTGAGTTACGCCGCGAGGTCGCGCACGTGGAGAACTGTCCTTGTACGTGGTTGATTTGAGTCAGAGAGTGAGCGCCTCAAGTCGTTCCTATTTAAGCTGTCGTGGGGGTGAGTTTGTTTCTCTGGTAGTGAGAAGTATTCATCCCCTAAGGACTCGAGGAGTGGGGGCTCGTCCTCGTCGCTTCTTGAGCGTCATCGTCTGCGGCGTTTCCGTTGCTGCGAATATTTCTAGCAATGTGATACTTTCCCGGTTCTGTCCACGTGCATGTCGCGATGCTCTCGATTTCTTCGATAGTTAATAATAATATGAATAGTTATGTATGTCACGTAACACAGAGTATCAAGTCTTGACGTGGATCAAGTTGTCATATTTATACGTGCATATACACATAAGGACATACAGACACAGGTTTACCACATCATCCTTAAAGTTGAAAAACCTCGACGGATGAAATTTTTCTCAAAATGACACTTTTTATGAATCCGAATCTGAAATGGAGGATTCTATGAACTCAAATCTAAACTGAAACTTTCTATAGAATATTTTTCAAATGGAACGTTTTTCCTCCCAGGCGACGAAATATGGATTGATTTCTGTATTTTCATTTGCTCAAGTCTGGGTAGCTTTGGTATACAATGTATATCTGAAATACTCTATAGAAATGATACCGTTTCGTTTTAGTTGTATTCGACATATAATTCCAAAACAGATCTTTGAAAATGTGAGCTCATTAAAATATTTGTAAGAAGCTCAAAAGGCAGACTGTATCTAAATTTGTCAGGATGAATGTGAATTGATCTCTGGAGTCTAATTCTCTCAAATTTGAGTACCTCCAGTATGTAATGGAGAGATGTATGTTAATATCATTATATACTCCCTTAAAGCCACTCTTTGCTCGTCAGAAAGTCGTCATTTCATACTCTTTTATCTGAAATGCACCTACTCAAATACTAATGTTTGATAAAGAATTTAAAAACTGACTTTAGAACCTGTCAAGTTATCAGGGTAAGAGTAGAAAACAAAGAATGTATATATTGGAGAAGAATCAATATGAACTTGCCAATAACTGAATTGATTTCTGTGATGTTGTAGATATAGCGATACAGTGTTACTAGTACAACCAGATATAACATTTATTGAGAAACTATGGGGGGCACGATTTAAAGGTTAAGGTGGTGAGCCGTGTCCCATTCAGGTTACGCTTTGAAGTTCTGTCGCTGCGCTCGTCGTATTTTGAGTACATAAGGATATTAGTAACATATATATATATATATATATATATATATATATATATATATATATATATATATATATATATATATATATATATATATATATATATTGCAATTCTCCCGCTTCTTTCAAATTGAGCTCAATCGCGGAGAACGACGTAGTTCAACTATAGAATCAGCACCCTTGACTATTTGATTTTTATGACGCTCATGCGTAACATTATTCGCATCCCAAACAATGAGTGTCGATGGTGAGACCTGCTTGACAATCTCGGCTCTACATCTTTTATCAGAACGCATACTATAATCATTAATGTAAACGTCGTCACCAATGGATATTTCTAATTGACGCTCTCTACTATTTGCAATGATCTGCGCTCGTTGACTTTTTTCAACTTTTTCAAACACTTCGGACTTGAGCATATCGAAACGCGTTTGCATATTACGTTTGAATATTTGTTGGTAAGGGCTTTCCCAGTGGTACAGTGTTCGATACTGCGATAGTCAAATAAAAATTTGTTCATAGCCATTTCATGCGTTTCTCCCCCTTTGAGAATTTCGTCACTTTACCTTTAAAGGTACCTACAAAATTCTCGGCTGCCCCGTAAGTTGCAGGATGGTGAGGTTGGGAGAAACTATGATTCACACTGTTTTCCTTCAAGAAATTCGAGATTTCTTCACTACGGAATTGGGCACCACCATTGGTTATGACATGTAATGGTAACCCGCATCGTGCAGTTAAGGTCTTGAATTCTTCAATCAACCTATATGCTCTAGTGTTATTTCTGAGATCAATTACTTCGACCCACTTTGTGTGTGCATTAATGATCGCTAGATACGTATTTCCATGAAAGGGTCCTAAAAAATCGCAATGTATGTGACTGCATGCACGATCAGGCCATGGCCATGTACTCAGAGGTGTTTTTGTAGGTTTTTTCTTCTCTATTAAACAAACATTAAAACTGTTTACAGTGAAATCAATTTCATGATCGAACTCTGGCCACCACACATAAGAGCACGCAAACATTCTAATTTTTACAATTCCTAAGTGTGATGCATGCAGTTCTCTCAAGATCAGTGGTCGCATGCTATTTGGTATCGCAGCTCTTAACCTCCAAAGTAAACAGTTACTATCAACTGATAATTCTAATCGTTTCCTGTGATAATGATTCAACTCAGCTGACAATTCTCCATATACTTTTTGTATATTCCATTACTTCACTGATTATCTCATCTTTCAAACTTCCTGATGCATCTTACTATTAAGGGGTTACATACACCTTAAAATTAAAAAAATCAATTTTTTTTTCATGTTTTTTCATGTATTTGTATCTCTTCTTTCGAATGCCAAAACCCGTTTTCAAACATTCGGCGTCCTTAAAGAGTTATGCGAGATTAACTCAAGTCATGTTTTGAGGCAAAAACCGCCAAAAATGATGATTTTCAATAACAACGCTGATTCAATTTTTTTCTCTGCAGAGAAATATTTTATATCAATTTTATAATGCTTCATTATCAAAAAAAAATCGATATTCAACTATAAAAAAATTTTTCTACCTGTTGCCAATCATGATTCAAATTATCACAAAGCATGAGCCTTGAACATTTATTTAATATAATCCGCAATAAATGACTCGAGTGTCAATGTTTTGTGTTTCCCGCGGCAAGGTCTTGACTATTTTCGGTCAAAGCGATAAGTGCCGCCATTTTCAGTGTAAGAATGATAATATTTTATGTGAACAGACCTTCGAAATTCATGTGTGAAACTGAACCGTGAGTGTGGAATAGCCCTTACTCTCAAGTTTGTTTTGATTATCAACTACCGGCTATTTTGTTGTTAACCTCTCATTTTCTCAGAATAAAAATAGAAACATAAAAGAGAATTGTTCATGTTGCTGAGTCATTAGTAGTAAGTATCTGTTTGAATTCATAATTATTTGAATAAATATTGAAGACAAAAATGTATTCATGATTTCATTCTTTTGTTTTGAAAGCTATGTCAACACAGAAGAAAAAAAAATAAAAGCTCCCCAGTTGCAAGTTTCAATGATGGTGCTGATGTTATTCTAGATGTGATGAGTGCATTAGGTATTGTTCCTGGTACAAGTGCTAGTCTCTATTCTGCCAAGAAGAATGAAAGTAGGATTCGTGTAATAGATAGTCGAGTGGAGGCATCAACTCTCCAAGCTCGCACGCTCAGAAGAAGGCTCAAGCATGGAGTGTCTGATCACTCCTATCAAGCAGGGGCATACTAAGGAGCAATTCCAGTTGTGGAGTTATTTGATATCATAATTGACAGTGAATTGTTCATATGATTAAACTTTAAAATGTGTTTTTCTCAATAGTGTGATTTTGCTATATGTGATAGTACTTGCCGTAAGATCTAAAGAGCTGAGGTTGACGTATACAACTTTTGTAAAGTGGATTGTGTTTATAACATCAATACTCATATCCGGAACCTCAGTCGCCAAGATCCAATCAAGTCTGACCCCATAAAGCGGGTGACCAAACCAGTGAAATAGCTGTTTGCTTGATTTTTCACTATTGTATTCGATAAGCCTACAGACTTAGGTGGTCAGAATTGATCAGTTCTTGGTGATTGAGGTTCCAGATATGAGTATTGATGTCAGAAACATAATCTATTTTGCAAAAGTGGTCAACGTGGACCTCAGATTTCTGGATCTTACGACAAGTGTGATATTATAGGGCTAATTCAAATATATAGCTATATAAAATATTCCAATGCACTTTTGGGATATATTTTTTGTGGAAAAGTTTTAAATTAGTGTATAGATTCTTGAAAAAAAAATTCGTTTGAAAATAAACTTTGAAATAGTTATTTTTTTCTGTTGTCCAATAATTATTAATTTTAAGGTGTATGTAACCCCTTAAGATTTCAATTTCTTCTTCGAAAAATGAACATTGGAAAATTCTGGTTCTAGTTTGCTCAAGTTTACTTCGTCTTCGATCGGTAATCGCGATAAAGCGTCACAATTTGCATTAGCTTTGGTGCTAATGTGTTCAATCTTATATCTGAATCGCCATAAAAATATGCCTATCATTGGAATCTGTTATCAGCTGTTTCCGGAATCCCCTTTCTTAGTCCTAAAATCGATTTCAGAGACTGATTGTCCGTTCTCAAAATAATTTCTTTGCCGAAAATAAAATCTCAAAATCGTTCAAAACCGGAAACTACATTGCTCCTTTGTCAAGGATCGTTCTACTTAGTTCTTTTTTTGGGATTGCATGTGATGCATACGCTATCGGGTTCTCAGTGCGATCTTTGTATTGATGTGATAAAATCGCGGATAGCCCGTTCTTTGATGCATCGCATGCGAGTACTTTTTGCTTGTTTGGATCATAATACGCTGAAACTTTCGGTGAAACTAATTCTTTTTCTACCTAATTGAAAGCGTTTTCACAGTCTTTGTTCCATAGATATGCTTCTTCATTTGCTGGATCATGAAGCGATTTTAATTTTTCTTAACAATTCCATTAAAATCTTGCATAAAACGTGACTTAATGAAGAAATGGAGATAGTTCTTAAGCGTTTCATGGATGCGGTGCGTTCATCATGGCGTCAACTTTAGATTTTGCCTTATGTAGTCCGTTTTTATCAATGATAAATCCACGGATTCCCAGTCTCTCTTGCATAAACTTACATATTATGATCTACGGATTTACAGTCATTTTAAAATCACCACAGATTTGAATATTTCCATTACTTTTGAATACAGAAACTAATGCTGTAGCCTATTCGCTGATTCCAACCGGCTCCAAGTGATCCGATGAAACTAACCTATTTATTTATTTTTTATTCAACGGCTTTATAGCGTGTGCAGCGTGGCTACATTTCAAAGTTATTGGTTTAGTATCTCTTTTTAGAAAAATTTTCGATTTACTCTTGTTATAGCAACCTGGTGTATTACTGAATAGTTCAGGATAATTTTCTGAAAACTGGTCTAACAAATTGATTTCAATTTTATTCACCGAATTTTTATTGATTATTTCTGAACGCAATGGCCAGCATCCGAATGCTGATAACCATTGTCGGCCTATCAGGGCTGGCCCCGCACGAGGTAGTACAAAACAATCTAAGACACGAACCGTATTTTGAAATTCAACAGTTAGTTTCGTCAGTTTCCCGAACGGTTGAATAAATCTGCTATCATAACCACGCAAATTCACACTCGTTTCAACAATTTGTTTAAATTTGAAACTATCTTCCAAAATTTTCTCTGAAATAACAGTCACCTCCGTCGCCGTGTCAATTTCCATACATACATTCGTACCATTCACGCTCTATTGAACAAAGATCGGTTCGCCGTTGTCGCATTTTCTACTTACTGGATTACCAGTGGTACGTTTATCATCTATCTCGATGGAAAAGAAATCACAATCACTGCGTTGGAAGCAATCCAATGAGCTTGAAGACTGGTCGTCTGGAACGTGCTCGGCTTCAGCCGTGTTCTCGATCATCTTCAGCGATCGCTTGGCTTGCGCTCGTTTGGAGTAACGAACAGCCTTGATATGTCCCTTTTTTGGCAACTGTTACACTTGGCATTTCGAGATTTGCACGCTTCTCGACGGTGTCCAGGCTTCCCACAACTAGCACATTCGTCCCACGAATGTCGCTGTAGCGCTTGACTTGGACATTGGGTACGCATATGCCACACTTCCAACACGTTTAAACGAGGCGCTCACCTTTTTGCTGCTGATGCAATGCTCCCGTATATCCGTGTGACCTCTCTCTCTGATTCGTCGCATTGCCGGAGAACCACGGACGTTAGCTTGATGCGTCCATAGCGAAAACGTCCCGTCGATTATTGTTGTCGGCTGCTGTAACGCTTGATGCATTTTTCAACGCTGTTTCTCGCACAACCGCTTCTTTTAGGGCTTGATCGTATGTTAATGACTTTATTTTGAACAAATTGACTATAGTTTCATGATTTCGTAATCCACAAATAAGTTGATCACGTAAAGATCACTCAAATTCGGAAAATTACAGTTTGTTGATGACTTTTTGAAACGGTCAACAAATTCAACTATATTTTCACCTTGCTCCTGACATGCCTCGTAAAACAATACTTCGCTCTATTACTTCAGAAGGTTCTGGGTTCAAATGATTCGTCATTAGTTTAATCAAATGTGTATAAATTGTCGATCTTTGAGGGCCAATCCAGAGTGAAGCGGAAAAGAAAAATTCACAAAATCCACCACATATTTATTTTATGCGACGTTTCGCCAGTTAGGTTCACTGGCCTCATCAGGCAGTTTTGAATGAAAATATAATATTACGTTCGGCAGTGGAAGCGGTTGCTTCCACTGCCATTGTCAAACTATTGTGACATCTCGTACATTGAAACCCATGCCTTTATAGCAGAAATATTTTTCACTCGTCAGAGATTTGTAACCTTTTTGTCTATGTTTATGATGACGACTGATTTATTCTGAATGAGTACTGTGAAAGATTTATGCGTAGGATAGTCGAGTATCATTTTTTCTCATAGTACTATCAATTTCTTTACGATTAAAAGAAATTTTGTATTTCAATTGATGGAAATGTTTGGAGTTCCACAAACGTGTTAAGACATCGAGAATATGGTTTACGAATTCCGAAGAAGATATCGAATTCAGATTGAAAGATTCTCAACACCACTTACAATAATAAGTTTAACCACTTCTGATCGCAACTAACTTGACATAAAGTGAAACAACAATGATATTTTACATAATTTCAGTAATTTCTCTCAACTATATCTTACATATCATCCTCGTGATCATCAAAATATTCCGACAAAGTAATTATCACAGTTAATGTGTCAGAGTAACAGTATGATATTTATACAACTAGTCATCACAAATCACGTTTCAATCTTTATAAAGAGTGTTAAGGTCATTCAACGAATTCTAGAGAACAGTTTTTCAAAGTTCGGTTGAAGTTTCATAAGGACGGTGAATTTCTATGGGAGGAGCGAAGGGAGTTCCAGAGTTGTGCTGCTTACATCTGGAAGGAATTCATTCAAAAATCGTCCCTCATTTTGAGGACCGTAAAACCCGATGCCTAGTGAAAAACCTGAAGGGCCTAGTGGACACATACCTAGTGTAGAGGCTAAGAAGATATTTCTCCTGTCGAATGTACAGGATCTTGTTCAGAAGTAAGGCCATGGAATGTTGCATCTTGATGTTAGTGCGCATCCAGCTCAGCTTGGCCCTATAAGGAGTAATACTCTCACACCAAATACATATTTCATGGATAAATTTCGAAGTACCTGTATTCTCTGTTTTTTCTTTCTAAGATGCGTCAAGGTAAACTGCAGGACAGTAATCAAGATGAGGGAACAGCAGAGCCATTGATAAGCGTGAGATCTCAGTCGAGCATTTACGAAAAAATCGCAAGCTGTACATAGTTTCATCACTTGGAAGAATACACTGTGGGCCGGTGCCCGCCACCGACTTTAACGCGCGCACGCGCAGAGGGCCGCTCGGCCGATTATTCGCTCGCTCGCGGGTATGCAAAAAAGCGCGACTTACAAACTGATGTTCCACTTGCAGGTTGGTCGGCGGGCTCGTGTCGCTGGTCTCTCGTGGGCGCTTTTCCTGGCGCACGTGCTCAAAGATGGCTTGATGTGGGGCGGTCGCGCCTGCACCTTCCGTGGGGCTGGGATTGAGTTGCCCCACGCGCTCGGGAAAAGTAGCACTTTTCCGGGCAGGTGTAGCGCTTGGGGTGTCTGGGGATGGCGCGGAGACACTCCCACTCACACACACACACACACAGTCGTTCCCGTCGCGGCGTGGATGAGGTGGTGTAGCGGCGCGTGCTAATTGCCACCAGCGTCAGCACGAGAGTGAGGGTCCTTCCCGTCCTCGCGTGGCTCGCGTGCCGCTCTCTCTCACGCGGCGCGTGCCCGCGTCGATCACGTCATTTGCGCGCGCGCCCGAGCTTCCGGCTCGCCACGTGGCGATCGCGCGATAACGAGTGTTCGCGAAGCACACAATTACTATATAGGAAATACAATTACTCTTGGAAGGGATGCTTCCATCTTTCAGTCAACCGTGTCAAGGGTTAAGGCTGATTTCAATCCGAGGCCGGATTCGTAATTAGCGACATCGAAAACCCATGTACACCGATTTTCATAAAAATCCAGTATCTTTCCAAATTTTTTGCCTGCAATCTTAAAAGCTCTAATATAACATTTGAAAATCTGAGGCCGGGTTCGTGATCAGTGACCTCAAAAACCCACGTACACTAATTTTCATCAAAATCCAGTATCTTTTCAAATTTTGGTCAGGTGATCTTAGAGGCTCTAATTCGAATTTTCGAAAATTAATGCCGGATTCGTGATCAGCGACCTCAAAAACCAATGCATACCAATTTTCAACAGAATTCAATTTTTTTCAAATTGTTGTCAAATGATCTTAGAGGCTTTAATTCGAATTTTCTGAATCTGATTCGTAATGAGCAACCTCGAAGACATATAGATACCAATTTTCATCAAAATCCATCGATAAAGAAAATATGCGATGGAAATAGTTCACTTTCAGAGTATCACGTCCCAAAGTGGATCAAGTTGTCATTTTCAGACGATACACATAATACACACATGTACATACAGACACATACATACCACATCATCCCCGAAACTTCGAGGGAAAAAGTTTCTCCTGAAATGGCATTTTTTATAGAAATTCTCCGAAATGGCACTGTTCATAAAAACTTTCTGAAATGGAACGTTCTTCCTCCCAAGCGACGATACTTCATACTCCATTCGATACGATAGAGAATATAATATTTGTTCATCTGGTATCTTTCGTGTCCTTTTTCTATGATTCTAAAATCTTTAGACAAGTAAAGTCCCAAATGATTATGAAAAGAATGAATATATTATATAATTATTCTCTCGCCAAAAAGAATCAATGTGATAACCAGAAGTTTACTCTCTTAAAAGTTTACAGTCAGAAACTGCTGTGATAATATAAAAAATCACTGTAAAAAGCTAGACGAAATATTAATTAGATTATGGTGAATTTTTTATGTAACTTTTTATACGTTATTTTAAATGTTTCGAATGTTACGAGTGCCTATTCAAGGGATATTTAAAATATACACTAGTGCGTGAAATGTGATTTCTCACTCTTGTAACATGAAATTTTTTTCCATCAAAACTCATGGAACTCGAGAGAAAATTCACTTTTATTACATGAAAAGTTCACTGCGATCCAGTCAATAATTTATCCACCTTCTTACAGATTTTTCACTTTAATACAGCGGTTTTTCACTGTGAGCTTTTAAGAGAGTAGTGTTTATAGTTACTTGCATGAATTCAATCTTTTCAATAATATCAAATATAATCACTGTTAAATTACTAAATTTTATAGTATCACTTCCAATATCGAGTCAAATGAATATTCTAACTTTCAAATTTCGTATTCAAATTCGTATCAATCAATATAGTCAATAATTATATATGTATCATAATATTAAAATACTCGATCACGACAAGTTCCGCTTCGTAAAATAGTATATTACACTACATGGGAGGAAAGTTCGCTTATCCCTCCCGGCGTGTAGTTACCTCGCTCCGCTCGGGCGGTAAACTCGCTGGGAGGGATGAGCGTATTTTCCTCGCGCGTAGCGTATACGATTTTTTCTTCCTGCGGGTAGAAAGTACGTTACGAAATTAATTTCTTGAGGTGAACAAATATTTTCAATCAATTCGAATATATATCTATCATAAGATGCTCGCATTCATTTGCTTCTTATCGCGTCTCATACGCGTGCAATGAAAACAACTTTTGCGGTATACCATATGAGCGCAAAACGTCAAACCTGTATCAAAACAAAAGAGGAGCAGTGCCAAGCAGTTAGTGGTTGAGTTGCCCGAGCTCCGATATCTAATAGAGAGTTGACTCCAAATTCGTCCTCTTACGCTGTGTATTGTATCGACAACAAGCAATTTATGTGTCTCGACTAGTCAAGGAGAATGTCACGGGTACTTTGTACCGTGAGGTCTCCCTGTCCCAGCAAACATCCCTAATTATATAGCGGCCGCCATACAAGGTAAGAGAGAGACAGAGAGAGTGTGAGAGAGAGACAACAGCAGCGCGACATCACCGCCGCGCCGCGGCAGCTACAGGTGCCGGGTGGAAGCGGGGAGTGTGTGCCCAAGCGCGAGCGCGACAGCAGCTATTGTCCCTTGTCCCTTACGTGACTTCCCCGTGATTTTTCTCCGTGCGACCGCGCCACGTGCTGTGCTGTGCCCCGTGCCCCGTGTCTGCGTGTCAGGCAATAGCGCCGACACCACGAGCAGCCTTCCCGCGCCACGGCCGAGACGAGGCCCACGTGCCCAGCGCCAGCTTCCCCGGCTCCGGAACGCCGGCATTTTCCTCGAGCGCTGATAACAGCTCCACGCCGCCGTCCTTCACGTACAGCGAGCAACACAAAGGTTGGTTCCCACGCGTTGCTCTCTCTCTCTCTCATTCGACCGCGCCGCGTCACCCCAGTACTTGTACCCCTATTGATTGCTAATAAAGCATTATCCTTTTATGTGTGCGCGTTTCTGTGGCCCCGATTCACCACCTGAATTCCTACCCACGACTCTGAGAACTCGCCCAGCATCAGCGCCGGGCGAGATTGCACTCTCTCGTGTCCCCTTTAGTTATTAATAATTACTATTGTTATTAATGGGCATGAGCCAGTGACATTGGCGCCCCTAACGTGTGGTGGTAATCGGGAAAATAGAAAAGCACACAGATAAATTCACGCGTCCGCGAGCGAGAAAATCGAATTTTGACCCAACCGCGTGATAGGAAATTAAGCGAAGCGACGCCGCATGCGTAGCGAGGAAAATTCCAGAAGCCGACAACGACACGGCCTGTGAATATTGTCCGTGTGAGGGCAAGCATGTAAACATAGCGCCGGCGAAAGTTTTCCTTGTCGGAGCGCCGGCATCATAACACGGCGCGGCAGCGAGCGGCCGTGTATATAGATATACCGTCGCGCGTGCTTCTCGCGAGTCGGTAAAGGCGTACGCTCGCACACGCGGAGCCCGGCGGCGCAGCGGTGCCCAACCAGCACAGCGGTACCCAACCTCTACAGTAGTGCTCAACCGGCACAGGGGTGCTCAACCAGCACGGTTTGGGGAAATCAGCTGTTCGATACGGAATCGAAACACACAGCGTGCGGAGGCATACGGAGCCTAAATAACGTTCGTTTCAGATTATAGTAATTAATTTGGCGACTCGTAAAGACGCGGTGAATTAAAATAAGCCCCTTTTTGCCGTCATCGTTTAAATTAGTTATGTATAATTCGACAAAGTTGTCGAACCGGAAATAATTTTAAGAATTATATTTCTGAATGTTATTTATTTATAGATATTGAGGCACACACTCAATACGAGTTTCGCGTGTGACCAAATATTTTTTTGTGTACTGATTACAGATTTTTTTCAAAAGTTTCACACATTTCAAAATAAGCTTTGAAAGGGTTGTCGACACTATAGAGTGGGGAAAGTATTTTAAGGGGAATTATTTTCAAACGACAACAAGGAATTTCCTTGCGTTATTTTTGTAAATTAAGGAAAATTAATTCAGTGACATAAATAATTTACTAGCGTGTGAAACAAGACCTTACAAGGAATTTAAAATTTTTTCAAGTAACGTTAAGCAAGTTTGACCACTAGTGAAATTCTTTCCGCTTGAGCCAGGGAACCTCAATCAAGTTGGGATTTCTTGGAGACGTTGAGAACTCAAGCGAGAGAATTTACTGATACGACTCACGCACGCAGCTCGTACATCACTGCCGAAAGGAGCGTGATAAAATAGAATTAAGACAATATCGAACAAATTAGATAATATATTGCGGATTTGAATATACAGCTGCTTGCGATTGCGCATTAGAATAAATAAGCGAATCCAAAGCCACCGTAAAGCGAATTTGGCGGACCAGCGTGCGACTGTCTTTCTTAAGTTCGACAAAAGCAAAACCGGGAAAAATGGCGAGTAGCATCGATTTCAACAGCGAATACGTCAATCTGACGACATGGATCACCACGTTAAGTCACGAGGGGTTTCAGGAAGCGCTCCAACGGCTCGAACTACACAGTACGGGAACAGAGCGCGAAATGATGCAACGGCTAATGCGCAGACTGATGGGCGAGTACACCGTAAGCGACTTCGTAGAGAATACGGTGTGCGAATCAGAAGAAGCACTACGTGCGCATAGAGATGACGCACTAATCGAGTTTACCGAAGAGCTCGGAAGGACACACGCGCCGAACATGTTGAGCGCAAGGAGCGTAGGCGCAACCGACCAACCAGCCCCCCCCCCACCTAGCCGCACAACCAAGTCACCATCTGAAAGGTTGGAGGAAGCGGTCGGCAAGGTGGAGGAGGCCGCCCGGAAAGTGCAGGAGCTCGGCGAGGCCTACGAAAAGGCCATAGAGGAGGCCGGTTAGGCTCTGCGTAGCGTGCGCCGGTTCTTCGGCGATGCGGCCAAAGAGCGCCTAGCGGCGCCAACAAGAGTGGTCGTCGAGGCGAAAGAAGTCCTCGACGACGCACGACTCGCCGCGCGCAAACGGCGCGAAAACAGGGAGCGCGAAGAGGAGGCGAGGCGCAGCTCAGAGGTCCTGGCCGAACAACTGCGCCAGTCAAGGGACAGGGCGGCCGAGGAGCAGCGTCGACTGCGGGCGCAGCTGGAGGAGGCGCAGAGGGTGCTCTGCGGCAAAACAGAGAAGCAGGAGCAGCGCATAGCGCGCCTGCGCGCCCAACGCATCGGGCGTCACTGCCCCATCTGCGGGTCGCAGGGCACCGGCAACCCCGACCGCTGCCACGAACGCCAGCTCCACCACCTAGTACCCCACCGCGTACGCGAGTACGAAAGGGAGCAGGAGGAGAAGCGCCGGCAGGAGCAGGGGAGGAAAAATCCCCAGCCCGACGCAGACAGCGACTGAACGCACGCATAGGTGCGGAGCGCACACAAGGGTGCGGAGCGCAAGCAGCGCGAAGAGGCTAACCAGCCGAAGAGGGCCTGATAGCCATGTTTTGTTCCTAGATTATACCGGAAAGACTGGTCACGTTAATCGAAGATTGTAAGTGGGTAAATAGCCACACGATCAAAGTAATTATAGAGTGAGTGGAGCGCGAACCACTATAAAAAGCTGCAAAAGTGTGATTATTTTTTTTCTTCTCAAATGAGTTTTTTAGTTAATTTGAGTCTGAGATTATATAGCTTTCTTAATTACATTTTCCTTAGTAAAGTCATTGATTAGTTGATAATTTGGTTAATTCTTGAAATTTACTTTGAGTTTATAGTTTGTAGAATTTTGTCTAATTTTCTTACCAGTTTTGTTGATAAAGATTCTATTTAGTTGTTAGTTAATACAACTGTTTAAATGTTTATGAATTCAACCAAGAGGTTGTATGAATTTGCGAAAGCGCACACGTAATTCGACAGAGCGCACGCGTTAATGAGAACGCACACAAATGCGAGAAAGGAATGTGATTGCGAAAATGTTGTACCGATCACGCGAAAAGCGCCGACCGATTCGCAGGGTAAGAACCCGTGCAGATTATTGTACACGCACGCGCCCAGTTGCTTGCAGATAGATAGATAGATAGATAGATATGTTTTATTGTATAAAATATACAAAAATGGTAGTTACATAGTGTCAGTCATCTTTTTAAAATATCAGTCATTTAGTTAAAATATATATCACATATCATCCTTGTCAGACTTCTTAAACTAATTATCACAGATAATGCGTCAGTAAAGGTATAAATTTATACAGCTAGTCATGAGATTTGAGCTATTTAGTCGTAGCGTCAATCTTTATAAAATGTGTCAAAGACATTCATTCAGTTCTAATTCTAAAAAATAGTTTCTTATAGAACATTTAAAACTTAATAAGGACGGCAGGTTTCTATCAGAGGAGCGAAGGGAGTTCCAGAGGTGTGCCGCCTGCACCTGGAAGGAATTTATTCCGAAATCATTCCTCATTTTGGGGACCGAGAGTTCCGGTGCATCTCCCCTCGAGGGCCTTGTGGACACATACCTAGTGAAGAGGCTCAGAAGGTACTCCGGCTGACGAATGCGCAGGATCTTGTACAAAAGTACAGCCATAAAATATTGCCTCCTAATATCCGTGCGCATCCAGCCAAGCTTGGCCCTGTAGGGAGTGATGTGTTCGTCCCTCCTCACACCAAAAACATATCTCACACATGAATTTTGTAGTACCTGTAATCTGTGTTTTTGTTCTTGAGATGCGTCGAGGTATACCGCAGAACAATAGTCAAGATGAGGGAACAGCAGAGCCATTGATAAGCGTCTACGAAGGATCTCAGTCGTGTATTTGCGGAAAAATCTCAGACTATACATGGTTCTGTTGAACTTCTTTGTAATTGCATCGGTGTTTTGACGCCAGGATAGAGTTTCGTCAAGCACCACGCCGAGATCCCTGACCGTATCAGAGAACGGCACGCGAGCCTCGCCGATCCCAATGCCGGATACATAAAGTGCTTCTTTGTGCAGAAGATTAATATAATATAAGGACCCAAACGCTATGGCTTGAGTTTTCTCGGCATTAAGTACCAGCGAAGCCGCGTCAGCCCAACCCGACACAGCCGCAGCCGCCTTCTCAAGCAACGCTACACCCTCAGCCAGTCTATTCAGTGGAACCTGAGTATAAATTTGTAAGTCGTCAGCATAAAGCATACGCTCAACGCCCTCAATGTCAAGTACGTCACGTAGGTCATTAATGTATATGCAGAAGAGAAGCGGCCCGAGGACCGACCCCTGTGGCACCCCAAGGTTCGTGGCAAGCCACGAGGATTTGCCAAAACTCTTTGTTATAACTATTTGCTGTCTATCCGTGAGATATGAGTGGAACCACGAGAGAGCAGTCCTCGCAAAGCCGATATCCCTCAGACGCTTCAGCATTCTGGAATGAGAGATTTTGTCAAAGGCTTTACTAAAATCAAAAAGTAGAAGTAACGTCAGTTTCTTTTTGTCCATGCCTTTTCTTATGTCTTCCATAAGTCTCAGTAGTGCCGTCTGCGTAGAGTGGTTTGGACGAAAACCTGCCTGTCTAGGGTCAAGTATGTTGTTGACTGTAAGGTAGTTCATGACTTGGTCATGAACTATCTTCTCAAGAACCTTAGAAAGGAAACTTAGGAGGGCGATGGGTCGAAAGTCTGACGGCGAAGACGGATGAGCACTCTTCTTAAGCGGAAGAACATGAGCCCTTTTCCAGGATGACGGGAAAATTCCTTTGCGCAGGGAGGAGTTGAACAGATTCACGATTTTGTCGCCAATCACGGGCAGAGCATCAAGAATGGGACTCTTCGGTATGCCATCGTCACCGACTGATTGAGAAGTGAAATGAGAAATGCTCAGGATAACATCATTGATACTGATTTTCTGGAAGCAAAAGCCGTCTTCCTCAGAAGCGGAGGAGATAATATCCTGGTAGACCGAAGCATTCTCATTGTGTGAGATGGAAACCTTGGCAAAATGAGCGTTCAGCTCCTCCGGGGTGATCCCGTTCAAGTCCTCCCTCTGCTTAGGTAAAAGATTCAGGTTACGCAGTTCTTTCCACACCGTGCTGTTATCAAGTGCTTCTGCCAATTTATTCGAAAGGAACTCAGTGCGAGCCTGAGTTATCTTGCTATCAGAGAGATCGCGCAACCTTTGGAATTCGATGAGCAGGTTTTCGTCCCCTGTCCGAACATAGCGTTTATAAGTCGCGTCCGTTTTCTTGTATAACAGCGTTAGCTCAGCATCAACCCACGGCAACTTGTTCTTTCTAGGCTTGAATTCCTTCAGAGGAGCAAGCTCATCAATTGCCCCCGTGAGGTTGCGGCTGAGACAGTCAAGTGCAGAGTCAATGTCACCTACGTCATCGTGGTTAAGTGGCCCCCAATCGCATCGTTTCAGAGTAGAGACCAGGTCTTCCTGCCGAATACCTTTGAAATTTCTGTATTTGAAGGAGCCTGACCTCTCTCTGGGTTGTTGAATGGTGAGTTCAACGTCAATAATATGATGTTTGCTGCGAAAGGGAGCTGGGAAGTTGCGTTCGTCTAAAATTACGTCATTGTCGTCAACCAGTAAGACGTCAATCCACGTGCGAGAAGTGGGGTTATATGCGTAGCCCCATGCTGTATCAGACGTAACGACAGTTCTTCAGCTAATTTGCGAACAAATTTTGCGTCATCACCGTCTGTAAGAAGAAGATCGGCGTTCAGGTCCCCCATCACAAACTTGTGGCTATAGTCATAACAGTGTGTTTGAAGGTCATTGATAAGGGAAGGATTTTTGGTGAAGGCTATGTGGGGTGGTCTGTATATGACCGCAGCAAGAATTGGTTGGGAGTTGCCGTGCTGTAATGAGCAAAAAAGGTACTCAGGTATGCCGGGTTTGCCTGGTCCTGTGGTGTTCGATGAAGCTAGAATTTCAACCTTGTAAAAATCCCGGACGTATAATGCAACCCCTCCACCAATAGTGTTGCGGTCATTTCTAATCAATTTGTAATTGGGGACCCGAACGACGTCATCCGGAACGTCAGGACCCAGCCAGGTCTCCGCAACCCCGTAGAGGTGGTAGGACGGATTCTCAACCAGAAACTGACGGACTTGTTCAATGTGAGCTCTAAGAGAGTTCACATTGTGAAAGCCCGCTCTCAATCTCCCAGAGGCGACGTTAGGGTTCAGCTCTTTTCTCGATAGTCAATCCGTTCCATTGTGGCATCCCTTTAAGGTTGATTCGGCAATGACTTTTAGTTCGGCCTCATTATCTATTTGAAACACTTTTTCCCCCACCGCTCGCTTTGACAGAAACCTGCCGTCCTTGTACCACACATACTTAATACCTAAGGACTTAGCAATTCTACGAAGACTAGAAAGTTTTTGGTAAATGGCAGTCGATAAAAATTCGTTTATAAAAACAGCGCTGTGAATTACATGCTTGGACTTGCTTGCATCCAGCAGAGTCAAGTCCAAGTCGCTCGTATTGAGGCCCGTTCGCTTGTGCTTTTCTTGTAAAATTTTTCTCTTAAGATCATTGTTTCTTAATTGCACTATAATGGACGGAATTCGGTGATTATTACTATTTTTATTGCTAGAACTAGGACTATGTACATCTTTGGTAAAGTTTGAATGACTAGAATGACTAGAATTAATTAGACTATTTTTACTATTACTATTACTACTCGTCGGTTTGATTTGGTGGGCCTTGACAATATCGCTCTCACAGAGGCCCGGGCAGACAGCGCCGAGAACAACAAATGCCGCCCTCTCTGCTGAGACATTATATTTCATACAGTCAATAATACCAGTGACAAGCAATTTGTCACCCCCGTCACTATCCGCCCGTACCTCGGCTCGAGACGGCGAAACGATGTTTTTATGCGATGGTGAGGTAATGTGGCCCACCTAAGCGTCGACAAAATTGTCAGCCATTGCCAGCCCGGGGTCATTATGTGTATTGTGTGAGGTACTATTGGCTAAGTGTTGTGTTTGTGACTCTATATTTTCTATTTTTTGTAATATTGTGGTGTTTTGTGTGGTTGTGTTTTTAATGTGTTCGATTAGAGTGATGTTTTGAGCGAGAAGTGCAGAGATAGATTTTGCAGAATCTCCCAGTACTAGATTCTGCTTTTCCACAAGCCGCTCAAGTTCTGCCACACGCGAATACAGCCTCGTAACGCTTTCACTCAGTACCGGGATGAGATCCAGCGACGGTTTCAGCGAGTCAAGTCCAGCAGAAATGAGCGACTTTTGTCCCGCACATTCTCGCTCAATCAGTTTTTGAGTGCCATTGGTAAGGCTGACAATGGCTGAAAGCATAGTACCCTTCGCAGTCGACGCTTCTACTAATTTAGATAAGCTGTAGCTAGCAGAGCTGTTGTCAATATTGCTAATATTACCATTATTACTACTACAGCCGGAAGCGCTGAGATTGTCGCTACAATTGTCATTACTACTACTAAAGTTAACACTAATACTATTACTATTGCTGCTGTGTCCCGCAGAAGCGTCTTTGGTATTAAAGCGCGGCGTATTCGACTGAGCGGCTAAATTCAAATTTGAATTTGCCGCGCTTCGAGTTGTGGCGCAGGGCGCCGGGCGCGACGCAGCCGGCGTTGACGAGCGTAGAAGGGCCCCGCGCGCCGCTGCGCCAGCACTGGCCGGCAGTGCGCGCGAAGCTGGTGTGCGCGCGCGGAGCGGGGAATCCCTGGCTGCTGCGCTCGCTGTCGGGAGTTGGCGGGTGGGGGGGACAACGCGAGCGGGCGGCTTTCTGCTACCGCTCTCGTTTGTATGCTTGGCGCGGCAAATATTGCAAGGCCCCTCTCCTTTCTTATTCGCGCATTTTGAGTGCCGAGGTTTTTTACACTCGGGGCACTGCTTGAGGGGGCGGTCAGATGACTCTTTGCACACAGCGCAAAGGATTGGTGCCATGTAGACCGCCCGCGCGAAATAAGTTTGAAGAGGGGACGTACCTGCTCTCTCTCTCTCCCGCTGTTGCGATCAGCTGTTGTTGTTGCTGCTGCTCCGCTGTGGCTCCGAGCTCTTGCCGCGTTCGCTCCTTGCGCTCCTAACCTCACGATCTGGATGGTGTGTGATTGAGGCTGGAGAAAATGCTGCAAGCCGAATTACACAGCAACTAGAGGAATGCTGCGACGACTTGCATTAGGGCGCTTGCAAGGTGCTGAAACAAAGTCGCCCGGAGGCACAATTGCGGCAGAAAAGGCTCAAGAAGGAGGAGTAGTCGAGAGAGCGTGCGATGTCGGTACTTACCGCGCCAAGGAGGAGAGAGAGAGAGCACCGCGAAATAAAGGTCTAAAAGAGTAAAATAAAGCGTAGAATCATTTCTTCATTACACATTGTTTATTACTAATGAATTTTTTTTTGTTTTGTTTCTCCTGGAGTTGATCGAATTGGATCATATTGACCTTTATGAGGGAGACCAATTCACCGGCGCTTTCTATTGTGATAAAGCGCGCCTGGGAGGGGGGTGTCACGGGTACTTTGTACCGTGAGATCTCCCTGTCCCAGCAAACATCCCTAATTATATAGCGGCCGCCATACAAGGTAAGAGAGAGACAGAGAGAGTGTGAGAGAGAGACAACAGCAGCGCGACATCACCGCCGCGCCGCGGCAGCTACAGGTGCCGGGCGGAAGCGGGGAGTGTGTGCCCAAGCGCGAGCGCGACAGCAGCTATTGGCCCTTGTCCCTTACGTGACTTCCCCGTGATTTTTCTCCGTGCGACCGCGCCACGTGCTGTGCTGTGCCCCGTGCCCCGTGTCTGCGTGTCAGGCAATAGCGCCGACACCACGAGCAGCCTTCCCGCGCCACGGCCGAGACGAGGCCCACGTGCCCAGCGCCAGCTTCCCCGGCTCCGGAACGCCGGCATTTTCCTCGAGCGCCGACAACAGCTCCACGCCGCCGTCCTTCACGTACAGCGAGCAACACAAAGGTTGGTTCCCACGGGTTGCTCTCTCTCTCTCTCATTCGACCGCGCCGCGTCACCCCAGTACTTGTACCCCTATTGATTGCTAATAAAGCATTATCCTTTTATGTGTGCGCGTTTCTGTGGCCCCGATTCACCACCTGAATTCCTACCCACGACTCTGAGAACTTGCCCAGCATCAGCGCCGGGCGAGATTGCACTCTCTCGTGTCCCCTTTAGTTATTAATAATTACAATTGTTATTAATGGGCATGAGCCAGTGACAAGAAGTTTAGTGCGCCGAATGACCATCCGCACCTACAGATTTGGGTGTACCGGCTTTTCACTCTAAAAAGCTTGAAGACCAGAAACTTGATCGGCATCATACGTATCCCCTCTGAGTGTGTCTTGACCGTAAGTTTGATTTATGTAGTTTTGGAGTGAGAATAAGATACAACTTTCTAACAAGAATTTTTATTACAGAGTATTGTTGTCTAATTCATCTGACAGCGATGATTCTAATGAAGAAGAAATCATCAGAAATTTTGAAGAAGAAGGAAAACTGATTTTGAATCAGTTATTACCCCTAAAATCATGTGCAAAGTATGAAACTACTTATTCAATTTTTATGAAGTGGAAAGAAGAGCAAAATGCGAATTCATTCGATGAAAATGTGCTATTAATTTATTTTGATGAATTATCGAAGAAATTCAAGCCATCCACATTGTGGAGCCAGTGGTCAATGTTGAGAACAACTTTGAATTTGAAGCATGGCGTCAACATCAACGTATACGAGAAATTGAAAACTTTATTGAAAAATAAATCAGAAGGGTTCAAGGCAACCAAATCGAAGGTTTTAACTTGGACTCAAATACACCAGTTCTTAACACATAGTGAGGACACTATCCATTTGGGGGCAAAGGTAATAATATTATTTATCAGTTTATCATATTTTGAAATGAAAAATTAATTCAAATATTCGTCTTGATTACAGGTTATTCTCATTTTTGGTATTTGTGGTGCACTGAGATGCCAGGAATTTTGAAATATAAATACATCAGATGTAGAAGATACTGGCTCTCAGTTTGTAGTAACAGTGAAGGATACAAAAAACTAATATCCGAGAAATTTTATTATTGGCGCAGAATTGTATGATATAGTCAAAAAATATATTGAATTGAGGCCAACAAATATGGATACCAATCGATTTTTCATTCGTTATCAGAATGGAGTTTGTATGCGACAAGTCATCGGCAAGAATAAAATCAGTGAAGTTCCAAAAAATATTGCTCTGTTTCTGAATTTGGAGGCTCCAGAAAAATATACAGGGCACTGTATGAGACAAACAGCAGCAACTCTTTTGGCAAATTCTGGTGCCAGTTTAACCACGGTTGAACAGCTAGGTGGGTGGAGATCAAGTACCTCTGCTGAAGGCTATATAGAGCATTCATTGGCCAATAGGAGAAAAATTTTTGAAGGGATCATCAACTCAGATGAGTCATGTCCAAAAGTAACTACAACTACATCGACTACAACTTCTCCAGCGGTTACTTCAACTGTAACAGCAGCTAGTGTTAGTGTAGAAAATGTAGCTTGTTCTTCAAGTGAGTTGATCCTGGATGATTCAGAAAACTATCCACCTTTCTCAATCGATGAGATTGATGAATCAACGATGATGATTAAGACGAATGAAAAGCAACCAATACCATCTACAAGTTCTGCTTCCACTGGGTCATCACGTATAGAGCCGATTGGAGGATTAAAAAGACATGCTCTTCAAGATAATTTTGAATCTGCCAAGAAGAGAAGTGGTGTTATGGGAGAGAGCCAAAGTCCATCTAGTCATATTATTCGGAATACTGTATTAGATGAAGTATCTCTAAAGTCGACATCAAATCAGTTTCACAATCGTGTTATTCATAATATCACAAATAATCATTATATATCTAGTGATTTTAAGAAATAATTATGTTAAGTTCAATGAATTATATACCTATATAATATATCTGATTTTGTAATAACTGCAATATAGTAATAAATAGTTATATTTTGTAACAAACAGTTCTTTTTTTTTTCTAAAAAAGCATTTTCGTCGAGGATTATCCGTTTTGGTTAATTAGATACATGAAGTAAACAATGCCAAGTTTATATTTTGAGTAAATATAGGTTAAGCTCAGGATGTGTGTGTATATATATATAAGATTGATTTGCTGTGTGACTTGGTGCCCGTTCGCACCAGGTTGCACGGGGGGATTGGCTCTACCGCGGGCACTCCGTATTTGTTACGGGCGCCGGGAGTGCCGCGAGTAGCTCTCGCTCGGAGCACGGGGGACTCTCTCGGGGGGGGGGGGCGGCCGCGCGCGGAGACACGCACGTTCACTGGGGGGGGGGGACACCGGGGCCGCGACGCGCACACCAAACCTTTCAGCCGCTCGTTCTCTCTCGCTCGTGCTCGGCTCGGCTCTGCTGGCTCTGCTGCTGGCTGCTGGTGGTCGCGTCCTCGTCGGCCTCGGCATCCTCGGTACGTCCTCACGCACACGCTCACGGTCACGTCACGCACACTGGGCTCGGTACTCGGGATTCGTCACGCGTCGCGTGTTGAGGGCTGCGGGCACCGGACGAGAATGGTCGTCCGCCTCGTGCTCACTCCCGGCCTCGCGCCGCCGGAACTCTCGCGCGCCGCGGCTCGCGTACGCGCTGGAGAGTGCTGCCCTCCCGAGCCGTCAGCTGCCGTACCGGCGGGATCGGAGAGGAGCAGCCTCTCCGTCTATAGTGACGGGTTTCCCCGTCACAGCTGTGAAAACTGTGGATAATGAAAATAGCTCATACGTATCAATAATGAGATAACAAGTGATTTAGCCAGGCTTGCGCAGAGGCATAACTTGAGTTATCAAAAGCGTTAGATCGAATGGCTGCATTGAGTAGCTCATAATATACTCAGAAACCATTTCTGGCAATACTGTGAAGATTGGGAACCCGAAGATGACAACCTCTCCTAGAAAGTTATATAGAATTGTTCAAGTATTTGCTACATAGGTATGCATCATTAGAAATACAACAAACTGATGTTTGAAAGGAATCTTACATACCTTTGCTACTATACTTGCACATGAGTATCTTTGTAGTACGCGTGTAGAACAGTTGACAATGCATATGTTTAAATTAATTGACTTAATAGGATTAGTGTAAAAATCGTCAAAAATAGATGAAGGTTTTTCCACGATAAACACATTGCTGCCATCACGAACGAAGTTCAAACACTAAATGTAAATTCCTCCCTTCAGTAAGATACAGTTGTTTTTAATATCTGAACAATTAAGGTACAGAGAATTTCGACGAAAGATTTTTGATTGCAAAACATTAGGATTGAAAGATAATAATGGACCATCAGAATGATTCCTTCCTAAACTGAATTCCATCAAATTATCATTCTCTGTATATTCTGTACATAGAAGAATTTCGAACAATCTTCAATTTATTTTCGCGAAGGCTTGTCTCCTTTTCTGAGAATTTTTTTAAAAACGAACTTTTCCGTGCAGCTCCAGTATCCTGTATGATACTTAACTTTCAAAACGTACGCCTTGGCTGGAGCATCGCAAATCAGTGCATCAAGTGTTATACTATAATTTTTCTCATTGTAGAATATACCATTAAGAATCAAGTTCGTGATTTCTCCCGTGAACATTTTTAGTAGATCGTTACTGTCTGTTGGCTTATCTTGTCTGTGATATATTCCTACTAATTCAACTTCATTCAAAATGCTTTCAGAACACGAGATTATCTATATACCTTTCTCGGCAGAGGTATGCAGAGGTGCACCATCTATGCTAACTTGTAATTTTAAGCTGTGAAATTCGATATTTTTTGCAACAATTTTTCTTAAGAATGATGAGACTGCGGTCCCAATTCCATGATGATAATACTTGCCACGGCCCATAGGATGGACAATCGTCGTTCTGGGAGTTTTAAATAAAGTACGAGCATCCTTTGGGAATAGAGCTTTGGTTCGATTTCTCAATATTGCGAGTAAATCATTGATTGGTGAATGCGGAATCGTGAGAAAGAAATTTATACCCCACTGTCGAATATCATTGATGAACTCTGAATATTTGTCATCAATGTCCTTCGACAAATCACCGAACGTTTCCTCTGATCCACTGAAATCGTCCACGGGATGTTTACCTGCAAAATAATCTTCTTCACTCAAAATATAGCTGAAAAAATCGTCAAGGCTGTTGGCATTTGCCTTTTCCTCTTCTTTTTCAGAATTTTGTAACTCCTCACAGTTAAACTTACATTCAAATTCTGTATTCTGTTCCTAAAAGAATATAGCCTTGCAGCAAAACTCTTCAAGATGGTACTGTAACGGGGTGTGCTGTAAAATAAAGGGGGAATCGGAGATACGAAGATCGCCATCCTGGGCATGGAATGCCCTCATCAGCCGCTGCTCGGCAAGTTCCTCGATGCAGGGCTGGGCCCCGTTAATGCCCCGTACTGGAGGCTTGAATAAGGGAATTCCGCGCACGCCCGGGATAGCTCGGTCACAGGCCGATCCGTTGATCGGCCTGTTTGCAGATGCGGCGCAGTGCAGTGCCGCGTTCACGTACCAGGAGTCACGGTGGGGAAGGGGAGCTAGGGCGCGAAAATAGTACGATAGAGGTGAAAGAAAAGATGCGTCTATTACGCTAGAGCTACACGTGCCGCGACCGCCGGAAGGACGGAAGTATGATCTTCAATTTTCATTACAAAAGATTCAGCCGATACACAAAATAGAATTTCATAGTATTTCTTTCGAAACTGTGTATCAGAAATTTTCGGTTTTTATTGGCCTCCGTTTGATTCGATAAAAAAACTGAACAGAAAATATCGATACACACGTACATGAACGCACAAGTTTACTTAATAGCAGACTCATGAATAAGATAGAATCTAGTGTTGTAAGGGCAACTCAAGCCCTTAGCATGAAAATGTTTAATGACGCTAAATACTTATTGGTTGAAGGGAGCATGAAAAAGTATTAGTTATGAGATCGCGTACATATATGCGCCCGCACGCGCGTGACGCGGTATACATGAATCGTTGTGTAGATTCAAAATGTATATATATAGATATATCTAACCATATGCGAAAAATATGAAAATCTGAATGATGCATAGAACTATGAAAAATCGAATTATGCGGACATACGGCTAGAGACGCCATTATTACGGGATCAGTAGAAAAAAAGCGAAGTATCCAGACAAACTAGATACACTGCAATATAAGTCAACAAATAACGCGATCTGTTAACTACATTTGTGGCGTAGTTTATTATGCAAAAATATGATTCAAGCTAATTAAAAAAATTTTATTCAATCTAATCAAAATTTAATTCAAGCTAATTCAAGACTGCCTAAGTAACACTAAGATCCTTATGTGAAGATATGCGAACGAATCGTAACTCATTATGTAATAACGCAATTTGTTTATTGTTAATTATTCTTACATTATATTTTTCACAAAAACGTTACAATAGATAATCGTACGTGATCTCCAGAATCGAATACAAGTTGAAATATGAAAGTCGAATTATTATATCGCGAATAAATAATGTCAACAGCTTAATGATTAATTATGTTAACACGAATTGTGACGTCGATTTATTATGAAATTCAAAACGGTTTGCGAAAACATGATCAGAACTAATGTCTCGATTGTCTAATGTTGAGATTTTGGTAAATATAGATGAAGACACCAAGATGTTATAAACAATTGGTTGATTGTTATAAATTATTGAACTTAACAAAAATATCTCGACATTAGGCAATTGGCATTATTCTCAGGCTTTGATAGACGGCGAATACGCGTATGTAGCGACAATAGTTATTGCATAATCAGAGTCAACAAATTATTAAAATTAGTGAACTCCGTAAAAAAACGAACTATGACAGCAACTGTAAATATCTCGATCACAGACACATAAGGAACCAGTGTGCGACTTCACACTGTGACGTTTATCGGCATTTATCAAATAAGTAAGCTAAAAAACGAGTCAACGCGATACCCTGCGATGGTACGTTAGACTATATAAAGGGCCGCCCGTCCTCAAACGGGGTCATTCTTTCGCGAGCATCGGTAGAGTGCGTATCGGAATACGATCGTCTCCGCGCATATAACATCATGTATTACGAGCGACCGCGAATTCTATACTTGCGCGATTGTAACATCTTTGTAAATAATTTTCTTAGTACATGATAAATTAGTAACTTTCTTTTTAATCAATTTCTTCGTAATTTTTACCGAGTCCGAACCATATTCAATCACAAGCGCTTAACCACATGTTGGCAGTAGCGTTTTACAATCACTCACTTCCGAAGCATCTAACCTCTCGTAGGAAGTGATGCTGCATTTCAGTGCATTACACATGCACATTAGCCGGCTGGCCTAACTACACGTTGGAAGGGGCCAAGCTAGGTGACACGGCTGTTAAACCAAGAGTTGTGGTTCATTGCCCAATGCCGGTGTTTTCATGCCAAACACATGCATTTCACACTTACAAATCATAATACACACACACACACACACACACACACACACACACACAATCTATGTAAGTTTGATGACGGATGCTACTCACACGATTTCTGAAAATTCAACATTTTCATTCAGGAACACTGATCGAAAGCAGCGATTCATCTAACCTCAAATTACTCGATATTCTAACCCAAGAGTGCATAAAGTCCCTTTGCTAAGGCTGAGCCTCATCATTCTCTTGATATTCATGTATATCGCGTTCACTCTTGGAACGGAAATGACCGTCGTGTACCCCTACTTGATGTAAAACCTATCAATGAGCCCAAATTAAACGACGAATAAAAAACGACGAGCCCAAATTAAGCTTGTAGTACTGATTTTCTAGAATAAGCGACGGGTTGTAGGTAGATTTTCCTCAACCGATATCAATTTTACTCCTTTTTATCATCTCATGATAATATCTTATTCATGAGTTATCTCATATATTCATTTGATATTCTTTCCAGTGGAACTACTCTTTTATTAGAGATCGGGGATTTTGTGCCACGAAAAATTACAGATTACAGACCAGGTGATCATCTAGGAGTGTTTGCTTGTAACAGGAGTTCTCTCGTGAATGGCATTCTAGAACGAATTGAGAGTCCCATTGGTGCAGACTACCCGATCGAATTACAAGTGCAGAAACAAGTTCATACGCCCAATGGTTTGTATACGATTTCCATAGCATCTTGAATCTGTATCAAAATTTTTCTTTTACACGAGAGCAAGTATGAATCAGCTGTTACCTCATATGTGTTTGGAGGTTGACTAATTCGAACATCTTTCTACACATTAAAAAATCCCAAGGAAACAACGTTGGAAATTTTTATTTGGAGTAGCGGATACTTGGAGTGGGTGAATTCAATAGGTTGAATAACTTGACAAAAGTAGGAAGAACTGATATTTATTGAATCGGGGCAAGCTGTAGCGAAGCTCACACGCGTGCACTCGTGTAGCTTGCTCTATACATACTGACGCTCGGCGTCCGGCGCGGAATCGAAATAGACTGTAGTCGAATTTACCTATATAGCTATTATAGCGCCAAAGTTCGACGCTACGTAATATACTGATTGACTATGTAAATATTTCAAATGATATGACAACACGCTCCCACATTTAAATATTTAGATAGTTCTACATATCCGCATAATCATTGATAATCTCGATATAAAAGTTAGATGATTACTGTTAATCTCTGTACACATAATATCTTGTTCATTATTACAAATCAGTCTCAAATATTATTATTTAGTAAGTCCTCCTTTTTAACAATTATCAACTAATAAACAATTATAACTTGAGTTTTGAACACTCATTGATCACTGTACAAATTTATACATTTTACAAAGTCGTCGTTCTTCGTTTTTGGCAGAGCTTTCGTTAAAGCATCGGCTAACATCTTGGTTGATGGGACGAAATCTATTTTCACTAATTGTTTTTCGATGTTCTCCTTGATGAAGTTATGGCGACGAGTTATATGCTTGGTTCTTGCTGAGAACTTTCCATACTTTCCTAGTTGTATGGCTGCTTTGTTATCACACAAGATTGTGGTGGGCTAATCGACTGTATGCCTAGTTCGACGGTGAGCCCTCTGAGCCATATTGCCTCTTGAGTGGCAGTAGACAGGGCTAGATATTCGGCTTCCGAGCTCGAGAGAGCAACTGTGCTCTGCCTCCGGCTGCACCAACTCACAGGTGCTCCTTGCATGATAAATATATATCCTGAGATGGAACGGGAGTCATCGTAGTCATTCGCTCCCAGGCTTGCATCGCTATATCCAATCATAGTAAAGTCTGCATTTCTTGAGTATTTAAGGCTGTAATTTTTAGTACTTTTGATGTACCGAAAAATTCTCTTCACTGCTGCCCAATGTGATTCATCAAAGTTGTTGTTGAATTTACTTATGGTGCTGACAGCAAATGCCAGATCGGGTCTTGTTGACTGCACTAAATACAGTAAAGCTCCCACTGCATTTTGGAATGGTATTTGCTTGAGCCGTTGTACTGTAGCTTGATCCGCAGGCTCTTCAGCATTTGTTAGTCTACTGTTCGGGTCCATGGGAATGGTAATATCGTTGCATTCAGCCATTCCGAATCGTTTGAGTATCGTGTCGATATACTCAGTTTGATCCAACGAAATCGTTCCATTTGACTCATCTATGGTGACATTGATTCCAAGACATTTTTTGGCTTTACCCAAATCCTTGAGTGTTACTTCTTTCTCGAGGGCGGTTTTTACAACTTGAAAAAATTCTAATGTGTTGGTAAACACAAATATATCGTCCACGAATATGGCTACTATTATGATTTTGGTGCCATTTATGTAATAGTATATGCAAGTATCGAAGCTGGATTGCTTTAAATTTAGTTTCGTCAGTATTTTATGAAGTCGTTGATTCCATGCACGACTACCTTGTCGCAGTCCGTATAAGGCCTTAAGCAGACGACAAACGAGGTCGGGGTTTTTCGGATGTTCAAAACCAGGAGGCTGCTGAAGATAGATTTCCTCTTCAAGATCTCCGTGAAGAAATGCTGTTGCGACATCCAGGTGTCGAACGTCGAGGTTGTATCGTGCTGCAAAAGCAAAAAGTATTCGGAGACTTGTGTATTTGACGACTGGTGAATATGTATCATCAAAATCTACACCAGGTATTTGGCCGTAACCCTTCGCTACCAGACGAGCCTTGTACATTGGATTACCGGCAAAATCCATTTTTTGCTTGTAAACCCACTTACATCCTATTACTTGTCTGTTCTGCGGCAATGGTTCAAGAATCCAGGTCTTGTTCGTGAGGATTGACTGGTACTCGGCTTCCATAGCTTTGATCCAATGTTCGCGTTCGGGACTGTCCAGAGCTTGATCCAAAGTCGTGGGTTCGCCTCCGTTGGCGACAACGTGATGTAGTACGTAGTCGTCAAAGCGACGGTTATTTTTTCTTGGTCTGAGTGTTCTCCCCAGAACAGCTCGAGGTACGTACTCATCATCTGAGTCGGCATCTGGTGGATTTGAGGTCATAGACGTGTCCGATGCGGATTGTGGTGTTTGAGCACGATGAATTTGTTGGTGGTCATTGGATGTTGATACCGGCTGTACTTCTGTCTCTGTCTGATATTGAGGCAATACATCATTGCTTACATGTGGTTGATTTTCCGTTGAGTCCGAGGATGGTGTGACTGCTGGCTCTGAATGTAAATTATTTATTTGAGAGGAATCATCTGGATCCACATAATCAATCGGCAAGAATGTTTTCGGAGAAGCGGCAGAAAGCGGTTTCTCAAAGAAGACAGCATCCCTTCCAACTAAAACTTGTCGAGTGTGCGGATTCCAAAAACGGTAACCAGGTTGGTCTAGATTGTAACCCAAAAATATGCATTGAACTGTTTTTCTATCTATCTTACCACGTTGATGATCTGGAATATAGAGATGTGCTTTCGAGCCAAAAATTCGCATATGGGAAAGATCAGGCTTGTGACCGGTCCATATCTCTTCTGGAGTTTTGTAATCTAGCGACTTGCGTGGAGAACGATTGCTGATGTAGGCGGCAGTTGAGATTGCTTCTGCCCATAGGGATTTATCTTCTAGTCTCGAATCAGCAAGCATCGTTCTCATCTTTTCCAAAAGAGTTCGGTTGGCTCTTTCTGCACGACCATTTTGCTGCGGGTTGTACGTGATTGTGGTCTCGTGTTTCGTACCTAAATCATTCAAAAACAGTTTTAATGATTTGTTGACATACTCGCGTCCATTGTCTGAGCGTAGTTTTTTTATCGTAAGGCCGAATTGAGTTTTCGTATAATTAACGAAATGTTTCAGGCTCGACAGGACTTCATCCTTCGTTTTTAGAAAATATAGGAAAATCCTTCGACTGTAGTCATCGATCAACGTCATGAAGTATCTTGCACCTCCGAGCGATGGAACTTCCATCTGGCATAAGTCGCTGTGTACCAAGTCGAGCCGTCCTGCAGCTCGTTGAGTGTTTGGGTGGAAAGGCCGTTTTACCAATTTGCCTTCGACGCAGGGCTCACATTGTTGTAGCTGTTGATGTCGTCCAAACTTTACTCCACAGGCTGCTGAGTCTCTCAGCTTCTTTGAATAATCTTGATTGAGGTGTCCTAACCTCCTGTGCCAAATTTGAATATTATCATTATTGTCATTGCAAGATATACTCGCTAGTGTTTGTTTTGGTCCATCGTCGGAATGGAATTTATTTAAGCATAACCTATATGTTCCGTTTTTCTGTAGATACGCTTGTAAAATGAGGTTATGGTCTCTGTCTAGGATTTTGCATATATCTCGATCGAATATTACTTGGTAACCTCGTTTGGTCATTGTACTTACTGAGAGTAAATTTAATGTAATACCGGGCACGTGCAACACATTCTGTAATTTAACAGACGGCAAACCATATTCACTGTGATTTCGCAATAAAACAGTACCTTCTGATTGAACGTTTAGTTTTCCGTTGTTTGCTACGGTCACTCCTGACGTTTGCGATCGGCGCTTGTGTGTTATGATGTTGGTGTCGTGAGACATATGCTTCGACGCGCCTGAGTCCACTATACATTCGCTGTCTCCGTATGAAGTTGTTGGGTTTGCTGTGGATGTAACACACAACAAGGCGCATGCGACGGTACATTCGGTACATTCGGAGTCGCTTTGATGTTCGGAGTCTCTTTGTGGATTTTCATCTTGAGTGGTATTGGCTT